>CM077092.1:132775414-133191377 GCA_039513925.1 Platanthera zijinensis
TGGCAGGATCAATCGAAGAGTGAGGCAAGCTTCTCCAGGTCATTGAGGGAACTGCTCCCTCTTATTATGCTCCCCTTTGATCGATTCCTTAAGATAACTTAGATGTCAACGACTCAAAATGAATGTTACACTATCATCAGTGGGGCACATTAAGAGAAACTTTCCCATGAGAGGGATGCCTCCACCAGCACCGCAGATTGCCCCACCAGCTCAGCATTATGGAGGCCGAGGACGTGGCCAAGGACGCAGATATCAGGGTAGAGACCGCAGGCCGGAAGGACAGCAGATTAATGCACTGGACCTGGCTCAACCCCAGGAACCTGTAGCAAGTGATCACAGGTACGACCGAAAAGTTTTCTTTTTTACTTAAGTTCTTTTATTTCCTAGAAAGTAGTTTCATGAACTTGAAATATTAAGACTAGGCAGGAAAATAAGAAATAGAACTCTAAGTAAATTTACAATCTCATGCATCGTCTTCATTTGCGGCAAGCCCGCACACCACTCTCTTCGACACAATTTCTTCGAACTCGTTTATGTCAGAGACCTTTATCCAAGGGTTAGGAGACGTGGAGAGGATCCCAGGCAAGACGTTATGGATACGGCTACCCGACGGGTCGGAGCTGTTAGCATCATCCCATTGCGATCTGGAGGCATGGATAGGCAGAAAACCCTTCGAAGCTCCAGCGACCATTCTGTTGCTTCCTGATAATGATCTGATTCTGGGTATGACATGGCTCCATTGGAACCATGCCCAAATTGAATGCTTGGCCAAGAGGATTACCCTGAGATATGGGGACTCGTTCGTCGTGATGGAAGGTATTAGACCCGCCTCCCTTATATTCTTATCGTCTATTCAGGCCATCAAGGCCCACATGCAGGGTGACGAGATTTATCAGATTCTCTTCGAGATGGCGGAGGTTTAAGGGATCTATATCTGACGTTCCCGTGTTGCGAGATTTTGCAGACATCTTCCCGGAGAAACTACCAGTGCTACCCCGCACAGAGAGCAGGAATTCCAGATATTGCCTATGTCAGGGGTTAAGCCGGCATCAAGAGCTCCCTACTGCATGGCCCCAAGGGAGCTGACAGAGTTCCGTAATCAGCTGCAGGAGTTGGTGGAAGCCAGGTTTGTCCAGCCGAGCTCTTCACCATAGGGAGCCCCAGTGTTGTTCGTCAAGAAGAAAGACGGAACACTCAGGTTGTGTATCGATTACCAGGCGTTGAACCGGCTAACAGTCAGGAATACCTATCCTCGGCCAAGGATAGACGAGCTGTTCGACCAGCTGGAGGGAGCCCACTTCTTCTCGAAGTCTGACTTGAGATCGGGCTATTATCAGTTGCAGATCTGAGAGGAGGATATACAGAAGACTGCTTTTAGTAGCAGGTATGTACTCTACGAGTTTACCGTGATGCCCTTCGGGCTCACGAATGCGCCATCAGCGTTCATGACACTCATGAACCGGGTCTTCGAGGCATATCTAGATGTGTTTGTCATCATTTTAATCGATGACATCCTAATTTACTTAAGGACCGAGGAGGAGCATAAGAGGCATCCCACAATGACCTTGGAGAAGCTACGGGAACATCAATTATGTGCCAAAATTTAGTAAATGCCAGTTCTGGCTGAAGGAGGTGGCCTTCCTCGGACACATTATTAGTGGAGAAAGGTTGGTAGTAGATCTGGCCAAGATTCAGGCAGTCCGGGATTGGCCACAGTTGAAGACAGCTACAGACGTACGAAGCTTCCTAGGACTTGCTGGCTATTACTGGAAGTTCGTAGAGGGTTTTTTATAGACTTGCCCTCCCACTTACCTCTCTACGAGGAAGGAGATACCGTTTGTCTGGACGCCACAGTGCGAGACGGCGTTCCAGGAGCTAAATAGTCGACTCACTTCGGCCCCGATACTTGCCCTCCCCTCGGGGAGAGAAGGATTTCAGGTTTATGCGGATGCCTCCTACCACGACATAGGAGCAGTTTCGATGCAGAAGGGACATGTGATCGCTTATGCCTTCTGCCAGCTAAAGAAACATGAGCAGAACTACCCAGTTCACGATATGGAGATGGGAGCGGTTATATTTGCATTGAAGGTTTGGCGGCACTACCTCTATGGTGTCCACTGCGACATATTTTGAGATCATAAAAATCTAAAATATGTTGATACGCAGAAAGAAAGAACTGAATATCCGGCCACACAGATGGGTGGAGTTTCTAGCGGACTATCAGTATGAGATGCACTACCATCCGGTAAGGCAAACGTGGTGGCCGATGCACTGAGCCGGAGAGCTGCCACTTCTGGAGCAGGGCCCCAGCTTATGTCCATGGAGCTACTACGGAGTTTTGAAGAGATGTATATCACTCTGGTATCATCTGATGACCCTGAGCTGTACGAGGAGTACCATGCCTCTACGAGCACCACCTATGATATACATGACAGAGTTAGAGACTAGCAGAGGCGGGATGCCAAGCTAGAGCCGATTTTTTGGTCCTTAGAGGCAGTATCAGCTGGGGACTACACGATACGAGATGATCTGATATATTTTAGAGGTCGGACTTACATACCGGATGGAGGCCAGATTTGGGAGGACATCATGGCCGAGGCTCATCATAGCAGATATTCTATACATCCCGGGATCACTAAGATGATGGCAGATTTGAAGAAGACTCTATACTGGCCGGGCATGAAGAAGGACATCACCTACTTCGTGACCCACTGCGAGGCGTGCCAGTTAGTGAAGGCAGAGTGCAGACATCCCGCTGGTTTATTGCAGCCACTCCCGGTGCCGGAGTGGAAATTTTGAGGATATCGCGATGGACTTCATCCATGGCCTCTCTCAATCACGGAGGGAAACGATTCTATCTGGCTATCATTGACGACTGACGAAGGTGGCTAGGTTCATCCCGATCAGGAAGGAGGATGCTGTCGGAGTACTGGTACGGAGGTTCATAGAGCAGTTTGTGTGATACCATGGGTGCCCAAGACGATCGTGTCATATCGAGATGGACGATTCACGTCCAGGGAGTGGAGGTCAGTACTGACATACTTGCGTACTCGACTGGCTTTCAGTACGGCCTTCCACCCCCAGACAGATGGGCAGACAGAGCACACCAACCGGACACTGGAGGACCTGCTGAGACTGTATATTGTGGACCGTGGGGAGCCCTGGGAGAGGATGTTGCCCCTAGTGGAGTTTTCGTACAATAACAATCATAGTCCAGTATACGGATGGCTCCGTATGAGGCGTTGTATGGGCTGAAGTATAGGACTCCGTTGTCTTGGATACAAGACAAGGATCCGAAGACTGTGGGCACGGACTTTATTGAGGATACTGAGGCACAGGTACGGCTGATACGGGATAGAATGCTGGAGGCACAGAGCAGGCAGGCAAAATATTATGACGCTCGGCATCATCTGGAGGAGTTTTAGGTAAAGGATCGGGTGTTCTTGAAGATCCGGCTGATGCATGGGGTTTCATGAGTACGTGGTCGACGGAAGAAGCTTAGCCCAAGGTACATGGGGCCGTTTAGGATCCTGGAGCGGATTGGTCCCCTAGCTTACCGGCTGGAGCTGCCACCGGAGCTGGCTCGCTTGTACGACGTCTTTCACGTGTCTTCACTAAGGAGGGCTCTACTACGCCCGGAGTTGCAGATTACGGCCACTGATGGGCGGGTAGCTTCAGATCGATCTATACATTTAGAGCCGATACAGAATGACGACCAGGGGATATGAGTCTTGCGCCGTAAGAAGATCCTGCTAGTCAAGGTCTTGTGGAGGAACCACGGACGAGAGGAGCATACTTGGGAGCCACAATACCTGATATAGGAAAGATATCCGGAGCTATTGAGTCAGGTATACCTCGCAACTCCTCAAGTGGTTTAAGCATTCTTCCTAATTACTTTTACTAGTATAATCATCTAAAAGGATAGAGACTAATCCTTTTTGTTTATCGGGGCTAGCCCTTGTTTTATTAAGCAAATAAGAATGACAATTCCTTGTGGGATGTTACACCTTAGTTTTGCTGGCAGAAAACCCCGTATGCTTAACTTTAATTTCGGGGACGAAATTATTATTTTGTTTATTGGGTTTTGTAACATCCCATTTCAAACTAGACCCCTAGGAGTGATTTTTTCCTGACTAGGTCAGGAAAAACCCTTAGAGAACCAAGAAGGACCAAGTGAACCTAGGATTTCAGTTGAGTGTCACTTGGTCTGCAAATAGTAAAACCCAGAAACCCTAGAATTGGAGGGCCATGTAAGTCCAACCTAAGTGGACCCTAGGGTAGGTTATAGGGTCAACCATAGGACCCATACTGACCCTAGTCAACACTTTGACCTAATTAGCAAGAAATGACCCTAAGCTCTATTCCTTTGGTTGGGTCCACCCAAACTTACCCAATGCTACCACATGGGTCAAAGATAACTCATACCCTATAGGGAGGAGAAAAATGGGTTTCATGTATGGATAATTTGAGAATTAACCTTGGAGAGAGAATTTGAATAGAATAGGAGAGAGAGGATATTTTTGAGTGATATTGAGTTTGGGCCCACTTGTGTTCATGCCACCAGCCCACACATGGGTTGGCCGACCCCTTTAACTCATTTAGGGGGAGTGTGAGCAGTGGGGACCACCACTGCATGTATGGGAGACAAGACCTAGGCAAAAACTGACCCTACCTAGCCTATATGGCTTCATACCCTCCTCCCGCTCATTCCCTTGGCCCATGACCACCTTGGCCGGCCCCTCTAGCCCAATTAAGGAAGCTTGAACCGGTGGAGTCCACTAATGCAACTTTGTGAAGCAACCAAGGCAAATCCGACCACTCCCCTTGATGGTATCGCACCCTGAGAGGTCTAAGTTGATAGCCTAAATCACCTAGAGGGGGGTGAATAGGTGAAATGCGTGTCAAATGCGGAATTAAAAACTAACACAGCACACATCAAGCAATCACAGACGACAAGAGATTTATAGTGGTTCACCAACCTTGGGTACGTCCACTTTCCTCACCGATCTAGCAAATCACTAGACTCGGCTACTCCACTATCTCGGATTGAAAACAATCCTACCTACCTCGGAACCATGTTCCTACAAAACTCTCGATCCAACTGGATCTACAAAACTCGGAAGCAAAAGCCTTCCTACGAATCTCGGAGAAAAACTCCTACACAATAATTTGTTTAAAGAAAATACAAACAATAATCTCAGATCTGGATCTTGACAGTCTTCTTCCTTAAGAGCTTTGGCTTGATCAGAAAAGTTGAAGATGACTTGAGAGAGATCCACAAATCTGAAAAACTAAATCACCTCGATCGAGAAAATAGATCTGGAATCTTTAAGGCGCGGCAAGATCGAGTGATTGACTTGCGTCTGGATCGCTGAAGAATCAGAGTTGCAAACAGAGATCGGAGATCGTCGATCCAGAGCTTCTTCCGTGAACGTTAATGGCGGCGGCGACGGTGTGACTTGAAGAATTAGGGTTCACGGGATTTTTCTCTTTCTCTTTCTTTAAAATAATAATCTCTGAAGGAACTTTATAATAGTCAAATCTGAAATGACCTATTTATAGTAGTAGACTCCAACGGTCATAAGAATAATTAATGATGACACGTGGACCTATCAGAAAGGATCAAATCAAAATGTACAGTGACATTGACTTAGAGAAATTCAGGAAAGATTTGAACAGACATACTCGAGTCATAGAAGATACATACTCGATTATCAGATAGTATATACTCGAGTGAACAAGAATTGGCATACTCGAGTAAGAGAAGTTATATACTCGAGTGGAAAGGATTGGCATACTCGAGTAAGAGAAGAGAAAACTACTCGAGTGATCCAGAGATCAATACTCGAGTGATTAACGAACTACTCGAGTATGAGAGTAGATACTCGAGTGAAAACACTTAGAAAAGTTTCAGATAAAGTGTGAATAAATACTCGAGTACAAGAGTTGCAGATACTCGAGTGAGAGAAAAAGAACTACTCGCGAGTATATTAGGAGAACTACTCGAGTGAGGGGAAAATGAACTACTCGAGTATCTTAGAACAACTACTCGAGTAAACATTGACTTACTCGAGTATGAAAAATAACTACTCGAGTACAGAGTCATTTACTCGAGTATATAGGGAACTACTCGAGTATGTGGACTTAGAATATTTCTGAAATGAGAAGAACAGAACTACTCGAGTATAAACAAGGCACTTACTCGAGTAACTAACCAACTACTCGAGTACAAGTTATCACTTACTCGAGTGAATACAGTCTACTCGAGTATGTAAACTAACTTACTCTCGAGTACAGACCCACTAACTCGAGTATACTAGAGAAGTACTCGAGTATGTGGACTTAGAAAATTTCTGGATTAAGAAAAGAAGGATTTACTCTCGAGTATAAGAAATGACCTACTCGAGTGACTGACTATCTACTCGAGTATAAACTTACCTACACGAGTATATAGAGTCTACACGAGTATGTCCAAGGATCTACTCGAGTATTAAGTCACTTACTCGAGTATATGAAGGTACATACTCGAGTATGTGGACTTAGAAAAATTTCTTCTGAAAATCATACTTCAATGCTTGAGTCCACCATTTCAAGTGCATGTAGGAAGTGTTTCCCAATAGAGAGGCTATACATGGGCCAACACTTTGGATCACACAATGAGGGATTACATTGTATGGTCCTGTGTTTTATGACCCATTATAGACTGACATTGGTCTACACTTGGCATTAAGGACCTGCACACATACAACTTAAACACAGCATCAAATACACCTTAATTCATCTTAGTTCAAGGTCTGACCTCCTACAAATCTGAGGTATTGTGGAGACAAGTCCCAATAATCTCCCCCTATTTGTAGATGTCAGCATTCTCTATACTAAGGTGAATTATTCAGAGTAAAAAGAACAATACACATATACTTGAAAAAAAATAAGCTAAAGCAGGGTAATTAATGAAATAACCATAATCAGAATCAAATATATATATAGAATTGTTTTTAACAAAAAGGAATCCATTTCCACATTCTCTTTACTCAAGAGGGTCCTTCCTTATGCATCCTTTCTCTCTTCAGCTCTTGCCTCTCTAGGTAACTGAAGGGCTTGGGAAAGTAAGTTCTGGGCTTAGGAGGAGCAGCTGGGTTGTTGTGCCCCCAATTCCTGTCATGGAGCCTGATCTTTATCTGAGATGCTTCATAGACTTTCCATTCTGAATAACTGTAGTGGTTATCTCTGTTCTCACCAAGATCTGTCACTAACCTCAAGGTATCAAGAATTAGAGACTTAGAGGTAGGACTCCACACTTCAGCATGTACAACAGGTGGTCTACCTTCAGAAGCTGGCTCTTTCCTGGGTGTAGAACGGCTGGCAGAAGCACCGTCACCATATTTTCTTTTCTTCTTTGAGGGACCTTGAGAACTTTGTGGAAAATCATCTTGCCATGTCTCAGTATAGGATAAGGGAGGCTCAGTCACATCACCCTCAGGTCTGGGTGAGAAGACTGGCACACCTCCTTGAAAGGTTGCTTGAGCCGAATCATCTGCTGGAGGCTGTTCTGCAAGATGATCTAGATGTTGAGGTATGATGGAGGGGTTCAGTTGAAACTCAGGAAAGTTCTGATTATGCAGTCAGACAGCAGTATCATAGGTATAGAATTTTATAGACTGGAGCTGGGAAAGAATAGATTCTTTCAATCCTTTTACAAGATCACTTACAGCATCTTGAGATTGGGTAGATAGTTGTTTAATTTGAGCTTCAGCTTGTTCAGAGAGCTTTTCAACTTGTTCTTTTACTATCTTCTCCCCCTTGGTGATATCTACAGATAGCTGAGCTATAGCTTCATCCCTGAACTTGCCAACTTCTTCACAGATTTTCATAAGATTGGCATCAGCATTCTTGTCCAAGTGGATCTGATTATAGGCAATAGTTTCTTGTTGATTTCTAAGTTCACCTATGCTTGTGATAGTGTGATCTATGGCCTTTCCACCTAGCAGGAACAATCTTTTTAGCTCATCAGTATTGGCCTGGATTTCTACAAAGCCTCTACTCATCTCTTGTTCAAGAGTAGTGACTTTGTTATTGACTGATGCTAGAGATTCATCAAAGTATTTTCTCTGTGTAAGGAGCAACTGTTCAATCTTACTGACTATATCTGAAGAAGAGGGAGCTGAGGTTGGTGCAGGAATTGAAGGAGCAGGAGCAGGAGTAGTCCAAGGAGGAATTTCTATAATGACCACTGAGCTGACAGCTCTTTTTAAGGGTTCTATTTCAACAGATTCTTCTGTATTTAGGAAGGATGGCATGGAGAAATCCAAAGTCTTCAGAGGTGCCTCCACAGGATCTGGAGACATTTCCTCATCATCAGACAAGAGAATATGATCAGATTTGCTGGGCTCACTATCAGGAGACTTGGCAGGAGACTGTACTGGAGTCTGAGCTGGAAACTGCACAGGAGATGGAACTGGAGACTGAATGGGAGACTTGGCAGGAGACTTGGCAGCTGAATCATTCTGAAAAGAGGAGCATCTGAGCTGAGCTCATCAATAAATCTGTTAATATCTTCAGCTGTAGACAGTAAAGCTGTGGTATGTGGAATCTCTGAGTCAGGAATTTCTGATTGATGATCTGCTGGAGGAGGAGAGACTGGAGGAGTAGAAATTCTGACTTCTTCTTGTTCTGGAATCACTGATTCTGAAGAAACTTGATGCTGAGGAAGAGAAGAGGCAGGCTCCCCCTCAACTAATGCACCAGAGGTAGCAGTAGTTTGATGTAGAGGAGGAGATGGAATCCTGTCTTCAGGTAAACTGGTTTCTTGGTGAGTTTCTGAGATGGCATCAGCTTTTGAAGTTTGGGCAGAATTCAGGATCTTGATGTCATACCTCTGTATGGAAGAGATGGAAACTTTCTTCATGTGGTGAAGAGGAGTCCCTTTGGAGAAGTCAAACACTGTAGGATTAATCTCATGGAGGAGGAGTGAGATAATCCTAGCATAACTTGGATGTTTCACGCTCTCTTGGATCTTATCCAGTATCATCATTCCGAACTGGAATTTCTTCCTGCAGACTATGGCTTGCATAACATCGAATAAATTTTGGGATACATCTCTTATGGAGTATGTCTTGCACCATAGGATTTTGGCGATGACATCGACTAGAAACTTGCCTTCTGAATTGAAAAAGACCGATTCAAGGTTTCACCTCCACCTTCAGGATCTCGACCACAGAATAGAGAAGTACGGTCGGCATCTTCCTTTTCTAGGTCATCTTCTTCGTCAACCACGGGCATCCGAAGCAGAGTGGCGACTGAAGTTTTATCCAACCGAATTTCAAGTCCTTTTACTTTAGATTTCAGAACTGTGCCATTACGTCTAACCTTCAGATTTTTGTAGAATTCTTCAACATCAGGAAGCAGGAGACGGCAGGGTTCTTGAAGAACGAAGGACAATCTGGCCGTGTCCAAGAGAATCAGTAAATTCTTGAAGTCATCAGAAATATCTTCAATACCATCTGTCACTAGCTCGGAGCCGATTCCAATCTTGGAGGAGGAGGGAGCCATCAACGATTCTGTAGTGCGAAGGAAACAAAAACGAGGAAGACAAAGCTCTGCAACTGTTCTGGGAGACGAAGAGACGGCGGCTACTCGAGTGAAATGAGAAGTGGAAAGGATTTCCGATTTTTCTAAATATATATATGACCCTAATTAGGTTTAAGGAGGAGTATTGAAAATAAAATCATACCTGATATGGAGCGCCAAAACTTTTGTGCGAATAGAAGAAAAAGGAGATTATCAAATTTCTAATTTCCGTATACTCGAGTAGGTCAAGTGACATACACGAGTAGGTCAAGTGACATACACGAGTAGGTTACCAACTACTCGAGTATGTCAATTTTATTCTACTCGAGTATTTCCGTTTCGTTACTCGTGTATATGTCTCTATGTACTCGAGTATATCACTTTGAAATACAATTTTCTTGGGAGAGATTTACTGCCACTGATATCTTCAACTCTGATCCCGGCTGTGAATCCACCATCACTATTCCTCTTTGTTGAGCAGTCCGAGTTCCGTTTTGAAGAACGAGAACTTGGACTCGTCCAGCGGCTTCGTGAATATATCTGCCACTTGCCTGTCTGTGGAGACATATTGTAGATCTATGTCTCCATTCTCCACATGCTCCCGATGAAATGATAACGAAGCTCTATGTGCTTGGTCCGGCTGTGGGAGACTGGGTTGTTGGCTATTGCTATAGCACTGGATGAGTCGCAAAACAAAGGAATGTTCTGGAACTTCATGTTGTAGTCTTCAAATTGATTCTTGATCCATAAGAGCTGTGCACAACAGCTGCCTGCAGAGATGTATTCTGATTCAGCCGTTGAGATGGCTACACAGTTCTGCTTCTTACTGCTCCAGGAAATAAGTCTCCTTCCGAGAAATTGGCAAGTCCCGGAAGTGCTTTTCCTGTCGTCTTTGCTACCTGCAAAATCTGCATCTGAAAAACCAATTAGTTCACTATCATTACTTCTTGGGTACCATAAGCCAAGATTTGGTGTGCCTTTGAGGTATCTCAGGATTCGCTTTGCAGCGATGTAGTGAGATTCCTTAGAGTTCACCTGAAATCTAGCACATACACATGTTGAGAACATTATATCTGGTCTACTCGCAGTAAGGTAGAGCAAGGACACAATTATGCTTCTGTACTTGGTTTCATCAAAAGGTTTCCCTTTCTCATCCTTGTCCAGAGACATAGCTGAGGCCATTGGAGTCCTCATAGAGGTTGCATTCTCCATTCCGAATTTCTTAAGCAGCTCTTTGGTGAACTTCGTCTGTGAGATGAAAATCCCATCTTCAGATTGTTTCACCTGAAGCCCTAAGAAATACTTCAGCTCTCCCATACTGCTCATTTCAAACTTCCCTTGCATAAGTTTAGAAAACTTCTTGCAGAGGTTGTTATCCGTAGAGCCGAAAATAATGTCGTCGACATAGATCTGCACTAGCAAAATCTTGCCTTTTATTTCCCTAAGAAATAATGTTTTGTCTATCTTTCCTCTTGTGAACTTGTTCTCAAGAAGGAAGCTAGACAGAGTCTCATACCAAGCTCGAGGAGCTTGTTTAAGACCATATAGTGCTTTCTTTAATAAATATACATAATTAGGATGGGTTGAATCAACAAAACCTGGCGGTTGCTCTATGTACACTTCTTCCTTTATGTCACTATTCAGGAAGGCAGACTTTACGTCCATCTGATAGACGGTAAAACCCTTAAGTGCAGCGTAGGCAAGAAATAACCTGATCGCCTCCAGTCTTGCTACTGGAGCATAAGTCTGGTCGAAGTCGATTCCTTCTTCTTGACGATATCCCTTGGCAACAAGTCTGGCTTTATTCTTTATAATTGTTCCATCTTCGTCCATCTTGTTCCGGTAGACCCATTTTATTCCGATGACGTTCTTATGCTTGGGTCTAGGAACAAGTGTCCAGACTTTGCATCGTTTGAAATGATTCAATTCTTCTTCCATGGCTAGAATCCAGGATGCGTCGGAGTTGGCTTCCTCAAATTTCTTTGGTTCAACCTGTGAGAGAAAACTTAAGTGTAAATTCTCGTTAGTTGTACCTCGACGAGTTCTGACGCCATCCCGAGGATCTCCTATTATTTGGTCAACAGGATGATCCTTCAAGTGTCTGAACTCTAAAGTCCTTGCATCTGGGATCTCTTCAGTCACTGGAGTTGCATCTTCAGCTGGGATGTCTTCTTCATCTTGATCATCTACCTCTCCAATGGTGGTTGTAGAGGGATCTTGATGAATGTCTCATCTTTATCTTCACTAGGTTCATCCAAGCTAAGTTCTTTCAACTTTGTACCTGCATCTACAATAGGCACACTAGATGAGTTGCTTTGCAACATACTCATCTCATCAAATACAAGATGTATCGACTCTTCCACCACCAGAGTTTTTCTATTGAATACTCTATAAGCCTTACTATGGCTACTATATCCTACAAAAAAACCTTCAAAGCTTTTCTCGCTAAACTTTGTAGTGTGATACTTGCCATTGTTAAGTACGAAGCACTTACAGCCAAAGATTCTAAAGTATGAAATGGTTGGTTGCCTGCCTTTTAGAAGTTCGTAAGGAGTCTTATCATGGTTCTTGTTGATGAGTGCTCGATTTTGCACGTGACAAGTGGTGTTGACGGCTTCAGCCCAGAAATACTCCGGAAGTGAGGCATCACTCAACATGGTCCGACAAGCCTCTATGAGTGTTCTGTTCCTTCTCTCAGCTACTCCATTTTGCTGTGGAGTGCAAGGAGAGGAAAACTCATGAAAGATACCTTGACTTTCACAAAATTCTGTCATGGCTCCAGATTTGAATTCCGTTCCTTTGTCACTTCTGATTTTGACTACGGAACAGTTGTATTCCTTCTGGATCTGCCTCACAAAATTAGTGAAAATACCGAAGGTATCTGACTTGTGTTTCAGAAAGAACACCCACGCAAAGCGCGAGTAATCATCCACAATAACCAACGTATATTCCTTACCTCCCAAACTTCTAACCTTCAGTGGACCAAACAAGTCCATATGGAGAAGCTGCAAACTTCTATTGGAATCCTTGCCTATTATGCTTTTAAACGAACTTCTCGTTTGCTTGCCTTTGATACAAGCGTGACAAGGACTGTCCGTAACGCACTTGACATTAGGTGCATCACGCACAAAGTTTTGAGAGAATAATTTATTAATAGTTTTGAAATTAATATGTGCTAGTCTCTTGTGTCATTGGTCTGTAAGAGATGCACTACTTTTTGCCAAAAGACACACTGGTGTCGAGGAGTCTATACAAATAAAATTTAAACGGAAAATATTTCTGCTTCGAGTGCCTGATAAAATAGTTTCCATATTGTTAACCGACTTTATCAGACACTTGTCAGCATGAAACTCAACTACGTATCCTTTGTCGCATAGTTGGCTTATGCTAATGAGATTGTGTTCCAATCCTTCAACATAGGCTACATCCGAAAGGGATACGCTACCGTTAGAAATCATACCATAGCCTTTAGTGATTCCTCGATCTGAACCTCCAAAGATGACCTTTGGTCCGTTGCAGACTGAGGTGTAATCCTGTAGTAGGCTCCTTGTCCCGGTCAAATGCCGAGAACATCCACTATCCAAGTACCAGATTGGCATTTTGGTGGCCTTTGGACATACCTGCAATTACAATCATTTAGCCTTAGGAACCCAAACAAGTTTGGGTCCTTGGTCTCGAGTTAGAATACTCCCCCTACGAGTATTAGCCTCATGAGTGGTCACTCTCACGTTGCTAACTTTAGGGGTTGCAGCATTTTTAGGATTGAACCAACAATCACTGGAAAAATGACCAATTCTGCCACAGCACCAACAGTTGAACCTGTTGTATCTTTGCCTTGTGTAGTCCTGCTTGACTTTCTGGAATGAAGGTCTAGCAGGAGCTTTACTCTTGGAGGAAGAGGCTTCATGATGATGGCAGTTACATGAGGTCTTCTCCTCCTCATAGTCTTTTCTACAATGGGTTTTACTTTTGGTGTCTTTTTGAAATTATGACCATGAGCATAAGGTCCATAGCTTTGAAGCTGAATCTCCTCATAAGGTGCCTTGAAGACACTCTCTCGCCAAAGTTACGAGGACGAGTCCAACCTTGGTATCTTGACTTAGGCTTCTCAGGGATCGGCCTAGAAAAGTGTCCGTAGGTGGACTCATAATCGAGTTCGTTCGTGGGAAAGATAACTTTCTTGAACACAACAGGTTCCAAGGGAGCTTTCCCTTTTTCTTCAGCTAGAGCCTTCCGGGCAGCCTTATTATTCTTTCTCTTGGCCTTGTTTCTCCTAGAGGATTTACTAGAAGAGCCAATGTGGCCTAAACCAGCACCCTTGGCCTTAGCAGAGAATTCAGCAACGATTGGAAGAACTGTCTTAGGCTTAGAGAAACTTTCAACAAGCTTCTTTTTTAGCCTCGAGTTGTCGTTCCAATTCTTTGATGATTTCCTCTTTAAGGTCAATGTGCTTGAGAGCTTTATTGTATTCCTCCATAGCTACATTGAGGTTCTCTTGAAGAGAGTTAGTCTTATCGACTTCTTCTCTCAAGCTGCTCTCACTAGCCTGTAGAGAATTTATCTCTTTGGCTTGAGTTTTCATTATTCTACGACATTTTTCGTAAGCGGTGAGTAACTCCTTATACTGACCCATGAGCTCAGATTCATCTTCAGAGGAATATCCCTCTTGTTCATTGTCATCATCAGAATCAGAGAGAGGAGTGTGAGATTTTACCTCCCCAGTAAACTTGGGGACTTGTTCATCATCTGAATGAGCCATGAGCCCAAAGTAAGCTTCCTCTTCTTCACTCGACTCAGATGAGTCAGAGTCGCTGAGAGTTTTGCTCTTCTTGGCTACTAAGCTTTTCTCTTTCTTGTTCTTATGGTGTGAGGATTTCTTTTCCTCTCTTCATCCACCCTCTTTCTTTTTGTGAGGGCAATCGGCGATGACGTGACCTGGCTTATTGCAACAATAACAAATGATGTCAGTTGAGATCTGTTTGTTCTGTTTAGAATTATACCTATCATGGCTGCTTGAGCCTTTCTTCCGATGATCACCGTCATGTCGTGATCTTCTATATGAGGCATCCTTGCCTCTCCATTGCTTCTTCTTGTTCAAGAACTTCTTGAACTGCCTTGAGAGTAGGGAGAACTCTCCATCAGATAGTTCTGAGCCAGATGAGCTGGGCTCAGATGATTCTTCTTCATCAGCCTCAGGAACTGGGGCAGGAGAGCTAGCCTTTATCTTCCTTGAGCTGTCTGCCTTTAGAGCGACAGATTTCTCCTTGGATGCAGACCTGCTTGTCTCTTCTTCAGCTTTTCTTGAGTTGATTTGCAGCTCGTAAGACATAAGCTTTCCGAACAGATTCTGCGGGTCCGTCTCAGCTAACCTTCCAAACTCCCGAATGGCACATACCTTATTGTCCCATTCCTTGGTTAGGGATCTTAAGAATTTGTCATTGAGTTCCCCATTGGTGAAGACACGTCCATAAACTCTTAGGCCATTTACTATCTTGAAGAAGTTCTCAAAAGTGTCAGCTATGGCTTCCTTATGACCTTGCCGGAAGGCTTCATACTTTTGATTCAGAAGGGATCTCCGATCATCCCTCACTTCTTCAGTGCCTTCCATCAGAGTCACCAGGGATTGCCACATCTCCTTGGCAGATTTACAATGGATGAGATTCTGCAGCATTGAGTCATCGACTGCACTTGCTATAATATTTTTAGCTTTCTTATCCAGAGAGACAAGTGCAATCTCATCCTTATCTAGATCCATCAACTTCTTGGGAACTTGCTTGGTGGGATCTATGGTGGAAGTAGTCATAGGAATGTGGGGACCTTCTTCAACAATCATGAAGATCCGGGGATCTACTGCTTCCATGAAGAACTTTACTCTTTCCTTCCACATAGGAAAATTGTTCTTGGTGCAGATAGGGAGTTTAGCAAAATCCTTGGTCTTACTCATGCTTGATACCTTTCAAGAAACAACTTAGAAGGATAAGATCAAGGTGTTAACCTTTTAACGATCAACCTGCCTCTGATACCAATTGAGAGGTCTAAGTTGTTAGCCTAAATCACCTAGAGGGGGGTGAATAGGTGAAATGCGTGTCAAATGCGGAATTAAAAACTAACACAGCACACATCAAGCAATCACAGACGACAAGAGATTTATAGTGGTTCCCCAACCTTAGGTACGTCCACTTTCCTCACCGATCTAGCAAATCACTAGACTCGGCTACTCCACTATCTCGGATTGAAAACAATCCTACACCTCGGAACCACGTTCCTACAAAACTCGATCCAACTGGATCTACAAAACTCGGAAGCAAAAGCCTTCCTACGAATCTCGGAGAAAAACTCCTACACAATAATTTTTTTAAAGAAAATACAAACAATAATCTCAGATCTGGATCTTGACAGTCTTCTTCCTTAAGAGCTTTGGCTTGATCAGAAAAGTTGAAGACGACTTGAGAGAGATCCACAAATCTGAAAAACTAAATCACCTCGATCGAGAAAATAGATCTGGAATCTTTAAGGCGCGGCGAGATCGAGTGATTGACTTGCGTCTGGATCGCTGAAGAATCAGAGTTACAAACAGAGATCGGAGATCGTCGATCCAGAGCTTCTTCCGTGAACGTTAATGGCAGTGGCGGCGGCGACTTGAAGAATTAGGGTTCACGGGATTTTTCTCTTTCTCTTTTGTTAAAATAATAATCTCTGAAGGAACTTTATAATAGTCAAATCTAAAATGACCTATTTATAGGTAGACTCCAACGGTCATAAGAATAATTAATGATGACACGTGGACCTATCAGAAAGGATCAAATCAAAATGTACAGTGACATTGACTTAGAGAAATTCAGGAAAGATTTGAACAGACATACTCGAGTCATAGAAGATACATACTCGAGTATCAGATAGTATATACTCGAGTGAACAAGAATTGGCATACTCGAGTAAGAGAAGTTATATACTCGAGTGGAAAGGATTGGCATACTCGAGTAAGAGAAGAGAAAACTACTCGAGTGATCCAGAGATCAATACTCGAGTTATTAACGAACTACTCGAGTATGAGAGTAGATACTCGAGTGAAAACACTTAGAAAAGTTTCAGATAAAGTGTGAATAAATACTCGAGTACAAGAGTTGCAGATACTCGAGTGAGAGAAAAAGAACTACTCGAGTATATTAGGAGAACTACTCGAGTGAGGGGAAAATGAACTACTCGAGTATCTTAGAACAACTACTCGAGTAAACATTGACTTACTCGAGTATGAAAAATAACTACTCGAGTACAGAGTCATTTACTCGAGTATATAGGGAACTACTCGAGTATGTGGACTTAGAATATTTCTGAAATGGGAAGAACAGAACTACTCGAGTATAAACAAGGCACTTACTCGAGTAACTAACCAACTACTCGAGTACAAGTTATCAATTACTCGAGTGAATACAGTCTACTCGAGTATGTAAACTAACTTACTCGAGTACAGACCCACTAACTCGAGTATACTAGAGAAGTACTCGAGTATGTGGACTTAGAAAATTTCTGGATTAAGAACAGAAGGATTTACTCGAGTATAAGAAATGACCTACTCGAGTGACTGACTATCTACTCGAGTATAAACTTACCTACACGAGTATATAGAGTCTACACGAGTATGTCCAAGGATCTACTCGAGTATTAAGTCACTTACTCGAGTATATGAAGGTACATACTCGAGTATGTGGACTTAGAAAAATTTCTTCTGAAAATCATACTTCAATGCTTGAGTCTACCATTTCAAGTGCATGTAGGAAGTGTATCCCAATAGAGAGGCTATACATGGGCCAACACTTTGGATCACACAATGAGGGATTACATTGTATGGTCCTGTGTTTGATGACCCATTATAGACTGACATTGGTCTACACTTGGCATTAAGGACCTGCACACATACAACTTAAACACAGCATCAAATACACCTTTATTCATCTTAGTTCAAGGTCTGACCTCCTACAAATCTGAGGTATTGTGGAGACAAGTCCCAACACACCCCCCATTGATATCATCGCCCCTCTTATTATCCCCTCCCACACGACCACTCTCAGCCTCCAATTCATTCTCATCCCGAGATAGATAAAGAGAGGCCTTGACTTGGAACTAGAGCCGAAGAATCCAAGCGCCGCCACCGTCAAAATGGTTTCCCGCCGCTCCACCCGCATTCAAGCCCGAGTTCAGGTCCTCCCTCACCTCTTTCTTCATGATTAGATCTTAGAAATGTTTAGGGTAGGGTTCGGGCTCGAATGAGCCCGAACCTAGTTTTCATTTTCTTCCATTAATAGCGGTTTTAATGGTTACGGGTTCGGTGGCGCCGCCGCCTTCCGCCGCCTAATCGCCGGCAAAGACTCGCCCCCACCACCGTGAGGGTAGAGGAGAAGTTTGCTGGGGGTTGCGCCGCCTGTAGCCACCGGTTACCGCCCCGTGAAAACCACCATGCACCGGACTCGATACAGTCGATTTGGAGAAGATGACATGCAACCATCCGATTGCTTTAAGATGCGTGCCATGCAAGTTTAATATTTTTAATATATGAGTAGTATACAATTTAGGGTAATTTTGATAGAGTTATGCATGTTGATGTTTAGGGCACTTATGGACATTTTTATAAAAAGTGTTTAGCATAAAAGTTATAGGTCTTTGAGTTACCTTTAATATGATATGTTACACATTAATTTTGGTTAAGTATACTGCCCTATAGAGCCATTTTCCTAGGAATGGTCCTAGGGTAGGTCAGAAAATAAAAGGAGTGCCCTGACCAAACCCTAAGTCCAAATGGAATGAAATTTTGGGCATGTGGCTTAATTAGGCATACCTACACCCTCCCCAAAATGGGAATTTTTGGGGAAAATAATTCTATAGTTTTAGTCAGAATTTGATAAATCAAATAATGTTGATTTTTGGAGCATACGACCTCTAATAGGTCCTAAATTTTGGTGGCCTGCCCTTAGGTGTATATTAGACCTATGGTAGAAAAATTAGTCAAATTAGCGCTCTGCATGTTGAGATATCTCACTCTCAAGATCTGAAAAGGTGAATTGCCTTGGGTTGCAAATAACAAAAATGCAGAAATTGGAAGAGATGCCGAAGCCCATCCATGGGCCCAAATGACCTGGGATTTTGGGCAGTAACTGGTTTAGGGCATAATTAGGCCCTGACCAAAAATGGGATTAATTGGAATTAAAATTAGGGGTAAATTACTAAAATACCCCGAGGATTGTTTAGGTGATACTTGGAGTAGTTCAACTCCAAAAGGGCCCAATTTTTGGTGGCATGTCCATGGTGACATTATTAAGGCATGGTTAAATTTTCAGCCTATATGGACCACAGCAAGTTGGGTAAACCCCTTTGCATGTGTTGGCTTGTAAAGGGCTTGTTGTGCTTATAGCCAAAAAAGGAAATATGGAATGCACAGCCCTTTTGGACCACTGGCTTAGTATTACCCTAAGTACCCCCCCCCCCCCCCCCCCTTGGGGAAGATGGATGAATTAGGGTTGATTTACCCTTGGACCCAAGTTCAAACCCTAAGGAAGGACCTTTGGGAGTTGTGTAGAACAAAGGGGCAAATGCCCTTGTATGGCCTTGTAAGTTAGTAGAGAGATAGATTATGTACATTTAAGACTGGTTGAAATGTAAGGGAATTTAGAAGTAGTTAAGTACCTCAAAAGTCAAACCCTAGCTTTAGGGTAGAAGCACTATTAGGTCAAAAACAGTAACTTAACATCATCTAAAGATTGTGAATATGGGGTAGAATAAATCTTAGGGTGAGGTTAACCCCTAGATATTTTTAGTGGAATTTTTATAGATTATATTCATGGTAATTCCTTTGTTAAATATCAAAGTGTCCAATTTAGTATTTGATTTAATTTGATCATTTGATTTAAATGGAATCTAGAAAAATTTGGTCAGTAGAGCTTTTTTGACCTAAATAGAGGTCTCTGAATTTTATTATAATTTTTAAAGGATTTTATATATTGCTTCCTTCATAAATTTTGTAAAGGCCATACTTGGTAAATAAATCATTTAAAGAATAATTTAACTTATAAAAATGTGAATTTTGGCCACTGATAATTTTAGGATGAAATCTACTGTTAGGAATTTAATTATGAATTTTTGAAGTATATTCCCAGTAATTGATTCACAATTAAGCCCTTTTTTTATTTTTGTATTCAATTTATTTAGAATTAAATATTCTGTGAAAAATCATGAAAGTTGGCCAGTAATAATTTTAGGACTGTAGTAGTGTAATATATTTAATTCATATTATTTGGATGAAGATTTCAAGTAGTTGATTTACACATCTTTGAATATGGGAATTACTGCTAAAATAATTTTAGGACCCTTAAAAGTTTGTAGAAAATGCCAAATTTGGAAATTGTCACTTTTAGACATATGAAATATTATCATGAATTTATGAAACATTAATCATGTCTAAAATGTATACTTCATGATCAACTTGATAACGATTGGCTCTTTTAAGAAATTATTTAAATAGAAGATTAATTGAGGAAAATACAATATTCTAGAATTAAATCATTAATGTCATGATAGGACTCCAGTAAATAACCTAGGTCATTCGGATGAAAACTTGAAGGACATCCTATCATGAACATCACTTAGAATAGGTTGGTCTGCAAATAGTAATTTGGGGAAAAGTTGTATTAGGATAAGAGTTGGAATAGTGTAGAGTTAGTCGTGTTGAGTTGTTTGAATGAAAGTAGACGAGTCACCATAGAAAGTTCTAAGGAAGTAGTGAGAATCGAGTTGATGTGTGTTAGAAGGTGCGCGGGTTCGACGAAAGATCGTCGTTCCCGTGAGAGTGGAAGGTCAAAACTACCCTAGGTTTAGTTTAATGTAATATAAAAAGGGAATGGGTAAGGGAAAACAACCAATAATAATAAGTGTCTTGTGAAAGGGAACTTTGGTCTGTCATACCATCGCAGTTCCTAGTGCCTATTGAGAACCCTTGACGGGGTAAATCCGGAGGTAGTCCTGGGCTAACGTAAACCTTAAAGAACAAATTGAAAGAGTAATATAGTAAATAGGGATTCACACTGCACACACTAGTTGGACAAGACTTGGAAATGGTTAAGATGTCCCGAGGTTTTCAAAGGGGCGCCATCCCGCGGTGTTCATAGGGATGAGGTTTGGAATTTGAGCGGGATAATTTTGTCCGGGGAGATTCGTCTCGGTTTGAGGTTAACACGGGCGGTTCAGTCCGGGAACTCGACTCGTTGTATACTATTTTTAGAATATTGCATGTGCATAAGAAATATCTAAGGTGGTGGGTGTTCGGTACTGGATTGTCGTTGCACCGACGCCAGTACGATGACTCGACAAGTGTGGTTTTACACTTCGCCAAACTTAAGTCTGGCGGTCCAGTCGGCAAGAGTATGCAGGAGTCCGCTTAGTGCACCAAGCGTTGAGGCATACGATAGGTCAGGCCGGTAGTGCTGTACTTGTTTTGAGGTGGGCGAGGCCCAACCCACCGCTTCCGTCTGCCACTACGGAGGTATCCTGGGAGGTAACGGCTCCGAAAGGGGGAACTAAAGGTTTGTGTACACAAAGTCGGGTGGGTGAGTTGCACTGCTTGAATATAACATGAACCCACCATATAGATGCATATCATAATCATTTATAATAACCTATGACACCTAATGTATAAGTTTAATGGGATGCTTATACATTAGGACTTGCCAAACGACCCCTTGGTCTATAAGCTTGTGTGGGCAAATTTATAAATTAAGGTTATTTCAATATATATATACTGCTTGTGATAACCGACACCCCAACATATAAAGTGGTATGGGATACTTTATACGATGGGAGCCTCATAGAACATCCCATGGATTATGTGTACTCACATAAGTGAAGGTTAAATTCCTTTCTTACTTTACCTATTACAACATGATTATAAATTGCTAGCTAGGTCTCCCTGTCACCTATTTGTTTTACTCTCCACTTTCACATCCTTTCCTTTCTTCATCCCCGCTCGGTGCCTAGGAGCATGAGGGAAGGGGTGAGGGACGATAGGGCTTAGTCTTATAGACTAACGGTTTTCGAACCACATCATATTAAGGGATCGTGGTGTAAGACCCCCTTTTTTTTTTCATTTTCAACCACCGGGGTCTTAGGCCCAGAACCGCCGCTTTGCGGTGACCCCTTCACGTCCCGAAGGGTCATCACCACAAGGCGCCGATTCTGCCGGCCAATTTCGATCACAGAAAGTATCACAATTATTGAAGTAAGAGCAATGCAGTCCACAATAATAAAAATCACATATATATAATAAAACTCCACGAAGGGAGTGTCCACAGAAACATCAGAGTACTATAAAAACGGGCTTATGCCCGGTACAAAATGTCCTCACTACAAGTCTCTCATGCGGAAGCGAAACAGTAAACTACTCAAGGTCGAGACTCACGGTCCCGGCTGTGTGAACTCCGGAGCTAGACTGCCCCATCTCTAGGCGCACCGATCTCTGGGGCTGCTCCTCCATGCTGCGCTCCACGATCCCCTAAATGATACGGTTCGAAAACCGTTAGTCATAAAGACTAAGCCCTATCATCCCCTACCCCTTCCCCCATGGCTCCTAGGTACCGAGCGGAGAGGAAGAAAGGGAAGGACATGAAGGTGGAGATTAAATATGAAAACAGATGGCAGCGGGAACTAATTCTAGCAAGTTGTGTTAGGTGAACAGTTAATAAATTGTTATAATAGGTCTAGCAGTAAGAAAAGCAATTAAATGAATTTAAACCTTCACTTATGCGAGAACACATAAGCAAAGGGATCTCTTGCAAGGCTCCCATCGTATAAGTGTCCCATACCACTTATACCTTGGGGTGTCGGTTATCAAACAGCAATGGTTGTTATATATTGAAATTAACCTTTGATTTATAAACTTGCCCACACAAGCTTATAGACCAAGGGGTCGTTTTGCAGGTCCTAATGTATAAGCGTCTCATACCACTTATACCTTAGGTGTCAAGGTTTAATGAACCGATTATGCTATGACATGCTAGTGGGTATGATGAAACATGCAAGTGCAACTCACACACCCGACTCTGTGCACACAGACCTTTAGTTCCCCCTTTCGGAGCCGTTACCTCCCAGGATACCTCCGTAGTGGCAGACGGAAGCGGTGGGTTGGGCCTCGCCCACCTCAAAACCAGTAAAAGCACCACTGGTCTGACCTATCGTACGCCTCAACGCTTGGTGCACTAAGCGGACGCCTGCGTACTCTTGCCGGCTGGCGCACCGGACTTCTGTTGGCGAAGTGCTAATCACCCCGCCGAGTCAACGATATCGGTGTCGGTGCAATCGAACTCCCCGATATCGAAAGACCCACCACCTTAACTTTTCCTATTTTATGCACATGCAAGTTTATCGTAAACACACAAAAGCCGAGCCGAAGCTCCCCGGACCAAACGTCCGTCTCCAACCAACCGAGCCGAAGCTCCCCGGACCAACCCGTCCGTCGAACAACCGAGCCGAAGCTCCCCGGACCATCCCGTCCGTCTCTTAACCAACCGAGCCGAAGCTCTCATCAATCTTCCTGTGACAACAGTGTTTGTGGAAAGTGCAATCCTAGTTACTAAGTTACTCTTGCCAGTTTTATTGTTACAGTTTACGTTAGCCCAGGACTGCCCCCGGTGTACCCCGTGAAGGGCTCTCAAGGGGCACTAGGAACCAAGACGGTGCATTACGGCCCGAAGTTCCCTTTCGCAAGGCACTTATTGTTATTGGTTGTTTTCCCTTAGCCCGATTCCCTTCTCATATTACGATAGACTATCCTAGGGTGATTTTTAAACCTTCCACTCCTCGGGAAAAGCGATCTTTCGCCAAACCCGAGCACCTCTTAACTCTAACTATCACCACTACTCACTACTCTTTATATCTTCATCAGATCATGTTCTATTGCATTTCACAATTTACTAAATGCAGACCGACCTAGGCTACATGTCGAACCGGTTATGCAATGATCGATTACTCATCCAAATGCCCTAAACTATTTACTGGAGACTTATCTTGATATAAATAACCTAAATCCAGGAAATGGAAATTTTCCTAATTTATTTGGCATTTAAATAAATTCCTCGAAAATCCCCAGGGCCACCGGTTTGAACATGAACTATCCTAATTATTCATGCAAGATGTCCAGCAAATTTATGATAATTAGTAGGTTATCTCAGAAGGCTAAATCCTAAGTATCATAATTTTCTATCATCAAAATGACCTGAAAAACTATTTTGCAAATAATCTCTAATTTCTTTAGTTTATGAATCAAGTACAGAAAATATTCTTCCAAAAATTATAAATAAATTATGACATGCAGATAAAGGCCTAAAAGTAGCACTGGCAAAGTTTCATAATTTTTCAGCAAGTATTTTATCCATAATAATTTTTTAAACATAAAAGCTTTTTCTATCATTTGTGAATAAAGTACTAGATTTACTCAACATAAAATTCTATAAAAATTCAGGGATCAATGTTCTACTAGTCAAGATCTAAATCCAGAATTTTAACTGATTATAATTAATGTAAAGCCTCCAAATAATTGAAACAACAAATTGGGCTAATAATTCTTTAACACATGAAGTATAACATATTTTAATCATAAAATTCCAGAAAAATTACCATAAGTCTAATACATCCTAAAACTCCCTCCTCCCGAGTTTCATAATTTTTGGATTAGATTTAGTGCTTAAAATAATTAAATTACATGTTTATCCTATTCCAAAATCTCAACTTTCGAGGTACCTAACTACCTCCAATTCCTTCACTATTTCAACCAGAGGGTTTTCATCATATCATCCCCCTCTCTTCCAAATTTCAAGGGCATACAAGAGCTTTTGCTCCTATGTCCTTCACAAACCTCAAACTCCCACCCGTTGGAGTTGAGCCAATCTCTTAGGGTAAAATCCACCCTAAGCCACACCATGTTACCCAAGAGGGTAGACATAGACTTAACCAATCAGTGGCCAACAATTTCAGCCTCTTTTGAGGAGATTTGTCCACTCCATCTCCAATCGTACTTTTCCCCAAAGAACCCCTCACCAAGACCTATCTAGGACTTGATAATTCCCTATTCAAAACTCGACCAATCGAGTTGAAATTTTGTACAGATCTTAATATTGATGCCAGGGACCACCACCCAAAATTTGGGGGAGTTTGGGCTTAATTTCATCTCCTAATTAATTTTATATTGTTTATTAAATTTTTACAAAAACTTTAGGCAAAAGTTCTCCAAAAATTCTCATTTTCGGACAGCCTCTCGATATACATATAATAGACCTCCAGTCCAAATTTCAAGTCATTTGGACATGTCATGAACCGTGGGCAACCATTTTAATTTCTGGTTAACCTAGGTCTTGATCCCACCAAAATGAGTGCCGTGTTCAAACCACTCACCCAAATTGAATAAAATCAATTTTAAATTAAAGTAGACCCCGAGGGCTACAACTTTTGTGACTGGTCATTTTTCCTAAATCGGCCTCTAAGTGCTTCGTTTTGCAGCCTCAAAATACATTCAAATAATCTATTTTCCATTAAGTAATATATAATAATCTAGGTATTAAAAATATTAAATCTACTGTTCATCTTCTTCAGAACCCGAAACCAGAACCAGGAAGCCATTTTTTTCCTGTAACGTTTCCGTGATCCGTTGCCGGCCGTCCGGTCACTTCCCTGGCCAGCCACCACCACCACCACCTCCGTTGAGGCGATGGCTAGCGGTCGGCGGTGGTTTGGCCGCCGGAGGTGGCGGTTTCCGGCGAACTCAAAATATCTTTTTCATGGTTTTTCCATGAAAACGAGAGATGGATCCGGCTCCGTTGAGCGCGAACCTCCTTTCTAAGAATCCTAAGATCTACCCATGAAAGAGAAGGAGTAGAGGAGGACCTTGTTCGCGGTTTGAAGGCGAGAAGAACGTCGGGGTGCCATGGCGCGGTGGTGGCGTTGCTGAACTCCTCTTTACAGCAAGAACAAGGATCTGCTCCGTTTACTTGAGCGTGTAACCTTCTCCTCTGGTTCCAGGTTGGCTTTTATAGGTCAGGAAGTGGGAAGATGAAATGGCAAAAGCCATTATGTCCATGAAGTTTCCCCCTTAACGTTTCGGTTACGGTGAAGGGATAAGAAACGGCGGAATTGAACAGGTGTGTCCAGCTGGCGGTTTTCTATTGGACCACCCTTTCCTCATTTATTATATATTTACAGAAGGAAAACGGCCTGAAATTACTCCTGGTGTAACTTCCCAAGCCAGTATTTATTTCCGCGCGCGTTAGAATTATTTCGGGCCTGAACCGTCGTTTCGGCCAATGTCACGGGCGTGACTCATAGGTCACGGGCGTGACAGGCCCGGGGAGTCATCTGGGTTCGACGATCGTCGAACTGAGATCGACGATCGTCGATCGAAGTTCACGGGCGTGACACCTGTGTCACGGGCGTGACAGGCCCGAACGGCAGATTTCTGGTCGACGATCGTCGAATTGAGATCGACGATCGTCGAAGGCTGGTTACGCCCTAGGTCACGGGCGTGACCTCCAGGTCACGGGCGTGACATGCCCGAACGGCAAGTTTCGAGCTCGACGATCGTCGAATTGAGGTCGACGATCGTCGAAGGCTGGTCACGCCCTAGGTCACGGGCGTGACACTCATGTCACGGGCGTGACATGCTCGGGCCGCAAGGTCGACGATCGTCTCACGGCGATCGACGATCGTCGATGGGGTCACGCCCATAGTCACGGGCGTGACATCTTGGTCACGGGCGTGACATGTCCAGACAGCGCGTTCGACGATCGTCTCGTGGAGATCGACGATCGTCGAAGTATTCACGCCCAAGTCACGGGCGTGACGGGTCGGTCACGGGCGTGACCAACCCTTGACCCGAAAAACCCGGTCGATTTATTTTCACTTTTTGTGCTCCCTGGGGTTCTGACTCGACCAACCGACTCCTAGGGGTCTAGCCGGAAATGGGATGTTACAAATCCCAATAAACAAAACAAAAATTTCGTCCCCGAAATTGAGGTTGAGCCTATGGGGATTTCTATCGGAATAAATTAAACTTGTAACATCCCATACAATCTTTTTATTAGGTTCAGGCGACTGTTCGTTTGATAACTAAGACAATCTCCCCAATAAACAAAAGATTAGCCCCTACCTTTCTGATTAAGTGCGCATGTCTAGGTCCTGGATTTTCCTTATCTAGTCTTAACATTCCAAAACAAAAAGGCAGTCTATAGTATACCGAGAGGTGGTGAGATGTACCTGACTGAACAACTCCGGGTATCTTTGCCTCATCAGATCCTGCGGTTCCCAGGTGTGCTCCTCCTGACCGTGATTTCTCCACAGAACCTTGACTAAGGGGATCTTCTTGCGGCGCAAGATCCACACTCCTTTGTCATCGATCCGAACCGGCTCCAAGTGAACAGCTCGGTCTGAAGCTACTGGCCCTTCTGTGGTCAAAATCCGCTGCTCCGGGCGTAGTAGAGCCCTTCTCAGTGAAGAGATGTGGAAGACGTCGTGTAGAGCTGCCAGCTCCGGTGGCAACTCTAGCCTGTAGGCTAGGGGTCCGATCCGCTCCAGGATCCGGTAAGGGCCCATATACCTAGGGCTGAGTTTCTTCCTCCGACCGCGCACCCGTGAGACTCCGTGCATGGGTCGGATCTTCAAGAACACTCGATCCCCTACCCGAAACTCCACCTGACGATGCCGGGCGTCATAGTATTTGGCCTGTCTACTCTGCGCCTCCAACATCCTATCTCTGATCAGTCTCACCTGAGCCTCGGTATCTTCAACGAAATCCGATCCCAGCAGCTTCGGATCCTCGTCCTGAACCCAGGAAAGCGGGGTCCTACATTTCCTTCCATACAAGGCCTCATAAGGCGCCATCCTGATGCTGGACTGGTAGCTATTATTGTAGGAGAACTCGACCAACGGTAACATCTTCTCCCACGGCTCCCCTCGGTCCAGTATACACATCCGTAGTAAGTCCTCTAAGGTCCGGTTGGTGCGCTCGGTCTGCCCGTCCGTCTGAGGGTGGAAGGCCGTGCTAAAAGTCAACCGGGTGCCCAAATATGCCTGCACTGACCGCCACTCCCTGGATGTAAACCGTCCATCGCGGTCCGACACTATCGTCCGGGGCACGCCATGATATCGGACATACTGCTCCACAAACTTCTGTACCAGCACTCCCACCGAGTCATCCTTCCTGATCGGTATAAAGCGGGCCACCTTCGTCAAACGATCGACAATCACCCAAATCGAGTCGTTCCCCGTCCGAGACCGGGGAAGACCATGTATAAAATCCATCGCTATGTCGTCAAACTTCCACTCCGGCACCGGGAGTGGCTGCAACAGTCCTGCGGGGTTCCTGCACTCCGCCTTCACCAACTGACACGCCTCGCAATGGGTCACGAAGTACGTAATGTCTTTCTTCATGCCCGGCCAAAACATCGTCCTCTTCAGATCAACGGTCATCTTTGTGACCCCCGGGTGCACGGAGTACCGGCTGCAATGCGCCTCCGTCAGAATATCCTCTCGGATCTGGCCTCCTGCGGGTATATATACTCTGCCTCTGAAGTGGAGCAAACCATCTCTCAGGGAATAATCTCCTGTCGAACCTTCCTCCAAAGCTCGGAACATCGGCTCCGCCCACGCATCTGTCCTCTGTCCATCCCGAATGCGATCCCGAATATCGTCTATGGCCACTATCGATGCCAGATACTCCCTATACAGATCTGGGTCATCCTCGGACACTAGGGATATCTGCATGTCTCTAAATGACTGGACCAGCTCCATAGACATAACCTGGGGCCCAGCTTCGGAAGTGGCCGCTCTCCGGCTCAACGCGTCGGCCACCACGTTTGCCTTCCCTGGGTGGTAGTGCATCCATACTGATAATCTGCTAAGAACTCCACCCAACGCCTCTGCCTGATATTCAGCTCCTTCTGAGTGTCCACGTATTTCAAGTTCTTGTGATCGGAGAAGATATCGCAGTGGACTCCATAAAGGTAATGACGCCAGACCTTTAGAGCAAAAACGACCGCTCCCATCTCGAGGTCGTGCACCGGGTAGTTCCTCTCATGGGTCTTCAGCTGGCGGGAGGCATATGCTATGACATGTCCGTTCTGCATCAGCACCGCTCCCATCCCTTGGTATGATGCGTCGGTATACACCTGGAATCCCTCCCTTCCGGATGGAAGGGCCAGGATAGGGGCCGAGATGAGTTGGTCCTTCAGCTCCTGGAAAGCCGCCTGGCACTGCGGGGTCCAAACAAAAGGTGCCTCCTTCTTTGTCAAAGATGTGAGGGGGAGAGCAATCCGAGAGAACCCCTCCACGAACTTCCGGTAATAACCGGCAAGTCCCAAGAAACTGCGTACATCAGTGGCTGTCCTCAGCTGCGGCCAATCGCGAACTGCCCGAACCTTTGTTGGATCTACTGATAACCCGGCTCCGCTGATGATGTGGCCTAGGAAGGCCACCTCCTTCAACCAGAACTGACACTTGCTGAATTTGGCATAAAGGTGATGCTCCCGCAACCTCTCCAAGGTCAGTGCCAGATGCCGAGTGTGCTCCTCCTCCGTCCTAGAGTAGATCAGGATGTCGTCTATGAACACTATGACGAACACATCCAAGTAAGCCTCGAAAACCCGGTTCATGAGACTCATGAACGCCGACGGAGCATTCGTGAGCCCAAAGGGCATCACGGTGAACTCATACAGGCCATATCTGCTACTAAAGGCCGTCTTCGGGATATCCTCCTCCTGGATCCGCAGCTGGTAGTATCCTGATCTCAAGTCCAGCTTCGAGAAATAATGGGCCCCCTCCAGCTGGTCGAATAATTCGTCTATCCGTGGGAGCGGATAGGTATTCCGGACGGTCAGCCTGTTTAGTGCTCGATAATCGATGCACAGGCGGAGTGTCCCATCCTTCTTCTTCACGAACAGGACCGGTGCTCCCCATGGCGAGGAACTCGGTCTGACAAAACCTGCCTCCACCAATTCCTGCAACTGGGTCCGAAACTCTGCCAACTCCTTTGGGGCCATCCGATAAGGGGCCCTAGACGCCGGCTTGGCCCCCGGCACAAGCTGTATCTGAAAATCCTGCTCTCGGTGTGGAGGTAATCCTGGTAGTTTCTCTGGAAAGACGTCAGCGAAATCTCGCACCACCGGGATGTCTGTCACCGACTCCTTAACTTCCGTCATCTCAAAAAGAATCTGATAGACCTCCTCTCCCTGCAGATGGGCCTTGACGGCCTGTACCGAAGATAAGAGTATACGAGAGACAGGTCTTATACCTTTAATGGTAATGAAAGAGTCCCCGTGTCTCACGGTGATCCTCTTTGCCTGGCAGTCAATTTGGGCATAGTTCCAGTGCAGCCATACCATGCCCAGGATCAGGTCGTAGTCCGTCAGCTTCAAAATCGTCGCTGGAGCCTCGAACGCTTTTCCACCAATCTCCGCCTCCATATTGCAGTGATCCGTGGTAAGGAGCTCAGATCCATCCGGTAGTCGCACCCTCATCCTCGAGCCTGTGAACCGCTCCACACCTTCCAGTCCTTCCACGAACGACTCCGACACAAAGGAGTGAGTAGCTCCAGTATCGAACAGCGTGCGGGTAGGCTTGCCGCTGATGAAGACTATACCTGAGGTGATTAGATATCTTAGGGTTCTATAATGAGTTTTTACTTTCCTTGCTATCAATCTAGTGCGATTCAAAGTTTTAACAACTTAAAGGGGAAATTCTATGAAAACGAAGAAACATTTCGGCATACCTGCGATGACCTGCTCCGGATTCCGCGGCTGTGCAAGGTCCAAGGCATATACCTGCTCTCTTCCCTGTCTACGATCTTCCCCCTGGTATCCTCGACCGCGGCCGCGTCCTCGGCCTCCGTAATGCTGAGCTGGTGGGCCGCCCTAATGTGCTGGAGGTGGTGCCCCCCTCATGGGGCAGTTCCTCCGAATGTGCCCAATCTGATGACAAAAGTAGCACTCTGGGGGATACGCCATTCCCCCGGGTCTCGGCATCTCCTGCATCCGAAGGGGTGGAGGGGCCAATACCACCTGTTCCCTTGGCTCCGGCCTCACGTCCTGACGAGGCTGGTCCTCTGTCCTCCTCCCCTCTGGTACAGCACCCCACCGCTGGTCATTCCTTCCTCTTCGTCCCTGATCCTCTGCTGGCCGTTTCCGGCCCCGGGTGGTGTGCCAATCTGCCTCAATCCTTTTGGCCATCTCCAAAATCCGGGAGATGGGCCCGTCAGATACAAACAAGAGGGCCTCCCTCAAGTCCGCATGTAGGCCCTTGTAGAACCTCCTGATATACCCTGCCTCGTCCAGCTGGTAGGAATCTGCGTATCGAGCCAGGTGATCAAACTCTCGATGGTACTCCACCACGGTCCGAGTACCCTGCTTCAGCTGTAAGAACCGCTCCTCCAAGTCATCCCTAGCCGACTGCGGAACGAAATGCTCCAGCAGTGAGGCCCTGAACTCCTCCCAAGTGATCTCCGCAACCTCCCTATCAGCAAAGGTCGTGTCCAACAGCGTCTTCCACTACCTCTTTGCATGGGACTCCAGGCAGGAGACAACCAGAGCCACCTTCTCCTCCCATGGACACCGAATCCCGGTCAGCATCTCATACATGATATCTAGCCACTCTTCCGTCCGAACAGCCGACTCTGTCCCCAAATAGGACGGGGGAGCCAGTCCTCGGAAGATGCTTAGCCAGTTGGCCCCCGGATTTGGCTGCGGGGCCGGAACCTGCTGGGCCCTGAAGGCCTCCAGAATGGCAGTCAGGGTCTGTCCCATGTCTGACTGAAGGAAAGGAGTGGGGGCCGGTGGGGGTGGTGCAACATCCTGAGCCTGTGGAACTCCACCTTGAGGCGTAGTCCGTGCTGGAGGCTGCGTAACAAAAACACACGCTGAGAAAACGTTCAAATACTACATAAAGGTGGACAAATTATATGTGATCCCCATATGGGCACACCACTGCTTCCGCTGCTTAGTTTGTCCCCAAACTAAACTCGAGCGGGGGTGACCGAGGGTTTGTGGACTGCTACTTCCTTCTGATCGATGTTTGCTCTGATACCACTTGTAAGACCCCCTTTTTTTTTCATTTTCAACCACCGGGGTCTTAGGCCCAGAACCGCCGCTTTGCGGTGACCCCTTCACGTCCCGAAGGGTCATCACCACAAGGCGCCGATTCTGCCGGCCAATTTCGATCACAGAAAGTATCACAATTATTGAAGTAAGAGCAATGCAGTCCACAATAATAAAAATCACATATATATAATAAAACTCCACGAAGGGAGTGTCCACAGAAACATCAGAGTACTATAAAAACGGGCTTATGCCCGGTACAAAATGTCCTCACTACAAGTCTCTCATGCGGAAGCGAAACAGTAAACTACTCAAGGTCGAGACTCACGGTCCCGGCTGTGTGAACTCCGGAGCTAGACTGCCCCATCTCTAGGCGCACCGATCTCTGGGGCTGCTCCTCCATGCTAGGCTCCACGATCCCCTAAATGATGCGGTTCGAAAACCGTTAGTCATAAAGACTAAGCCCTATCATCCCCTACCCCTTCCCCCATGGCTCCTAGGTACCGAGCGGAGAGGAAGAAAGGGAAGGACATGAAGGTGGAGATTAAATATGAAAACAGATGGCAGCGGGAACTAATTCTAGCAAGTTGTGTTAGGTGAACAGTTAATAAATTGTTATAATAGGTCTAGCAGTAAGAAAAGCAATTAAATGAATTTAAACCTTCACTTATGCGAGAACACATAAGCAAAGGGATCTCTTGCAAGGCTCCCATCGTATAAGTGTCCCATACCACTTATACCTTGGGGTGTCGGTTATCAAACAGCAATGGTTGTTATATATTGAAATTAACCTTTGATTTATAAACTTGCCCACACAAGCTTATAGACCAAGGGGTCGTTTTGCAGGTCCTAATGTATAAGCGTCCCATACCACTTATACCTTAGGTGTCAAGGTTTAATGAACCGATTATGCTATGACATGCTAGTGGGTATGATGAAACATGCAAGTGCAACTCACACACCCGACTCTGTGCACACAGACCTTTAGTTCCCCCTTTCGGAGCCGTTACCTCCCAGGATACCTCCGTAGTGGCAGACGGAAGCGGTGGGTTGGGCCTCGCCCACCTCAAAACCAGTAAAAGCACCACTGGTCTGACCTATCGTACGCCTCAACGCTTGGTGCACTAAGCGGACGCCTGCGTACTCTTGCCGGCTGGCGCACCGGACTTCTGTTGGCGAAGTGCTAATCACCCCGCCGAGTCAACGATATCGGTGTCGGTGCAATCGAACTCCCCGATATCGAAAGACCCCCCACCTTAACTTTTCCTATTTTATGCACATGCAAGTTTATCGTAAACACACAAAAACCGAGCCGAAGCTCCCCGGACCAAACGTCCGTCTCCAACCAACCGAGCCGAAGCTCCCCGGACCAACCCGTCCGTCGAACAACCGAGCCGAAGCTCCCCGGACCATCCCGTCCGTCTCTTAACCAACCGAGCCGAAGCTCTCATCAATCTTCCTGTGCCAACAGTGTTTGTGGAAAGTGCAATCCTAGTTACTAAGTTACTCTTGCCAGTTTATTGTTACAGTTTACGTTAGCCCAGGACTGCCCCCGGTGTACCCCGTGAAGGGCTCTCAAGGGGCACTAGGAACCAAGACGGTGCATTACGGCCCGAAGTTCCCTTTCGCAAGGCACTTATTGTTATTGGTTGTTTTCCCTTAGCCCGATTCCCTTCTCATATTACGATAGACTATCCTAGGGTGATTTTTAAACCTTCCACTCCTCGGGAAAAGCGATCTTTCGCCAAACCTGAGCACCTCTTAACTCTAACTATCACCACTACTCACTACTCTTTATATCTTCATCAGATCATGTTCTATTGCATTTCACAATTTACTAAATGCAGACCGACCTAGGCTACATGTCGAACCGGTTATGCAATGATCGATTACTCATCCAAATGCCCTAAACTATTTACTGGAGACTTATCTTGATATAAATAACCTAAATCCAGGAAATGGAAATTTTCCTAATTTATTTGGCATTTAAATAAATTCCTCGAAAATCCCCAGGGCCACCGGTTTGAACATGAACTATCCTAATTATTCATGCAAGATGTCCAGCAAATTTATGATAATTAGTAGGTTATCTCAGAAGGCTAAATCCTAAGTATCATAATTTTCTATCATCAAAATGACCTGAAAAACTATTTTGCAAATAATCTCTAATTTCTTTAGTTTATGAATCAAGTACAGAAAATATTCTTCCAAAAATTATAAATAAATTATGACATGCAGATAAAGGCCTAAAAGTAGCACTGGCAAAGTTTCATAATTTTTCAGCAAGTATTTTATCCATAATAATTTTTTAAACATAAAAGCTTTTTCTATCATTTGTGAATAAAGTACTAGATTTACTCAACATAAAATTCTATAAAAATTCAGGGATCAATGTTCTACTAGTCAAGATCTAAATCCAGAATTTTAACTGATTATAATTAATGTAAAGCCTCCAAATAATTGAAACAACAAATTGGGCTAATAATTCTTTAACACATGAAGTATAACATATTTTAATCATAAAATTCCAGAAAAATTACCATAAGTCTAATACATCCTAAAACTCCCTCCTCCCGAGTTTCATAATTTTTGGATTAGATTTAGTGCTTAAAATAATTAAATTACATGTTTATCCTATTCCAAAATCTCAACTTTCGAGGTACCTAACTACCTCCAATTCCTTCACTATTTCAACCAGAGGGTTTTCATCATATCATCCCCCTCTCTTCCAAATTTCAAGGGCATACAAGAGCTTTTGCTCCTATGTCCTTCACAAACCTCAAACTCCCACCCGTTGGAGTTGAGCCAATCTCTTAGGGTAAAATCCACCCTAAGCCACACCATGTTACCCAAGAGGGTAGACATAGACTTAACCAATCAGTGGCCAACAATTTCAGCCTCTTTTGAGGAGATTTGTCCACTCCATCTCCAATCGTACTTTTCCCCAAAGAACCCCTCACCAAGACCTATCTAGGACTTGATAATTCCCTATTCAAAACTCGACCAATCGAGTTGAAATTTTGTACAGATCTTAATATTGATGCCAGGGACCACCACCCAAAATTTGGGGGAGTTTGGGCTTAATTTCATCTCCTAATTAATTTTATATTGTTTATTAAATTTTTACAAAAACTTTAGGCAAAAGTTCTCCAAAAATTCTCATTTTCGGACAGCCTCTCGATATACATATAATAGACCTCCAGTCCAAATTTCAAGTCATTTGGACATGTCATGAACCGTGGGCAACCATTTTAATTTCTGGTTAACCTAGGTCTTGATCCCACCAAAATGAGTGCCGTGTTCAAACCACTCACCCAAATTGAATAAAATCAATTTTAAATTAAAGTGGACCCCGAGGGCTACAACTTTTGTGACTGGTCATTTTTCCTAAATCGGCCTCTAAGTGCTTCGTTTTGCAGCCTCAAAATACATTCAAATAATCTATTTTCCATTAAGTAATATATAATAATCTAGGTATTAAAAATATTAAATCTACTGTTCATCTTCTTCAGAACCCGAAACCAGAACCAGGAAGCCATTTTTTTCCTATAACGTTTCCGTGATCCGTTGCCGGCCGTCCGGTCACTTCCCTGGCCAGCCACCACCACCACCACCTCCGTTGAGGCGATGGCTAGCGGTCGGCGGTGGTTTGGCCGCCGGAGGTGGCGGTTTCCGGCGAACTCAAAATATCTTTTTCATGGTTTTTCCATGAAAACGAGAGATGGATCCGGCTCCGTTGAGCGCGAACCTCCTTTCTAAGAATCCTAAGATCTACCCATGAAAGAGAAGGAGTAGAGGAGGACCTTGTTCGCGGTTTGAAGGCGAGAAGAACGTCGGGGTGCCATGGCGCGGTGGTGGCGTTGCTGAACTCCTCTTTACAGCAAGAACAAGGATCTGCTCCGTTTACTTGAGCGTGTAACCTTCTCCTCTGGTTCCAGGTTGGCTTTTATAGGTCAGGAAGTGGGAAGATGAAATGGCAAAAGCCATTATGTCCATGAAGTTTCCCCCTTAACGTTTCGGTTACGGTGAAGGGATAAGAAACGGCGGAATTGAACAGGTGTGTCCAGCTGGCGGTTTTCTATTGGACCACCCTTTCCTCATTTATTATATATTTACAGAAGGAAAACGGCCTGAAATTACTCCTGGTGTAACTTCCCAAGCCAGTATTTATTTCCGCGCGCGTTAGAATTATTTCGGGCCTGAACCGTCGTTTCGGCCAATGTCACGGGCGTGACTCATAGGTCACGGGCGTGACAGGCCCGGGGAGTCATCTGGGTTCGACGATCGTCGAACTGAGATCGACGATCGTCGATCGAAGTTCACGGGCGTGACACCTGTGTCACGGGCGTGACAGGCCCGAACGGCAGATTTCTGGTCGACGATCGTCGAATTGAGATCGACGATCGTCGAAGGCTGGTCACGCCCTAGGTCACGGGCGTGACCTCCAGGTCACGGGCGTGACATGCCCGAACGGCAAGTTTCGAGCTCGACGATCGTCGAATTGAGGTCGACGATCGTCGAAGGCTGGTCACGCCCTAGGTCACGGGCGTGACACTCATGTCACGGGCGTGACATGCTCGGGCCGCAAGGTCGACGATCGTCTCACGGCGATCGACGATCGTCGATGGGGTCACGCCCATAGTCACGGGCGTGACATCTTGGTCACGGGCGTGACATGTCCAGACAGCGCGTTCGACGATCGTCTCGTGGAGATCGACGATCGTCGAAGTAGTCACGCCCAAGTCACGGGCGTGACGGGTCGGTCACGGGCGTGACCAACCCTTGACCCGAAAAACCCGGTCGATTTATTTTCACTTTTTGTGCTCCCTGGGGTTCTGACTCGACCAACCGACTCCTAGGGGTCTAGCCGGAAATGGGATGTTACACGTGGAGCCCAGCATGGAGGAGCAGCCCAGGAGACCGATGCGATTAGAGACAGGGCAGTATAGCTCAGGAGTACATCCAGCTGGGACCGTAAATCCCGAATTCTAGTAGTTGTTTTATTTTGCTTCCGCATGAGAGACTTGTAGTGAGGATATTGATGTACCGGGCTTAAGCCCTTCATTTCTGTAATCTTTTACTATTCTGTGGACACTCCCTTCGTGGAGATTTTATTATATGTGAATTGCTGTGGACTTACATGTCTATACTCTTGTACTGCTACTTTTGTGATCAATAAGGCCGGTAGAATCGGCGTTTTGTAGTGACGATCTTCCCGGGCGTGAAGGTGTCACCGCAAAGCGGCGTTTCTGGGCATAAGACCCCGGTTTTTACGAGTTGTTAAAAAGGGGGTCTTACACGCTCGGCAACAGAAGACTTGTCCCCCTTCCTTTTCTTCTCAGGGCCCTTTTTATCCAAGGCCAGCATGACCTGTTGAGAGTCTGGCGGATTCGCGTAGACTGCGTCCTGATTATTACCGACTACGTTCAAAGAAGTCGCTGGTTCCATGATTTGCTCTTCAGCCAGCTGCTCCACTTGCTCATCTTCCCCGACCTTTTCTGTTCGCTTTTTAGCCTCCAGATCAGCAATCCGCATCTCCTCAGTATATGGTTGTCGGAATCCTGGTGACGAGACCTCCTTCTCAGTATCTATCTGCAACATGTGTGTCCCAGAGGCAGAGATGATTATGGCCATACCCCCCGAGTTCGCAGGGTTCTGGTCAGAAATCCGCAACAGATCAGAGATTCTATTCGCACCCTGAGATGGCATGTCCTGAGAATGGGAAGCATCTGACCGCTCGGGCTCCAACTCCTTGTTTTTGCAGGCTAAATCAGTGGTTGACTTTTCCTTTTGCGAAATCTCCCCAACGTGGCGGACAGCTGTCTCGCTCCATTGATCTGCTTTCTTAATCCGTGTGTTTGCCTTAGATTTGTCGGTCTTGGAGGTAAAGGTTGCCAAAGAAAGATCCGAGTCTCGCCATGCAAGACTAGAGAGTGCAGACCGCAAGTGGTGAGTACCGGCCTATTGTGTAGACAGTTCTGGCAGAATGCAGTTCTTCCGACCGTATTTATAGCCCAGGCGATATTTATGACAGTTGCGGACTCGGAGGTTAAGGAAACATTTTCGAAATTTTCCAAAACCTGAAAATGTGCAGGGATTATGTTAACCCCAGAATCCGCAACATGCTCGGCAAGACTTCTCCTCTTTCGGAGGATTCGAGACCCTCAGTCCGCACAGGTCGTCAAGGCACCCCCAGAGGCGGACTAAATTTCTCAGTCCGCTCAGGTCGCCCCACCTTTGTCAGTTTCCATATCTGGCATCACTAGGCGCACTCAAGAGTCAGTCCGCTTAGGTCGCTCCCCTCCAGCCAGGATTACATTCCGCACGGCCAAGGGGATGCCTCAGCTCTTAATACCAATCCGCCTATCTCGCGTGGACTGCTTGTCCATTTCTTTTTGTTGCCCTTCACCGCTACCCGGCTCTCCTGTACCCCGGACAGCCGGTTATTTTAGCCCTGCCCGTTTAGGCAGGCCCCCAAATCTATAAATAGGGGGAAGTGGTGCACCCAAGACATGCTGACTCGAGCCCAAGAGCATACTTGTTAAAGGCTGCGGACTCGAATCTCAAGCTTTGCGGACTCCGACTTGCCTACTTCACTGTTTTCTTTCCCCCTTTTGTAACCCATCATTTGCAATCAAAGTCAAGCCCGTCGCAAGAGTGGCATTCAGGCCACGATGAGCGAAGTCTGGTGTTGCCGTGATTCACGGATCTTCTGTTCATTTCTCTCATCCCCTAAGTAGACTACTGTTTGTAGTTTGCTTCTTTTTCTTTCCCCAGTGCTCGAACAGTTAGCTAGTGGTGCCCGAGTCCTTTTCGCATTTCGTGCATCAACAAGCCTTTTGATGCTTCTTATTATTGATGTACTTGTGGACCTATTACTTATGTGGATTTTGATTCATGTTTTATTTTTTTATGTTGGGTTGGCATAGATGATATTGGTTATAGCCGGTAGGATAGGCGTCTTGTAGTATCGGTCAACCCGTGTGTTGTATTTACCACAAGACGACTATTCTGGGCAGAAGACTCCCCTCGGTTGTGTCTTGTGTTTCGGGAGCGGGGTATTATATTACGAGTTTTCTTTAGGTACTCGCGTTATAATATAAATGTACCTGCTTTTGTCTTCTCTTTTGCAGAGATTAATAGGTGTTCACGGGTTCACTTAAGGAACTTGAGTTATATTTTAAATTTACATGCTTTTGACTTCTCTTTTTAAGAGTTGAGAAGGTATTCTTGAGTTCACTTCAGGTACTCGCATTATATTTTAGATTTACCTACTTTTGACTTCTCCATTAAAGATATTAACAGGTGTTCTCGAGTTCAATTCAGGTACTCACCTTATATTTTAAATTTACCTGCTTTTGACTTCTCTTTTTCAAGAGATTTGTTGTTGTTCGCGAGTTCACTTCAGGTACTCGCGTTATATTTTAAATTTACCTGCTTTGGACTTCTCTTTTGTAGAGATTATAAAGTGTTTTTTTGTTCACTTCAGGTACTCGCGTTATAGTTTAAGTTTACTTGCTTTTGACAACTCCTTTACAGAGATTAGCAGGTGTTCGCGAGTTCACTTTAGGTACTCGCTTTAGATATTAAATTTACCTTCTTTTGACTTTCCTTTTGGAGAGATTAGAAGGTTTCCACGAGTTCAATTCATGTACTTGCATTATATTTTAAACATACCTGCATTTGACTTCTTTTTTGTAGAGATTAGCAGGTGTTCGCCAATTCACTTCAGGCACTCGCATTATATTTTAAATTTACCTGCTTTTGACTTCTCTTTTGTAGAGATTAGCAGGTATTCACGAGTTCACTTCAGGTACTAGCATTATATTTTAAATTTACCTGGTTTTAACATCTACTTTCCAGAGATTAGAAGATGCTCGTGAGTTCACTTAAGTTATTCACCTTATATTTTAAATTTACTTGCATTTGAGTTCTCTTTTGTAGAGATTAGAAGGTTTCTCGAGTTCACTTTAGCTACTCACGTTTTATTTTAAATTTACCAGTTTTTGACTTCTCCTTTGCAGAGATTAGCAAGTGTTTGTGAGTCCACTTTAGGTACTCGCATTATATTTCAAATTTACCTACTTTTGACTTCTGCTTCCCCGAGATTAGCTGGTGTTCGCGAGTTAACTTCTGCTACTCATGTTATACTTTAAATTTACCTGATTTTGTAACATCCCAAATTTCAAATGACTTAGATTTGGGTTAGACATGTGGTGGATGCTAGGGTTTAGCTAGGTTTGACCCTAGGAGGAGGATTTAGACCATGTGGGGCCCACTATGGGGCCCAAGTCAACCTAGGTCAAACTAGGCTAAATACAAACCCTAGCCACACCCTGACCCCACCACATTGCCCTAACCCTAAATACAATCTAAGTGGACCCCAAGGTAGGCCATGGGGTCAACTAGTTGACCCATGTTGGGTCAAGTCAACATGTTGACCTAAATAGTGAAAATGGTGCCCTAGCCCATTTCACTAGGTTGGGTCCACCCAAACCAACCCAAATTCATCATGTGGGCCTAAAGTGACCTTATAAACCCTAGGGGAGAGAAAAATAGGGTCTTGCAATAGTACTTTTGGGAGGACACTTAGGAGAGAGAAAAGAGGAGGAGTAGGAGAGAGAAGATGCTAAGAAAGGGGTTTGGACCATTTGGGCTCATCCCACCAACCCATGATGGGTTGGCTGACCATGCATGAGTATTAGGAAGTGTAGGACCCCCACCATGCAGCCTTGGGTCAAGCCTAAACCCAACCCAAGCCCAACCTAGCCTATTCCATGTGTGTGAACCAAAACCCCACCTCTTCACTCACCCAATCCAACTCTACCCTTGGAACCCGACCCATTAGGGTCTAATTAACCTAGCAAGTGTAGTGGGGCCCACTCCCAAGCCACCAGTCAGCCCACACACCCAACCCGAGCCCTCACTTTGGTGAAATCACCCCTACTTTGGTGAAATCGCCCATTATATTGGTGAAGTCGCCCCCCCTCTCTTAACTCAGCCTAAACCGACCTCACACACTCACTCCCACTTCATCCCTACCCCAGAGAGAGAGAGAGAGGAAGGAAGCCACCAGCAGCCATGGCAAGCCAAGGAACTCGCCAGAATATTCATGCTAGGGGAACCACCGCCACCCTCAACCTCAGCCACCACCACCGGTCCGTATCCCCTCCCCTCTTACTGTACTAGATTCCTAGATCTTCTAGGTTAGTAGTCAAGCTCAAAAGAGCTCGACTGTAGGCCTCTACCAGCTTGGAAAAGCAAAAAAATGGCGGATTTAGGGTTTTTCGGCTTGGTTGCGCCGCCGCCGTCCGCCGGTCTCCGCCGCCCAGCCGCCGGCCAGTTCAAGCCCCGACCACCGTGAGGCCGGGGGATGACTTGGCCGGAGGCCCCGCAGCCGGCGATGGCCGGAAACCACCCCGCAAGGGTGGCCAGCCTCGGTTGGCCTGCATGCATATGCATGAGGAAGATGATACAGCCACCGTCCGATCCATCTTTAAGATTCGTGCGGCTATTTAAATTAAGGCTCTATTTGTTTGGGCGTTTTGCTTCTCCGTTTTGGGCAAACGCCGCCGGAAGGAGGGTAACCAAATGAACCTCCGGCGGCGTTTGCTCCGTTTACACCCGCCCGCCTTGAGAAAAGCCCCAAAAAGCTCCGTTTGGAGCAGCCACCTCCCCCCTCCGGTTCGAACACTCCGTTTCCACCCGCCGGATCGATCCGCCACCGCCGAACCAAATGAAGCCTAAATCTCTGTATTAATATCAAATGAATAGTACACTATTCTGTCACACTTTTACTGTGACTTTGCATGTTATTTATGAGGTACTTAGAGGCCCCACATTAGGTTGAACCCTGAATGAAATATTTAGGTAGATGGGTTAACTTTAAAATGCCACAGAAATCATAGGGTTTGGACCAGTAGGCTGTCCTGTAGGGCTGTTGTGCTAGGACTGCCCCCTAACTAGGGCAGAAACTAAAATTGATGCCCTGTTCAAACCCTAAGTCCAAATGGACTGAGATTTTGGGCATGTGGCTTATTTGGTCAAATCTAGGTCCTCCCCAAAAATCAGAATTTTTGGGGAACATTTTGCTATAGTTTTTACAAAAATACCCAAAAGTAAATAAATGTGATTTTTGGAGTTTCCTAACTCCAAATGGCCCCAAATTTTGGTGGCACCCTCTCATGGGTATATTAGACCCATGGTTAAAATTTGGGCTAAATTGATGCACTGCATGTTGAGGAATCTCACTTGCATGTTTGAGAAATAATATTTGACTTGGGCTGCAAATAGCAATTTTGCTGAATTTCAAATGGCTGCCCAAGCCAAACCAGAAGCCCCCTTGACCTGAGATTTTGGTCAGAGGTATAATTAGGGCATATTCAGGCCCTGCCCAAAAATGGGCTTGATTGGAAAACAAAATGTGGGAAAATTACCAAAATACCCCTAGGGCTTAACTAGGTGATTCTTGGAGTTAGCTAACTCCAAATGGCCCCAAATTTTGGTGGCTGGCCATTAGGGACCATATAGACCAGTGGTCGAAATTTCTCTGAAATTGGAACAAGTCATGTTGGGAAAGACCCACATGCAAGAATTGGACTACTTAGGCTCGGGGTGCAAATAGCAAATATAAAACTTGTTTTGGTAAGTGCCTAAAGGGGTGCATTTAGAATGCACACCCCCTGATTCAGTAGACCAGTAGGGTATAATTTCAAACCCTAAATTAGTTGGGATTTTTGGGGAGCAAAAATCCCGCACTTAGTGAATTTGACGATTTTGAGAATTTGGTGAACACTTAAGCATTTTCTAAAATGAATCAAACTAGGGTTTAGAAGATTTACAAAACCCTAATGATATTATTTAAACTCATGGGAGACATATACGAGCCCTTGAGATTCGACTTGATAAATTGAAGAGTTAATTTATAAGTATACGAGAAAATGACAATTTTACCCTCAACAATAATTGACTGATTCTGGAGGAGATAAAATAATGAATAAATCGATGTAGCATATCTATAATAATCTCATGTGATTAAACACAATACATGCATTTGGAAGTTCATTCAAGAGATCATTAGTTAGGTCATCTTACCCTAGTCGCTCAGTCTCGATAGAAGCGTCGTACGTAAATACCTATCTAGATAATACCACCCTAGATTAATGAACAGAACGATGGGGATGGTAGTGTAATTTGAAATGGCAGGGTGGTATTAGGTCTGGGGCCACATTTAGAATAAGTAGGTTTACTCTTCTAGGACCACCGGGAGATAGAATGTAAAATGGGATAGTCGTGGAAATTGGGAATAAACCCGGGTGGTGTTGATAGCATCATGAGTATAGCAACGAGTGATAGAGTGCAAATCACTTTACAATAGGCATAACGGAGTCCGACGGAAGACCGTCGCCTTTCCGATAATAATACCATAAGTCATTAGGCTACTAAGGAGTAACACTAAAGGAGAATCGTGGGTAACGGGTAAACATCAACTAAAACTAATTATCCTTGCGAAAGGGAACTTCGGGTTTCATGCCCGTCTTGGTTCCTAGTGCCCTCGAGACCCCCTCACGGGGCATGCCTTGGGCAGTCCTGGGATTCACTCTAAATCACTAGGTATAATAAACCTTAGACGAGAGCAGTCTAATAGGTTTGGAGTTCTACGCGATAGGTTCGCCGGTTAAATAAGGTTGGAAACATCATATGGGTTACTTGCTCACCTGTTTCACAAGGTTGGAGGGATACAAGTAATGAGCTCATCCTAACCGGGTTGGAGTGGCTTGCTCACCTGTTTCTTAAGGTTGGAGGGATACAAGCACTTGCTCACCCAAATTGGATTGGAGGGAATGTGTTAACAATATCAGTACGAGCAGGAAGCTCCGATTAATACCTTGCATGTGCATAAAATTAGTGGCGAGTCACGCGGGACTGGCCAGTCGATGCACCGATGGCAGTACGATGACTCGGGCGAGGAGTACGGGTGGAGGGGCCAGTATGCTAAATATATAATACTGCGGAATCCCCGAAGACGTACACTCGACCTACAAGACTGACGGGTAGTCAGCAAAATACGTACGCAAAACTCTAGAGTGCACCTAGGACGTGTACAGAGGCGTATGAGAGGGGTCTAGGTCTGGTAGTGCTTATACCTACCTAGAAGTGGAGAGCCCGCTCCACTGTTGCAGTAGCCACAACGGTAGTACCCGAGAGTGATGCAAGCTCTCAAAAAGAGGGAACTAAAGGTCTGTGATCACGGAGTCGTGTGTGTGTGTTGCACTTGCATGTTTAACATATTCATCATAACATACATTCATTCATTAGGACATACGCTTCATAGATCCTTATCATATAAATTGTATGGGCGGTTTATATGATAAGTTACTTTTGGAAACCCTAACTTATAAGTTCGTATGGGCGTTCATATAAGTTAGGGTACTTATGTGATATTGATAGGAGTAGGAGTAGCAGTAGCATACTTTCCTTTCTGTACTACCTTTACTTCCAGTTCTACCTTTTACTGCAGTCCTTCTCTTTCTGCACTGTCTTTACTTACTTGCACTTTATATAGAACTGCTAGATCATATATAGAACTGCTAAATCATATATAGAACTGCTAGATTTTACTTACTCCTGCTAGATAGAAATGTCACCTGCTTCCACTTTGCTACCCCTTGTTGTCCTCCGCATCTTCCTTCCATCCGGTGCCTAAGAGCGACAGAAGGAGGTGTTGAGGATACGACTTAGTCTTTTTTGACTAACATACGTTGACTCCCCCTTTTTAGGAGTTCGAGGAGGTGGACCAGCACGTCCAGCGGGACGAGGAGGCAGGGCATGAGGAGCAGCTACCACCACCACCAGACACTACTACCGCACGTCCTCAGGTCGGAGGAGATGTAGTGGATAGCTTAGTTTACAGCTTTCTATTTTGTGAGAGAGAGTCTGATTTATATTGATGTATATGGGCATAAGCCCTACTTTCTCTTTTTACTCATTATGGACTATAGTAGCACTTTCATTTCCTTATATATGATATGCTCTGTGATTTCTGTGGACATGTGTATTGGTTTGTTTATACACTTTTACTTCCGCATCTCTAGTGAAAAATGATCGTAATAGCCGGCAGAATCGGCGTCTTACGGTGTCGACTAACTCAGGAGTTAGTGTCACCGTAAGGCGGCGGTTCTGGGCATAAGATCCGGGTTAGCCTCGGGATGAGGAGACAGGATCTTACAAACTGGTATCACTTGAAAAATACGATCATTAGAGAAAGAAGTCCACAACACTGGAACACCCCGCTCGAGAGTAGTTTGCGGACAAACTATTCAGCGGAAGCAATGGTGTGCCCATGTGTAAAAAGTCACACTAAATAGTCCATTAAACAATGAGTTAGGCCAAATTTTGAAGAATTTTGACTTAAGAATCACCTTTTTGCAACCTCTACAGGTCGCCGTGCCACAGAACGTGGTCCCTCCCCCTCCGGATGCCACTCCGTTCATGCAGACTGAGATGGGACAGACCCTTACTGCGATCCTAGACGCATTTAGAGCCCAGCAGGCCCCGGCACAGCTGCCAAATCCGGGGTCAAACTGGTTGAGTGCGTTCAGGAGCCTGTCCCCGCCCATGTACCACGGGACGGAGAATGCTGTGAAGACAGAGGAATGGCTGGAGGCCATACAGGAGATGCTTGCAGGCATCAGTTGCCCGGTGCAACAGGCAGTACCCTTGGCGACTTCTGCTCTAGATTCACATGCCTGGAGATGGTGGAAATCCATGATGGATTCCACATATGCTGATAGGGACCCATCAGAGATCTCATGGGAGGAGTTCAGTGAGTCCGTCCTTGGACATTTTGTGTCAGATACAGACAGAGATGAGTTGGAGGAGAGGTTCTTGAACCTCAAGCAGGGGACTCGTTCAGTGATTGAGTACCAGAGGGAATTCTCCCATTTGGCCAGATTTGCAGGCTTCCATGATCTAGAGGACCGGAGGTATGCAAAGAAGTTCTACCGAGGACTTAGGGATTCAGTGCGGCAGGCACTGCTATTTATTTCTCATGGATCATCGACAGAGATCATCGAGATGGCAAAGAAGCACGAGGCGGACCAGCTTATGACACAAAGTAGAGGGAAGAGGCCACTTGATGGGCCATGGCACGGAGAGAGTAGTAGAGGCCCCCAGAGGGGCAAGGTCATTGGGTTCAAACGGGGTGGGGGACGTCGTCGTCCCAACTACCGGCAGGAGAACTACAGGCAGGAGCAGAGGCCTCCTCCAGTATATGCTCCTCCACCTCTTCAGATTCATGGACCGATCGGGCAGGAAGATCAAGGTCAGAGACAAGTGGTCTGTTTTGGGTGCCACCAGCCGGGGCACTATAGAGCTGATTGTCCGCAGCAGTTCCGTCAGCTTCCTCCTCCTCCTCCACCCCCTCCAATGGCCCCTCCAGCATACCAGGGTCGAGGTCGAGGACGAGGCCGAGGCCGAGGACGAGGACATCACGGCCGAGGCAGGGGTCGTGATCAGATGTACGCCTTGGATCTTGCCGTTCCAAGAAACCCAGAGGAGGTCATTACAGGTAATTTAAAACCTTAAAAGTTTTATTTCCTTCAAATTACTTGATCTTATAAGCTCATTAAGCCTCGTAGAATAACACTCGTTAAAATAATCAAAACCTCAGGCATAGTCATCGTCAATGGCAAACCTGCCCATACCTTATACGACACGGGTGCTACACACTCGTTCATATCAGAAGCCTTCATCAAAGGGCTAGATGGCGTGGAAAGATTCACAGGCGCGGAGAGAAGGGTGCGTCTGCCCGACGGCTCGGAGATAGTGACTACGGAGCATTGCAACTTGGAGGGCGAGATCGCTGGCAAGATATTCCAGATACCGGGGACGATCCTGATGCTGCAGGACTTCGACATTATTCTGGGCATGGTGTGGTTACATTGGAACTACGCCCAGATAGACTGTCTGTCCAAGAGGATCACCCTCAGGCATGGCGACTCCTACGTCACCATCGAAGGTATCCGACCTATCCCATCTCTTTCATTATCTTCCATACAGGCTGTCAAAGCCTACGAGCAGGGCGAGGAGGTGTATCTTGTATGCTTCGAGATGATAGTGGCAGAGACGGCCATTTCCGATATCCCCGTGGTTCGGGATTTCTCCGACGTATTCCCGGAGAAATTGCCCGGACTACCGCCAGCCAGAGACACCGACTTCCGTATCCAGTTGATACCGGATGCCAAGCCCGTATCCCGGGCACCGTACCGGATGGCTCCAAGGGAGCTAGCAGAGTTCAGGACGCAGTTACAGGAGCTAGTGGAGTCCGGATTTGTCCGGCCTAGTTCTTCACCCTGGGGAGCACCAGTTTTATTCGTGAAGAAGAAAGACGGTTCGCTCCGGTTGTGCATTGACTACCGGGAATTGAACCGGATTACGGTCCGGAACACTTACCCACTGCCACGGATTGATGAGCTGTTCGATCAGCTTCAGGGAGCATTCTGGTTTTCGAAGCTGGACTTGAGATCTGGATACTATCAGTTGCGGATCCAAGAGGAGGACATACCGAAGACGGCGTTCAGTTCTCGGTATGGCTTGTTTGAGTTCACGGTGATGCCCTTCGGGCTCACGAATGCGCCCTCAACATTCATGAGTCTGATGAACCGTATATTCGAGCCTTACTTGGATCGGTTCGTCATAGTCTTCATCGACGACATTTTGGTCTATTCCAAGACCAAGGAGGAACATGCGCAACATCTATCGTTGGTTTTGGGGAAGCTGAGGGAGCATAGCATGTATGCTAAGTTCTCTAAGTGCCAGTTCTGGCTTGAGGAGGTAACGTTCTTGGGACACACCATCAGTGGGGCTGGACTAGCCGTGGATCCAGCTAAGATCGAGGCAGTTAGAGATTGGCCGCAGCCGAAATCGGCCACGGAGATACGCAGCTTCTTGGGGCTAGCAGGCTACTACCGCAAGTTTGTGGAGGGGTTTTCCAGGATAGCTCTCCCCCTCACATCGTTGACGAAGAAAGAGGCAGGATTTCATTGGTCTGAGAAGTGCGAGGCAGCGTTCCAGGAATTGAAGAGCAGGCTCACCTCATCCCCTATCCTTGCACTTCCAGCTGGGAAGGAAGGATTCCAGATTTACACCGACGCATCATACCAGGGGATGGGTGCTGTCCTAATGCAGCACGGTCATGTGATAGCATACGCTTCGAGACAGTTGAAGAAGCACGAGCACAACTACCCAGTCCGGACCTAGAACTCGGGGCAGTGGTATTCGCATTAAAGATATGGAGGCACTATCTGTACGGGATCCATTGTGATATTTTCTCCGATCACAAGAATCTCAGGTACATCGACACTCAGAAGGATCTGAATCTACGCCAGAGGAGATGGCTAGAATTCCTATGTGACTACCAGTACAAGATCCATTACCACCCGGGGAAGGCAAACACTGTGGCGGATGCCTTGAGCAGGAGAGCCGGCACTACTGGTCCGGAACATCGGGTGGGAGCTATGTCGTTGGCTCAAATGGTGGAGGGCCTGCACATTACTGTGGTGTCAGAGACTGAGCCAGAGCTGTACCGGGAGTATCTGAACTCCATGATTAGTGATTGTGACATTCGGGAGCGCATCTGGGCGCATCAGAGGCAGGATGCAGATTTAGAGCCGATATTCGGAGCCCTAGCTGAGGGAAAGGCAGAGGATTACACGCTACGCGACGACCTCGTTCATTTCCGTGGCCGTATATATATACCCGCAGGAGGTGGTATCCGGGAGGACATACTCAGGGAGTCGCACCAATCACGGTACTCAGTGCACCCCGGTATCACCAAGATGACGGCTGATTTGCGGAAGAGCATGTACTGGCCCGGGATGAAGAGGGAGATCATACATTATGTTACACACTGCGAGGCATGTCAGCTAGTGAAAGCTGAATGCAAGAGCCCAGGAGGGTTATTACAGCCATTACCGGTGCCAGAGTGGAAGTTTGAGGATATTGCTATGGATTTTGTGCATGGGTTGCCTCGCTCCCACTCTAGGCACGATTCCATTTGGGTCATCGTCGATAGATTGACCAAGGTAGCCAGATTCATACCGATCCGGAAGGACGCCCCAGTTGCCGTATTGGTGAGATTGTTTGTGGAGCAGTTCGTTAGATACCACGGCGTCCCCAAGACGATTGTCTCGGATCGTGATGGTCGATTCACTTCTAGGGAGTGGAGGGCAGTGCATGCTTACTTAGGTTCGCAGCTCTCTTTCAGCACTGCCTTCCATCCACAGACCGACGGTCAGACAGAGCGGACCAACCGGACTATGGAGGATCTGCTGCGTCTTTGTATTTTGGATACGGGGAAGCCCTGGGAGCGACTGTTACCCTTGATTGAGTTTTCTTATAACAACAGTCACCAGGCGAGCATTGGGATGGCTCCTTACGAGGCACTATATGGGAGGAGGTGTCGGACACCTCTATCATGGGTACAAGATGAGGATACACGAGCTCACGGTTCAGAGTATGTCGAGGATACAGAGGCTCAGATACGTCTGGTCAGAGATCGGATGTTGGAGGCCCAGAGCAGACAGGCGAAGTATTACGATGCGCGGCATCGTAAGGTGGAGTTCCAGGTGGGAGACAGGGTTTTCTTGAAGATACGTCCAGTGCACGGTGTTTCCTGGGTGCGGAGGCACAAGAAGCTCAGTCCGAGATATATGGGGCCTTACTTGATCCTGGAGCGGATCGGCCCCTTGGCTTACCGACTGCAGCTACCGATAGAGTTGGGAACTCTGCACGACGTCTTTCACGTCTCCTCCCTACGACGAGCACTCCTTCGCCCTGAGCAGCATATTTCTACTACCGACGGGCCACTAGCATCGGATCGATCAGTTCGTCTAGAGCCGGTCCGGATCGACGATACCGCCGTCCGAGTGTTGCGGAAAAAGAAGGTCCCTCTCGTGAAGGTGTTGTGGTCCAACCACGGACGGGAGGAGCACACCTGGGAGCCGAGGGATCTCATGATGGAGCGACACCCGGAGCTATTCTCCTCAGGTACAACTTAGTTTTATATTTTCCTTCTAGTTACGTTTCGAATCTTTATAAGCTTGTCGTAGAAACCCCGTAGCCCGAACTTAAATTTCGGGGACGAAATTATTTTTTTGTTTATAGGGTTTGTAACATCCCAAATTTCAAATGACTTAGATTTGGGTTAGACATGTGGTGGATGCTAGGGTTTAGCTAGGTTTGACCCTAGGAGGAGGATTTAGACCATGTGGGGCCCACTATGGGGCCCAAGTCAACCTAGGTCAAACTAGGCTAAATACAAACCCTAGCCACACCCTGACCCCACCACATTGCCCTAACCCTAAATACAATCTAAGTGGACCCCAAGGTAGGCCATGGGGTCAACTAGTTGACCCATGTTGGGTCAAGTCAACATGTTGACCTAAATAGTGAAAATGGTGCCCTAGCCCATTTCACTAGGTTGGGTCCACCCAAACCAACCCAAATTCATCATGTGGGCCTAAAGTGACCTTATAAACCCTAGGGAGAGAAAAATAGGGTCTTGCAATAGTACTTTTGGGAGGACACTTAGGAGAGAGAAAAGAGGAGGAGTAGGAGAGAGAAGATGCTAAGAAAGGGGTTTGGACCATTTGGGCTCATCCCACCAACCCATGATGGGTTGGCTGACCATGCATGAGTATTAGGAAGTGTAGGACCCCCACCATGCAGCCTTGGGTCAAGCCTAAACCCAACCCAAGCCCAACCTAGCCTATTCCATGTGTGTGAACCAAAACCCCACCTCTTCACTCACCCAATCCAACTCTACCCTTGGAACCCGACCCATTAGGGTCTAATTAACCTAGCAAGTGCAGTGGGGCCCACTCCCAAGCCACCAGTCAGCCCACACACCCAACCCGAGCCCTCACTTTGGTGAAATCACCCCTACTTTGGTGAAATCGCCCATTACATTGGTGAAGTCGCCCCCCTCTCTTAACTCAGCCTAAACCGACCTCACACACTCACTCCCACTTCATCCCTACCCCAGAGAGAGAGAGAGAGAGGAAGGAAGCCACCAGCAGCCATGGAAAGCCAAGGAACTCGCCGGAATATTCATGCTAGGGGAAACCGCCGCCACCCTCAACCTCAGCCACCACCACCGGTCCGTATCCCCTCCCCTCTTACTGTACTAGATTCCTAGATCTTCTAGGTTAGTAGTCAAGCTCAAAAGAGCTCGACTGTAGGCCTCTACCAGCTTGGAAAAGCAAAAAAATGGCGGATTTAGGGTTTTTCGGCTTGGTTGCGCCGCCGCCGTCCGCCGCTCTCCTCCGCCCAGCCGCCGGCCAGTTCAAGCCCCGACCACCGTGAGGCCGGGGGATGACTTGGCCGGAGGCCCCGCCGCCGGCGATGGCCGGAAACCACCCCGCAAGGGTGGCCAGCCTCGGTTGGCCTGCATGCATGTGCATGAGGAAGATGATACAGCCACCGTCCGATCCATCTTTAAGATTCGTGCGGCTATTTAAATTAAATCTCTGTATTAATATCAAATGAATAGTACACTATTCTGTCACACTTTTACTGTGACTTTGCATGTTATTTATGAGGTATTTAGAGGCCCCACCTTAGGTTGAACCCTGAATGAAATATTTAGGTAGATGAGTTAACTTTAAAATGCCACAGAAATCATAGGGTTTGGACCAGTAGGCTGTCCTGTAGGGCTGTTTTGCTAGGACTGCCCCCTAACTAGGGCAGAAACTAAAATTGATGCCCTGTTCAAACCCTAAGTCCAAATGGACTGAGATTTTGGGCATGTGGCTTATTTGGTCAAATATAGGTCCTCCCCAAAAATCAGATATTTTGGGGAACATTTTGCTATAGTTTTTACAAAAATACCCAAAAGTAAATAAATGTGATTTTTGGAGTTTCCTAACTCCAAATGGCCCCTAATTTTGGTGGCACCCTCTCATGGGTATATTAGACCCATGGTTAAAATTTGGGCTAAATTGATGCACTGCATGTTGAGGAATCTCACTTGCATGTTTGAGAAATAATATTTGACTTGGGCTGCAAATAGCAATTTTGCAGAATTTCAAATGGCTGCCCAAGCCAAACCAGAAGCCCCCTTGACCTGAGATTTTGGTCAGAGGTATAATTAGGGCATATTCAGGCCCTGCCCAAAAATGGGCTTGATTGGAAAACAAAATGTGGGAAAATTACCAAAATACCCCTAGGGCTTAACTAGGTGATTCTTGGAGTTAGCTAACTCCAAATGGCCCCAAATTTTGGTGGCTGGCCATTAGGGACCATATAGACCAGTGGTAGAAATTTCTCTGAAATTGGAACAAGTCATGTTGGGAAAGACCCACATGCAAGAATTGGACTACTTAGGCTCGGGGTGCAAATAGCAAATATAAAACTTGTTTTGGTAAGTGCCTAAAGGGGTGCATATAGAATGCACACCCCCTGATTCAGTAGACCAGTAGGGTATAATTTCAAACCCTAAATTAGTTGGGATTTTTGGGGAGCAAAAATCCCGCACTTAGTGAATTTGACGATTTTGAGAATTTGGTGAACACTTAAGCATTTTCTAAAATGAATCAAACTAGGGTTTAGAAGATTTACAAAACCCTAATGATATTATTTAAACTCATGGGAGACATATACGAGCCCTTGAGATTCGACTTGATAAATTGAAGAGTTAATTTATAAGTATACGAGAAAATGACAATTTTACCCTCAACAATAATTGACTGATTCTGGAGGAGATAAAATAATGAATAAATCGATGTAGCATATCTATAATAATCTCATGTGATTAAACACAATACATGCATTTGGAAGTTCATTCAAGAGATCATTAGTTAGGTCATCTTACCCTAGTCGCTCAGTCTCGATAGAAGCGTCGTACGTAAATACCTATCTAGATAATACCACCCTAGATTAATGAACAGAACGATGGGGATGGTAGTGTAATTTGAAATGGCAGGGTGGTATTAGGTCTGGGGCCACATTTAGAATAAGTAGGTTTACTCTTCTAGGACCACCGGGAGATAGAATGTAAAATGGGATAGTCGTGGAAATTGGGAATAAACCCGGGTGGTGTTGATAGCATCATGAGTATAGCAATGAGTGATAGAGTGCAAATCACTTTACAATAGGCATAACGGAGTCCGACGGAAGACCGTCGCCTTTCCGATAATAATACCATAAGTCATTAGGCTACTAAGGAGTAACACTAAAGGAGAATCGTGGGTAACGGGTAAACATCAACTAAAACTAATTATCCTTGCGAAAGGGAACTTCGGGTTTCATGCCCGTCTTGGTTCCTAGTGCCCTCGAGACCCCCTCACGGGGCATGCCTTGGGCAGTCCTGGGATTCACTCTAAATCACTAGGTATAATAAACCTTAGACGAGAGCAGTCTAATAGGTTTGGAGTTCTACGCGATAGGTTCGCCGGTTAAATAAGGTTGGAAACATCATATGGGTTACTTGCTCACCTGTTTCACAAGGTTGGAGGGATACAAGTAATGAGCTCATCCTAACCGGGTTGGAGTGGCTTGCTCACCTGTTTCTTAAGGTTGGAGGGATACAAGCACTTGCTCACCCAAATTGGATTGGAGGGAATGTGTTAACAATATCAGTACGAGCAGGAAGCTCCGATTAATACCTTGCATGTGCATAAAATTAGTGGCGAGTCACGCGGGACTGGCCAGTCGATGCACCGATGGCAGTACGATGACTCGGGCGAGGAGTACGGGTGGAGGGGCCAGTATGCTAAATATATAATACTGCGGAATCCCCGAAGACGTACACTCGACCTACAAGACTGACGGGTAGTCAGCAAAATACGTACGCAAAACTCTAGAGTGCACCTAGGACGTGTACAGAGGCGTATGAGAGGGGTCTAGGTCTGGTAGTGCTTATACCTACCTAGAAGTGGAGAGCCCGCTCCACTGTTGCCGTAGCCACAACGGTAGTACCCGAGAGTGATGCAAGCTCTCAAAAAGAGGGAACTAAAGGTCTGTGATCACGGAGTCGTGTGTGTGTGTTGCACTTGCATGTTTAACATATTCATCATAACATACATTCATTCATTAGGACATACGCTTCATAGATCCTTATCATTTAAATTGTATGGGCGGTTTATATGATAAGTTACTTTTGGAAACCCTAACTTATAAGTTCGTATGGGCGTTCATATAAGTTAGGGTACTTATGTGATATTGATAGGAGTAGGAGTAGCAGTAGCATACTTTCCTTTCTGTACTACCTTTACTTCCAATTCTACCTTTTACTGCAGTCCTTCTCTTTCTGCACTGTCTTTACTTACTTGCACTTTATATAGAACTGCTAGATCATATATCGAACTGCTAAATCATATATAGAACTGCTAGATTTTACTTACTCCTGCTAGATAGAAATGTCACCTGCTTCTACTTTGCTACCCCTTGTTGTCCTCCGCATCTTCCTTCCATCCGGTGCCTAAGAGCGACAGGAGGAGGTGTTGAGGATACGACTTAGTCTTTTTTGACTAACATACGTTGACTCCCCCTTTTTAGGAGTTCGAGGAGGTGGACCAGCACGTCCAGCGGGACGAGAAGGCAGGGCATGAGGAGCAGCTACCACCACCACCAGACACTACTACCGCACGTCCTCAGGTGGGAGGAGATGTAGTGGATAGCTTAGTTTACAGCTTTCTATTTTGTGAGAGAGAGAGTCTGATTTATATTGATGTATATGGGCATAAGCCCTACTTTCTCTTTTTACTCATTATGGACTATAGTAGCACTTTCATTTCCTTATATATGATATGCTCTGTGATTTCTGTGGACATGTGTATTGGTTTGTTTATACACTTTTACTTCCGCATCTCTAGTGAAAAATGATCGTAATAGCCGGCAGAATCGACGTCTTACGGTGTCGACTAACTCAGGAGTTAGTGTCACCGTAAGGCGGCGGTTCTGGGCATAAGATCCGGGTTAGCCTCGGGATGAGGAGACAGGATCTTACAGATTTTGACTTCTCTTTTGTAGAGATTAATAGGTGTTCGCGAGTTCACTTCAAGTACTCGTGTTATATTTTAAATTTACGTGGTTTTAACATCTCCTTTTCAGAGATTAGCAAGTGTTCGTGATTTCAGTTCAGGTACTCACGTTATATTATAAATTTACCTGCTTTTGACTTCTCTTTTTGAGAGATTAGTAGGTGTTCGCGAGTACACTTCATATATTCGCATTTTATTTTAAATTTACCGGATTTTGACATCTCTTTTATAAAGATTAGCAGGTGTTCACGAGTTAACTTCAGCTACTAGTGTTATGTTTTAAATTTAGTAGCTTTTAACTTCTCCTTTGTAGAGATTAGCAGGTATTCATGAGCTAATTTAGATACTCGCATTATATTTTTATTTTACCTGCTTTTGACATCTCGTTTGTAGATATTAGCAAGTGTTCGTGAGTTCACTTCAGATACTCACGTAATATTTTAGATTTATGTACTTTTGAATTCTCCATTTCATAGATTAGCTTGTTTTCACGAGTTCACTTCAGGTACTTGCATTATATTTTAAATTTACCTGCTTTTAACTTCTCTTTTGCAGAGATTAGCAGGTGTTCGTGAATTCACTTCAGGTACTCACATTATATTTTTAATTTACCTACTTTTGACTTCTCTTTTGTAGAGATTAGTTGGTGTTTTTGCTTATTCACATCAGTTACTCGCGTTATATTTTAAATTTACCCTTTTTTTACTTCTCCATTGCAGAGATTAGCAGGTGTTTGTAATTTCACTTCTAGTACTCGCGTTATATTTTAAATTTACCTACTTTTGAATTCTCATTTACAGAGATTAGCAGGTGTTCGCGAGTTCACTTCAGGTAATCGCATTATATTTAAAATTTACCTCCTTTGTACTTCTCGTTTATAAAGATTAGTTGGTGTTCAGTTGTTCACTTCAGGTACTCGTGTTATATTTTAAATTTTCATGCTATTGACTTTTCCTTTGCAGAGATTAGTAGGTGTTCGTGATTTCACTTCAGGTACTCGCATTATATTTTAAATTTACCTTCTTTTGACTTCCCTTTTGGAAATATTAGAAGGTTTTCTCGAGTTCAATTCAGGTACTTGCATTATATTTTAAATTTAACTATATTTGACTTCTCTTTTGTAGAGATTAGCAGGTGTTCGTGAATTCACATATGGTACTCACGTTATATTTTAAATTTACCTTCTTTTGACTTCTCAGTTACTGAGATTAGTAGGTGTTTGCGAGTTCACTTTAGGTACTCACTTTATATTTCAAATTTATCTGCTTTTGACTTCTCCTTCCCAGAGATTAGCAGGTGTTCTTCAGTTAACTTTTGGTACTAACGTTATATTTTAAATTTACCTGCTTTTGAATTCTTTTTTGCAAAGATTAGTAGGTGTTCTAGAGTTCCCTTCAGGTAGGCGCATTATATTTTAAATTTACCTGGTTTTAACATCTCCTTTACAGAGATTAGAAGGTGTTTGCGAGTTCACTTCAGGTACTCACCTTATATTTTAAATTTACCTGCTTTAACTTCTCTTTTGTAACGATTAGTAGGTGTTCGCGAGTTCACTTTATGTATTCAAATTATATTTTAAATTTACCTGCTTTTGACTTTGCTTTTGTAGAGATTAGCACGTGTTCACGAGTTTACTTCAGGTACCTGCATGTTGGGTCCATTGCTCACAATGTCCCAGAATTATAGAAGTCAAACAAGTCAATGGTATATACATAGTTGTATTTGATGTATGTTTAAGTTCATGTATTTAGTTTGGACAGATATTCCAAGTGGCTATAACATGTGGTCACACGGTTGAGGAGTAGAGAGATAGAAATCTGTCTAAATCCACAGGTATTGAGTGTGGTGATGAATCCTATTTATATACTTATTTTTGGACTCATTTGGGATAGTTTTCTTGTTAATGCACTACACTTTAGAGGCATAATTGTTCATATTTGTTACTATGCCCATTCCATGTGAAGGTGCACTTTTGGCCCATTTTCTGTGTGATTTCGTAACTTTTGCACTTTTGCCCTACTTGGTGGTTTTTTGTGTACGGAGAATGTGGTATGCCCGTTTCGATGGCTTGTCTGTTTTCACTGTAGGTACAAAGGTTGTGTGCATGTCCCAGGATTGTTTGGGAATGTTTTTTGATTAAGGGCCACTAATCGTGCATTTTTACACGCGCACGGTCAGTGGACTCCTTAGCGCACGACCGCTAGTCGTTCGCGGTCTGTTCATCGAACCCCAAATAGTACAGGAACACTGTGCACGATCATTGGATCTATAGCGCACGACCACTGGTCGTGAGCCACTGCTCGTGCACATTTATTCCTTTTTTCTGGAGTTCTATCTTGGGCAATCGCACGACCATTGGACATACTATGCACGACCATTGGACATAGTGTGCACGACAACCGGTCTTGCGCCACTACTCGTGCGCGTTATCCCAGTTTTTCTTTGAGGTCTACCATGCCAATATACACGATCACTTGACATAGTGCGCACGACCACTTTTCGTGCGTCACTGATCGTGTGCATTATAATTTATGCAATCTATAAGTTCACAGGTTCCTCCCTAATTCAAGATTCTGGAATATTTCTCCGCCATTTTCATCTCTGTGGAGGGTTCCGCCGGTTTCCTTCTTCCTCCACGTAGGGAGGGACTACGGGCAAGCTTTCAACACCAAATTCAAGCCAGATCTTCCTCTCGGCCTCCTCCTTCATCCTTGAGCTTCAAGAGGGGTTTGACCTAGCTTTCATCATCAAGCTCGAAGGAGTTTGTGTCATCCTCCACCGGATCGTGACACGAAGAAGACGGGTCCATTGGGAGTTAGTGACAGCCTCCTCTACCCCGGATACAGTTGAGGACCGAGCTAGGATGCAAATTGATGACCCGACGATTCCTTCCGTGAATACTCAGCAAGACTTCGGATCCGGTCGATTTCACACTTTCTTCTTCTCTTGTAGTTGATAGTATAGTTTGATCTCTTTGTATTTCATGATGTGTGTTTAACTTAATATACGTTTGTGTACAATCATGTCTATCTGATTTATATTCATGTTATTTGCTTAAGGTGCGCAATTATCAATCCTTTGCCACACAGTGCCGCACTAGCAATTTCTAGTGGCGTGCGTAGTGAAGAGGTGCTCACGACCCTCATTCCACCATTCTCACCACCTCATCTGCAATCCTACTCGTCCATCCGCATACCGATTCGGTGCATAGCTGCCTGTGTAGTTTTCCATCCGCCTAGCAAAGCATTGCATAGCGACATTGCATAAGAGTAGTTTATTAGTGTTTTACTTTCTTTTTCTGTAAACAATCAAAACCCTCCTTCATAAACACCAACCTAAGGAATTCAATCTCAAGTCCTCCTCAAAATTAACTCCACCTTACTGTGTTCCTTGAGAGATCGATACTTAGAAAAATTCGTCCATTTTATATTATACGTGCGACCGACACACTTGTCGTAGACCACATCAAGTTTTTGGCATCGTTGCCGAGAAACAATGTTGTGTGAATTTTTGGAGTGGGAGATAGGAGATAGAAGCCCTTTTCCATTTGTTCATATCATGTTTCTTCTTTGCTTTAGTTTTTAGAATTTGTTGCTAATTTTTCTTTGTTCCTTTTTTGTTTTTGGCTTAACAGGCGGATCCATGTTAATTTTTTTTTCAGTTGTGTAGCACCCTTGTTGCAAATATTTTTGTTCGCAATGTATTCTGTAGCTGAATGCCATCTATATGACACTTTGCACTGATTCCTTGTATGGCTTGGCTGATTTAAATGCCGAGCATTGTATTAGGTGTTCGCTATGCCAAGGTATAGGCCACATGGTGAAAGATTGCCCTCGTTTGTGCGAGCCTTCTGCCTCTGAGGGCGTGTGCGCAGTAACCACCTATTTACTGAGGACTACTATGGACATGCCTACTAGGGTGTTGCCTGGCCAGCACACTATGTAAGACCCCCCTCCCGGAACACAACCCACGGCACGAGGGGAGTCTTATGCCCGAAATAGCCGCCTTGCGGTAGCACTAACGCACGGGTTAGCCTTTACCACAAGACGCCTATTCCGCCGGCTACAATCCATATCACAACAATTATGCCAACCCAACCATAACAGAAAAGTAAAACTAAAAGCAGTTCAGTTCACAGCTAAGTTAAAGTCCAAAATAGCGGAAGATAACAAGCACAACATGCTTGTACAAATAAACAAGAGTCTAGAAATGTTTTGCCAAACGGCTACATGAAAACACTCACTACTGTCACTGACGGTGCCGATGGCACCACCACCTCAGGTCCTATCATCCGGGCCTGGCTGTCCTGCTGCATAGTCCGTTGCCGCTCTACCTGCGGGGTTTCCTCCTAAAAAGGAAGACGTAGCAACCGTTAGTCATAAGACTAAGTGGCTTCACATCCGCTCCCCGGCGACTCCTCGGCACCGGGCGGAGAAAGGAACAAGGTACAATATGTATATATATATAAGCAAGTAAACAAGCAGGTGACAGTAACTATAGTGGAGTATAAACTACGCTACACAACTAGCAGTTCTACAAATATCAATAGTAAATGACAGTAGGTATAAGTGCTCAGAATAGTAACTTAACTTATAAGAGTGCCCATACAAACTTATAAGTTAAGGATCGGCTTAACAGTAAAGTAACTCATCGTATAAGAGTGCCCATACAAACTTATACGATGAGGATCTTGTGTATGCAATGAATGACATGTTATGAATGTTATGATATGACCGACTCATGCGCACGCACATGCAAGTTGCTATGTCGACACAGACTTGAAGTTCCCACTTTTCGAGCAGGTAGCTAACCTCTCAGGCGTCGTCCGTCGTGACCAGACGGCGACAGTGGAGCGGGCGTCTCCACTACTAGGCGGTATCACACTACCTATCCTAGGCCCTCGTACGCCTCAACGCTAAGGACACAGCAGCGGAGCTCACATGCGTACTACGGCTCAGAAGGGGTCTTGGGTCGATGTGCACCAAGAACACAGCCCAACCTGGCCTTTGATTTCGAACCGGATGGAACCTCGGAAACGCACGAGGTGCAAGCCCAACCGTTCTCATGGCACGGAGGAGATCTCGGGTTATGGACACCAAGTATCTAACCCTACCGCCCAAGGTCTACCCATTGGCTCCCATCGGTGTGACGACTGGCGAACCAGTAGACCTGCCACATTCATTATTTCAACACCGCGACACGATGAATCGTCGCACATCACATGCCCCAAAACAACCCACTCGATGCTACCCGTAGGGAGATTACAACTCTAAGCATCGGTTGTCAATAAACCCCTTGGAACTGGATTACGACTACAAAATACTCCTCACCTAGTGTTCATCATATTCACGCCCATCTATTCAACGATTTCACCTCAACACTTCGCATAATTAATATGTTTAACATCAAACTATATAAATAAATTCAATACCAATCTCAACTCTTAATTACTAGCCTTCCCATCCAATCCATTTCCCTAACATTGCATGGTTATTCCTTATTGCACAACCAAATGAGTAACCATACTAAACTATAGTAATAACAACATTATAGATGTATGGGAACAAGATAACAAATGAGTAAATCACAATCATTGCAATAGTGCTAGCATTATAATTTAACAAGTGCAATAACATAGGATAGTCCAATACTAAAACTGGGATTCCCGGATCTACAGGAATCCGATCACAACGTACAACCCCTCGTTGGAAAGGTATTCGCGAGGGCTACGACTTTCGTGTTGAGTCGATCACCCAGATCTGGTCGCAACATACCAGAAATTCAACTCGAATGCGTACAGGAAAACAGTTTCCTGTACAGGAATTTTCCGAACGCAGCGGACTCGAACCAGCTTTCCCGTGGCTACAGGTATCGCATGGAAATAAGCAACCACTCGTTGGAAAGGTAATTTCGAGGGCTACGACTTTCGTGTTGAGTCGTTCACCCAGATTTGGCCAGAACACCTCCTAAATTGGCCACGAAGGTCGCAGCGTGCAGAAATCAGATTTCTGCACGCATCTTAAGGCGAGATGAACGGCATCCTTTCATCTTCTTCCTTGCAACGACCTCGCATAAACTTCTCCAGAAATCACACCCAACCTTATTTCTCCTTTCAAAGCCAAACCCCCAACGAAAACCCCTCTCATCTCCACTTTGAAGGATGAGAAGGTTGAGGGAGACTAAACCTAGAAAACCTAGGTATGGCTTTAACCTAAGAACTCTCCTCCTCACATCAAGACTCTATGGAGTCGATGTCTCTCCTATCATAACTATAGATCTAGCACCAAGGGAGAGGGGAGGAAGCTCACCTCAAGTCCAGCGGTACCACCATGGCCGGCCATGAGCCTCGCACTCCTTCGCGGCGGCATTGTTTTTCCCTTGACGATGGCGGCGCTTTGATTCCTCCAAAGATGGCTCCGGCAAGCTCTTCCTCCTCCTCCAGCCAAGAACTCTCTCAGGAATTTCGGGGCAGAAGAAAGGAGAATGAATGCTAGGGTTTCCAACTTTTTCCTTTTTATACATCGCAGACACGGGTAGGCACACGGCCGTGTTCCTACCCGTGTTCAGGTGACACGGCCGTGTGGCATGCCGTGTCTAAGGCCGTGTTCCTCCCAGAACCACTTTCTGCCGGGTCAGGGTTGCGGCACACGGGTAGAGACACGGCCGTGTCCCGACCCGTGTCCTTGGCACATGGCTAGGGACACGCCCGTGTCCCAACCCGTGTCCTTGGCACACGGCTAGGGACACGCCCGTGTCCCAATGCCGTGTACCTCTCTGACTGGTAAGCCTATTTTTATGAGGCACACGGGTATGGACACGGCCGTGTCCATACCCGTGTCAGCCAAAAATGCTGTTTTGCCTTGTTTTCCTCATTTCCCGTACGTCCGCACCTGCTCCCCCACATCCCCCATTGGGCTCACCACAGCCCCCTTGACTCAAATACGCAAACAAGGGGCCTAGCGCGAATTGGGACGTTACAAATCCTATAAACAAAATAAAAGATTTCGTCCCCGAAATCAGGGTAAGGCTACGGGAGTGAAACACATAAAAGGAAACTATGCTTTCAAATAAAATTTTTACCTGGAGTAAATAATTCCGAGTAGCGCTCTTGCATCAAATCCCTTGGCTCCCATGTGCACTCTTCCTTCCCATGATTAGACCATAGCACCTTCACCAAGGGAACACTCTTGCGGCGCAAGGTTCTTGTCTCGTTATCAACGATCCGCACCGGCTCCAGTCGCACAGACATATCAGACGCCACGGCACCATCCGCCGTGGGGATATACTGTTCAGGTCGCAACAAAGCCTTCCGAAGCGACGATACATGGAACACGTCGTGAAGGTTCTCCAACTCCGGTGGTAACTCCAATCGATAGGCCAGAGGGCCAATCCTTTCCACTACAACATAGGGCCCAACATACCTTGGGCTGAGCTTCTTGACTCCACGTACTCGTGACACTCCGTGCATCGGTCGAATCTTCAGGAACACCTTATCACCCACTTGAAACTCTACCATACGGTGCCTTGCGTTGTAATATTTCGCCTGTCGGCTTTGAGCCTCTAGCATTCGATTCCGGATCAACCTAACCACCGCGTCCGTGTCATCAATATACTCATTTCCCAATGTCTTCGGATCTTCGTCTTGCACCCAGGACAAGGGCGTTCTACACCTCCTTCCATACAAGGCTTCATGAGGTGCCATTCCAATACTAGCTTGATGACTGTTATTATAAGAGAACTCCACGAGAGGTAAGAGTCTCTCCCATGGTTCTCCTTTATCTAGCACACACAACCTCAATAGGTCCTCCAATGTTCGGATGGTTCGTTCAGATTGCCCGTCCGTTTGTGGGTGAAAGGCTGTGCTAAAGGCGAGGCGCGAGCCCAAATAAGCCTGTACAGCCCTCCATTCTCTTGAAGTAAACCGACCATCCCGGTCGGAGACGATCGTCTTTGGCACACCATGGTACCGCACAAATTGTTCCACAAAGAGACGCACTAAGACGCCCACTTGCGCCTCCTTCTTCATTGGGATAAATCGGGCTACCTTGGTCAACCGGTCAACTATCACCCACACCGAATCATTCCCCGAGCGCGAGCGAGGTAACCCGTGGACGAAGTCCATGGAGATGTCCTCGAATTTCCATTCGGGAATGGGCAACGACTGTAGCATTCCACCGGGGCTTCTACACTCCGCCTTCACCATTTGGCAAGCCACACAATGAGTAACGAAGTACTTGACATCCCTCTTCATGCCCGGCCAACACATCGTCTTTCTCAAATCGGTGTACATCTTCGCGATTCCCGGGTGCACCGAGTACTTGGAGCAATGGGCCTCCTTTAGAATATCCTCCCGAATGTTGTCACCTTCGGGGATGTAAAGCCGGCCACGAAAATGGACGAGGCCGTCTTTTAGGGAGTATTCTTCCGTAGTCCCATCCTCCATTGACTTGAAAGCCGGGGTTAAAGCCGCATCCTTCTTTTGTTCCGTACGGATCCGGTCTCGTATGTTGCAAACTATACTCATCGCGGCCAAATATTCGGTGTACTCTTCCGGTTGATTCTTAAAGACCAAAGTGATTTCCATCTCTTGCAACGTCCGGATTAACTCCATCCTCATCAAGCGGGATTCCGTGCTCGCTTCCGGCGCTTTCCGGCTCAAGGCATCAGCTACGGAATTAACCTTCCCGGGGTGGTAGTTCAAGGTGAAATCATAGTCGCACAAGAACTCCAACCACCGCCGCTGTCTCAAGTTTAACTCCTTTTGGGTGTGAACGTACTTCAGATTTTTGTGATCCGAGTAGATCTCGCAGTGGACGCCGTATAAATAATGCCTCCACATCTTCAAGGCGAATACCACCGCTCCCAACTCTAGATCATGCACCGGGTAGCTGGCTTCATGCTTCTTCAACTGTCTTGAAGCATAAGCGATCACATGCCCATTCTGCATCAACACAGCTCCCATCCCTTGATACGACGCATCCGTGTAGACTTGAAAGCCCTCCTTCCCAGATGGAAGAGCTAGGATGGGTGCAGTCGTCAATCTGTCTTTCAACTCCTGGAATGCAGCTTCGCACTGGGGTGTCCATTCAAACGGCACACCCTTCTTGGTCAGCGTGGTAAGGGGAAGGGCGATCTTCGAGAAGCCTTTCACGAACTTGCGATAGTACCCGGCAAGTCCAAGAAAACTTCGTATGTCAGCCGCTGACTTCAATGGCGACCACTCCTTCACGGCCCGCACCTTGGCCGGATCTACAGCTAGCCCCGCTCCACTAATCACATGGCCCAAGAACGCGACCTCTCGAAGCCAAAACTCGCATTTGCTGAACTTGGCAAACAAAGTGTGCTCCTTCAGTTTCCTCAGCACTAAAGTTAGATGTTCGGCGTGTTCTGCTTCAGTCTTGGAGTAGACTAGGATGTCATCGATGAACACGATGACAAAGATGTCCAAATAAGGGCCGAACACCTTGTTCATCAAGCTCATAAAGGCGGAAGGGGCGTTTGTGAGCCCAAACGGCATCACGGTGAATTCGTACAAACCATATCTCGAACTGAACGCCGTCTTCTGAATGTCATCTTCTTGTATCCTCAGCTGATAATATCCCGAACGCAGATCTAACTTGGAGAACCAATACGATCCCACCAATTGATCAAATAATTCATCAATGTGCGGTAGGGGATAGGTGTTCCGCACCGTTAACCGGTTTAACTCTCGATAATCAATACATAACCGCAAGGTGCCATCCTTCTTTTTGACGAACAAAACGGGCGCTCCCCAAGGCGACGAGCTTGGGCGAACGAACCCTGCTTCCACCAATTCCTGAAGCTGGACTCTAAACTCTGCAAGTTCCTTCGGAGCCATTCGGTATGGAGCTCGCGAGACGGGCTTGGCACCCGGAATTAGCTTGATTTGGAAGTCCACTTCCCTATGCGGGGGTAGTCCTGGCAATTTCTCGGGAAATACCTCGGGAAATTCTCGCACCACCCGCACATCCTTGACTTCTAGTGCCAACTTCTTCAACTCGAAGCAAATTACATAGACCTCGTCCCCTTCCATATGAGATTTCATAACTTGGATTGAAGACAATAATTTACGGGGTGCGAATTTAATACCTTGGAAGATGACTTCCGAATCTCCATGCCTCAACATAACTTGCTTCTCCGCACAATTGATCCTGGCGTGGTGCCAGTTCAACCACCTCATGCCCAGGATGAGATCAAACTCCGGGATTCTTAACACTGTAGCCGGAGTTTCAAAGAACTTTCCTCCAATAAGGGTGTCGAAGTCGCAACTTGCTGACGACGTCATCTCAGAGCCGTCCGGAAGGCGCACTCTTTGAGTAGTGCCCGTGAAGTGTTGCACTCCCTCCAAGTCCTTCACGAAGTCCGCCGAAATGAACGAGTGAGATGCACCCGTGTCAAATAACGTATAGGCGGGCCTCCCGCTAACCATGACAGTGCCTAGGTTCCAAAAAGGTAATCACCGTTCAAAATTGCGCGTAACATTTGTATCGTAAATCTAACAAGTCATATAATATTAATAAATTTTGCACGTACCGGTGATGACTTCCTGCGGATTTCTCTCCTGAGTCATATCCAAAGCGAATACATGCTCCCGTGCATGTCCTTGATTTCTCCCTGGTGGTCCTCTTCCTCGGCCACGTATGTGCCCTCGTCCCCGTGGAGCTACTGGAGGGGGAGCAATAGGGGCACCACCGATCAGTCGCGGGCAAACTCGTCGGACATGCCCCGGTTGATTGCACTCAAAACATATCATCTCACGTCGGCCCCCAGGTTGTTGATAATATTGCTGCTGCGGTGGTGGTGGTAAAGGTAGTGGTTGCGGAGTTGGGTACTCCACCCGATAGTTCCGGTTGACCCACCGACCGCCTCTGTGGTTTCCCCTTCCTCTGCCATGATCATTCCGCCTTCTATTACTAGGGCCGACTTCAATTACACCTTCCGCAGGTCTCTTGCCACATCCCATGTGGTCCGCCTCCAGTCTCTTTGCCATGTCAATGATTTCTGCCAGGCTTCCATCGGCTATAAACAAAAGGGCCTGCCTCAGGGGGTCCCTTAACCCTTTGTAGAAGCGCTTCGCATAGCCTCTATCGTCCAACTCATAGGAATCGGCAAACCTAGCGAGGTGTTGGAACTCCCTCTGGTACTCCGTTACCGAATTCGATCCCTGCTTCAGCTGCAGAAATTTTTCTTCAAGTCCATCCCGAGCAGAAGAAGGGATGAAGTGCTCCAGAAAAGCCTCGGTGAACTCGTTCCAACCGATGTCCGTGTACAACCGCCCTTGGAAGATGGAGCCCATGAGGGACTTCCACCACCTTTTGGCGTGCAGCTCTAGCAGCGTCACTACCAATGTCACCGCCATGCTGTTCGGACATCTTATGCCAGCCATCAATTCCTGCACGGTATCAAGCCATTCCTCGGTGCGCACCGGCGATTCTGTCCCAAGATAGGCAGGAGGGGACAGGGCACGGAAGGTGCTCAACCAGTTGGAGCTTGGCGCTTGTTGCTGCACCGGAGCTTGCTGGGCTTTAAATGCATCCAATATGGCTGACAACGTTTGTCCCAGTTCCGACTGCTGGAATTGTGAAGGGACGGAAGGGGTAGGAGTGCCCCCAACCGGCTCCACCTGCGTTGGGACCTATACGCAAGGTACAAACTAGGGTCAGGTTGGCTAAAACTAATGTCAAAGTTGGACAACTTAGTGTGAATTACATATGGGCACACCACTGCTTCCGCTAAGTCGGTTTGTCCCCAAACCGACTAATCGAACGGGAGTGGCCCATTGTTACCTGACTGCTGTAGGTGAAGATCGGCTTACTCTGATACCATTTGTAAGACCCCCCTCCCGGAACACAACCCACGGCACGAGGGGAGTCTTATGCCCGAAATAGCCGCCTTGCGGTAGCACTAACGCACGGGTTAGCCTTTACCACAAGACGCCTATTCCGCCGGCTACAATCCATATCACAACAATTATGCCAACCCAACCATAACAGAAAAGTAAAACTAAAAGCAGTTCAGTTCACAGCTAAGTTAAAGTCCAAAATAGCGGAAGATAACAAGCACAACATGCTTGTACAAATAAACAAGAGTCTAGAAATGTTTTGCCAAACGGCTACATGAAAACACTCACTACTGTCACTGACGGTGCCGATGGCACCACCACCTCAGGTCCTATCATCCGGGCCTGGCTGTCCTGCTGCATAGTTCGTTGCCGCTCTACCTGCGGGGTTTCCTCCTAAAAAGGAAGACGTAGCAACCGTTAGTCATAAGACTAAGTGGCTTCACATCCGCTCCCCCGGCGACTCCTCGGCACCGGGCGGAGAAAGGAACAAGGTACAATATGTATATATATATAAGCAAGTAAACAAGCAGGTGACAGTAACTATAGTGGAGTATAAACTACGCTACACAACTAGCAGTTCTACAAATATCAATAGTAAATGACAGTAGGTATAAGTGCTCAGAATAGTAACTTAACTTATAAGAGTGCCCATACAAACTTATAAGTTAAGGATCGGCTTAACAGTAAAGTAACTCATCGTATAAGAGTGCCCATACAAACTTATACGATGAGGATCTTGTGTATGCAATGAATGACATGTTATGAATGTTATGATATGACCGACTCATGCGCACGCACATGCAAGTTGCTATGTCGACACAGACTTGAAGTTCCCACTTTTCGAGCAGGTAGCTAACCTCTCAGGCGTCGTCCGTCGTGGCCAGACGGCGACAGTGGAGCGGGCGTCTCCACTACTAGGCGGTATCACACTACCTATCCTAGGCCCTCGTACGCCTTAACGCTAAGGACACAGCAGCGGAGCTCACATGCGTACTACGGCTCAGAAGGGGTCTTGGGTCGATGTGCACCAAGAACACAGCCCAACCTGGCCTTTGATTTCGAACCGGATGGAACCTCGGAAACGCACGAGGTGCAAGCCCAACCGTTCTCATGGCACGGAGGAGATCTCGGGTTATGGACACCAAGTATCTAACCCTACCGCCCAAGGTCTACCCATTGGCTCCCATCGGTGTGACGACTGGCGAACCCGTAGACCTGCCACATTCATTATTTCAACACCGCGACACGATGAATCGTCGCACATCACATGCCCCAAAACAACCCACTCGATGCTACCCGTAGGGAGATTACAACTCTAAGCATCGGTTGTCAATAAACCCCTTGGAACTGGATTACGACTACAAAATACTCCTCACCTAGTGTTCATCATATTCACGCCCATCTATTCAACGATTTCACCTCAACACTTCGCATAATTAATATGTTTAACATCAAACTATATAAATAAATTCAATACCAATCTCAACTCTTAATTACTAGCCTTCTCATCCAATCCATTTCCCTAATATTGCATGGTTATTCCTTATTGCACAACCAAATGAGTAACCATACTAAACTATAGTAATAACAACATTATAGATGTATGGGAACAAGATAACAAATGAGTAAATCACAATCATTGCAATAGTGCTAGCATTATAATTTAACAAGTGCAATAACATAGGATAGTCCAATACTAAAACTGGGATTCCCGGAGCTACAGGAATCCGATCACAACGTACAACCCCTCGTTGGAAAGGTATTCGCGAGGGCTACGACTTTCGTGTTGAGTCGATCACCCAGATCTGGTCGCAACATACCAGAAATTCAACTCGAATGCGTACAGGAAAACAGTTTCCTGTACAGGAATTTTCCGAACGCAGCGGACTCGAACCAGCTTTCCCGTGGCTACAGGTATCGCATGGAAACGAGCAACCACTCGTTGGAAAGGTAATTTCGAGGGCTACGACTTTCGTGTTGAGTCGTTCACCCAGATTTGGCCAGAACACCTCCGAAATTGGCCACGAAGGTCGCAGCGTGCAGAAATCAGATTTCTGCACGCATCTTAAGGCGAGATGAACGGCATCCGTTCATCTTCTTCCTTGCAACGACCTCGCATAAACTTCTCCAGAAATCACACCCAACCTTATTTCTCCTTTCAAAGCCAAACCCCCAACGAAAACCCCTCTCATCTCCACTTTGAAGGATGAGAAGGTTGAGGGAGACTAAACCTAGAAAACCTAGGTATGGCTTTAACCTAAGAACTCTCCTCCTCACATCAAGACTCTATGGAGTCGATGTCTCTCCTATCATAACTATAGATCTAGCACCAAGGGAGAGGGGAGGAAGCTCACCTCAAGTCCAGCGGTACCACCATGGCCGGCCATGAGCCTCGCACTCCTTCGCGGCGGCATTGTTTTTCCCTTGACGATGGCGGCGCTTTGATTCCTCCAAAGATGGCTCCGGCAAGCTCTTCCTCCTCCTCCAGCCAAGAACTCTCTCAGGAATTTCGGGGCAGAAGAAAGGAGAATGAATGCTAGGGTTTCCAACTTTTTCCTTTTTATACATCGCAGACACGGGTAGGCACACGGCCGTGTTCCTACCCGTGTTCAGGTGACACGGCCGTGTGGCATGCCGTGTCTAAGGCCGTGTTCCTCCCAGAACCACTTTCTGCCGGGTCAGGGTTGCGGCACACGGGTAGAGACACGGCCGTGTCCCGACCCGTGTCCTTGGCACACGGCTAGGGACACGCCCGTGTCCCAACCCGTGTCCTTGGCACACGGCTAGGGACACGCCCGTGTCCCAATGCCGTGTACCTCTCTGACTGGTAAGCCTATTTTTATGAGGCACACGGGTATGGACACGGCCGTGTCCATACCCGTGTCAGCCAAAAATGCTGTTTTGCCTTGTTTTCCTCATTTCCCGTACGTCCGCACCTGCTCCCCCACATCCCCCATTGGGCTCACCACAGCCCCCTTGACTCAAATACGCAAACAAGGGGCCTAGCGCGAATTGGGACGTTACACACTAACATCACACATCTTGCTCGTTCTTCGCCCGTTGAGATTACTGAATAATCTCTCTCCGCATACAAGTCTTTCATGGGTCCCTCTCTCCCTTTTTACGTGCTTCCCTTGAGATATGATGATCACTCTAGTGTTAGCCAGCAAAAAGAGGATCAGGAACTCAAGGGCACTCCTGTATGGGATGATGAGATTGTTCTCGACAGCGGGGAGGTGTCATCGGACAATTTTGAAATGGGGCCTGCTCATTCAATGCCTAGTTTCGATAGAAGTTTTGCCCCTCCGTAATTTTTGACTGATGGTGCTACTCAATTTTTGTGTGAGTCGGATGATGATGGTGTATTTTTGGATGATTCATTGCCTGAGGTTGCGCCAAAGTGGGATGAGGACTCTACTATATCTGACAGAGAATATGGATCTTTGGAATGCTATGATGCTCCCCGGTGGGATGAGGAATATCCCCTTTCTGATGTAGAGATTTGCACCTCCTTATTGGATGAGGCAGTCCGTCTTACCATCGTAGACCTCGAGTTCTCGGCTTCCCCGCGATACGACTCATATGATATCGACGAAGATCTGTGCTCGGATCCTTCTGAGAGTGATACCGGGACCACTCTCCCATATTTTGCGTGTTTTAGTTTTTCCTCCCGTTTATTACTTGACCCCCACCTTCATTTTCTGAGCCTGTGTAGGCTGAGTCTCCACGAGTGCATTGGGATGACGACGAGCCTTGTGCTCATGCCGACGGCGAGTTCATTTGCGGGTGCGAGAAGGTTTCTACCTCCTTCGCAGTGGAAGTCCCCGCTGTCGCCATTGCCTCATGCAGACCTCTTGTGGATGACACCTTGCTAGGCAAGGATTTAGGTGGTGATGAGATGAGAAAGGACAAGTGCTCCTCCTTTTCTTATTTCTTATTTCCTCTACCTGTGTTCGGCAGGTATTATTATTTAGGTAGATGGGTAACTATTTTATCGCTGTATCGGTACCCGTTATCGAAACGGATAATGGAACAGTTACCTGTGCACTTTTCTTTTCATAGGCCCATTGGCTAGAAATGTATAAAATTTAATAAGTCGTGCTAGGAGGACAATAACCCCAGTAGTTATCTAATTTTTCCTGCATTTTTTTTTCATGTATATCTTATTTTTAGTATTTCTTTGTATTTTTTGTATTTTTCTTTTGTTTTTGCGGAGCTCATCCCTGCAGGTATTCATGGCAACTTCGTATTGGAAGGGTTGTGATTCTTTGTTTGGCAGACCTGCTTCTATTTTTCACGCGTCTGCTGGTATGCTCACTGGCTGAGCATTGGGTAACCTCTTCCCTTATCTCTATCTGATTTAAATTTATATATCATATGCTGTGTAGCTTAGTTTAAGTCTGGGGGAGAACCAGTATTTGTTACCTTTTGCACGCGCATATTTCATTTGCATACTAGAAGCTTTTATTGTTTTATTTTGATTATTTCATTGCATCGCACACCACTACACCCAAATAAGCGCATGCTTTACTGTTAGCGTGCTGTGAGGTAAACTCATTTCTTTTGTATGATTTGGGAAAATTATTGTGCTGGCATTGGATTGTGAGACAGAGTAAAATGTTGACTCCTGCAGTGCTCCTAGTCGAGTGCTCTCGTCTCGTGTAAAAATTGGAGTAGATTTAATTTTCCTGTATGCTTATAGTTTTATATTTTTCTAATTGCATAAAGACTTTTATTCTACTAAAAAATTGGTGAATCCGGAGTGAATCGAATAGTAGTGTAGGGATGTGTGTAGTCGTCACTAGACTCATTTTGCTCGAGTCGGTAGGAAGGATCATCTTTTTTCGGTGGCTAAGAATTTGCCCCAAGCTACTCTTGAAGCATTGTTGCATGGTGAGTCAGGCGTGAGCGTGATGTAGGCCATCATTTTGGCACGATTAAGCTTTGTATTGTTACTAATGTCTTATCCTCATAAGCCCCGTTGTGTCTACCCCTTCTTTTGATTCAGCTCCACCATTATTTCAACAAAGCCTCAAAGCCAATCCTAGTCGCACACCCAAGTCGAGCTTTAGTGTTTTACATTTTTATTGTGGGGTGTTGATGTGGTGATATTCCTTGTGAATATGTGGATGTGCTCAAAAGTTTTTATTTGCTGAAATTGTTAAAATAAAAAGATGATTTGGAAAAATATATATATAAATGAATTGTTAAAAAAAAGTGAAAAGAAATAGTATAATTGAAAATTCTATTTGAGATGAGATTGTATTTGGAGTAGGCAGTGCACACACTGATATTTTGAACAAATTAAGTCTGGGGGTGTCGTGTACCCGCATGTATTTTGGTTAGCGGATAGATTCTTTTTTATGCTAGCTCATTTTGGGTTAGGTGCGTAGTGTTTACCCGGGAGACCGCTATTCAGTTTCTCCCTTAAGATGACTCAAGGATCCGATTCTTGACCGCGTAACCGCAAGACCGTGGCAATCAGCAAGCTGTTTTTCCGTCTGAGAGTCACCGGTCATTTTATTGAAGATCGCGTAGCCTCGCGGTTAAAAGCCTGCCCTCTTTCTTCTCTAGCTATGCATCCTGTCACCGCTGCCCGTTCTCCTGTCCCCCGGGCAGCCGGTGATTCTAGCGCCTGCCCGCTCGGGCAGGACCCCGAGCCTATAAATAGGCATGAACAGTACTCTCTAGGAATCGCGAATCGAATCCTGAAGCTCGCCGTCTATGACAGCGGTCTCGAATCCTTTTTCGAGCGGGTTACTGTCCGATCGGGTGTTCCTTGGTAACCAATGTAATTGCTTCATCTATGACCACCGAAAAGCCCGTCGCAGGAGTGGTTTTAGCCCCGACGGGCAAACTCCGATGTCACCGCTTTTAGCGGCAACCTTTTGTCTCCTTTTCATTTAACCGTTAGTAACCAATAACTCGCAGTTCCTCTTTTACCATTTTCTATCTCGCAGGTTCTCCAGCAACCAAGAGACGTTCTCGACACGAACATTGAACATGCGACCTTCAGATTTGAGTTGTCCGTTATTCCGAGCGGTTTCGATATGTCGGACAAGCGATCCCCTCACTACTCTCATTCGTAATTCTAACCGTGTGGGGTCCTCAGAAGAATCCCTTTGGATGGTGCTCAAACAATCTCGCCAGGAGATGGAGCGAGATAGGTGGGAAATCGGCGAACGCCTTGATGCAATCGACCAAGCTCTAGCAGCTCTTAATAAATGGTTATCGATGCCTCCAACCACAGCACCCGTGGAACCCACAATCTTTCCGACCCGCGCGACCAATCAGCCCACTTTCAAGCCATGTCAGACAACCGCGCAACGGCAGCCCCAGGAAGACGAGCTAAATCCATTCATGGGTTATTTCCAAGATACGGCTCAGGCAAGTCCGGCTAAGCAGCTAGACTTTGAAGAAGACCGCCAGCCCGGCATACCCGCTGATTTCCCAAATTCTAACCGCGCCTCACCTTCAACCCCGGCTAAGATGGAGGACCCGTCTCTGTTTGTCGCGCGGATAAGGCGAGAGCCCGCACCAGACAATTTTAGAGAACCTCGTTTACCTTTTTATACCAGTGCATCCGATCCAGTTACACACCTGCAAGCATTTGAAGATGTTGTGGCCCTTAGATGCCTGACGGATGCACTAAAGTGTAAGTTGCTGGTGACGACTTTCGATGGGCAGGCTCGAGAGTGGTTTCACGAGCTTCATCCTTGCTCAATTAACTCTTTCGCCGGGCTCTGCCAAGAGCTTCTGTTGAGGTTTTCAACCTCCAAAAAAAGGAAAAGTGGTCATGCAGCTCTTTTCAAAATTATACAAAGGGAGGGCGAAAGCGTGGCGCGATTTGTAGATCGTTTTCAAAGGGAAATTCTGGAAGTAGAGAATGTAGACCCAGATTATTATAAGGTCGCCCTAATCAACGGCCTCCAGGAAGGCCCATTAAAGTTCAAAGCAACGATAAAGGCTTCGGCAACTTATCAAGCCCTAATCGCTCTCGCAAACAAGTTCATTGAAGGAGAAAGTGCTAACCCAACCTATATTTCTACTCTAACCTCTATGACAGGTGGTGGCGGCTCAGGGAGTTCTTCCACGGCGCGCCACATTTCTAAACCTTCCCATCATGATCATCAGTCCTCACCTCAAAGGGGTAGAAACTTTCGTCATAAGAGGACATTCATTAACCATCAGCAGTTCCGAGAGCGAATGCTGCCATTGAACACTGCTCCTGTTCCGGTGTCCCACAAGTCCTTACTATTAGTCAGCACGGAGAGCGTCACGTTACGAACATTACTTGGGAGGAAGTCACTGAGGTCCTGCAAAGAAAAGAATTCAGAAGGGCGAAACCCCGGGGAGAGGTAAGACCCCCCAACTCCAAGAATTTCTGCGAATTTCACAAAGAAGAGGGGCACCCTACAGAGCACTATAGGGCCCTTCGCTTTTTGGTAAGAAGACTGGTTTCCGAAGGAAAAATGTTATACCTTTTCTGTAAAGAGGCTCCTGTCAATTCAAACACCTAAAAGGGAAAAGAGGTGGCTGAGGTGCTCCGGGAATGTGAGGACATCGCTGACGTTGGTAGCCTAGGTAATATGAATTACCTGAATGATTGTGTGGATGTTCATGATGAGGGAACCCTCGGGCGGCTTTTCTGCATCCACAGAGGGGGAGGCCTCGAATAAAGCCGAAAATATTCCATATCAAAGTTGTGTAAGCAGGAGGTGGCTATGACTTCTTCCTCGGCTCCAACTAGAGAACTCGTTACTTTTGGTCCAGATGACCTCTCATCCATCGCCAACCCATTCAACGATGCGGTTGTTATCCAAGCCGTCATTGAAAACTTCACAGTAGACAAGATTCGGATAGATACGGGTAGCTCGGTGAATCTCTTGTTCAAGAAGACGTTCGAGGCCCTAATGACCGGGAAGCCATTGTCTTCTACCGAGGGGCCACTCTACGGCTTCTCGGGAAAGAGGAAGGAAGCAAGAGGAAATATTTCACTACTAGTAACTCTGGGGGGAATCACCAAGATGATCTGGTTCATGGTAATCGACGGGCAATCAGCTATCATGCGATTTTTGGAAGGCCTCTACTAAATGAGTATCGGGCAATTGTGTCGACTTACCATCTGGCTATCAAATTCTCAGCTAAAGAAAAACAGTATCGGATCAGGAGTAACCATCAAGTGGCCCGAGAATGTTATATGAAAAACGGTTAACGTGATCGAGAAGGTAACCAATCCGGCAGTCACAGCGGATGAGCTTGGAGAACCCAAAGAGAATGCGAAGGAAGGACTCCATCTAGAGGCTGGTCAACCTATCGAGAAAGTGCCCATCGCTGAGGGAGAGGATAAAAAGCTCTCCAATAATGCGGAGTTATCAGAAGAGGAGAAAATCGAATTAATCTCCTATCTCTTGAAGAACCTCGACATCTTCGCGTGGTCTCCTGAAGATATGCCCGGAGTGGAACCAGACGTAGCGTGCCATCATCTCAATATCGACCCGAAGTATAAGCCTATACAACAAAAGAAGAGAGACGTCGCAATAAAACTGGCCAGTCCAATCCGGGAAGAGGTCACCAAGCTGGTAAAGGCTAAATTTGTTCATGAAATACAATATCCCGCCTGGATATCGAATGTTGTATTGGTGCCAAAACCGGGGGGAAAATAGAGGATGTGCGTAGATTTCACAAAACTCAATAAAGCGTGTCCCAAAGATTTCTATCACCTGCCTCGAATAGTTGCTTTAGTAGATTCTGCGGTTGGTTATTCTATTATGAGTTTTTTAGATGCGTTCTCTGGCTATTACCAGATTAGGATGCACAAACCCGACATACCACACACGTCTTTTATCACAAATGAAGGGTGTTTTTGCTATCTAGTGATGCCTTTTGGGATTAAAAATGTAGGAGCTACCTATCAACGCATGATGGATTCCGTTTTCAAAAACCAAAAGGGAAGGAACCTAGAAGTCTATGTTGACGATCTCCTCATAAAAAGTAAATCCTTGTCGGCGCAATTAGAAGATCTTGCAGAAACTTTCGCAACCCTACGGAAGTTTAGGATGAGGCTAAACCCGTTGAAGTGTGTTTTTTGGGCCAGCCAAGGGAAGTTCCTTGGTCATCTCCTTACCACTGAAGGGTTGGCTCCAAATACTGATAAGGTAAAAGCTATCCTGGGTCTGACACCTCCTCGCTCCCCGAAGGAGGTCCAACAACAAGGAGGAAGGCTAGTAGATCTTAGTCGCTTCATCTCCAAGGTAGGAGATAAGAGCGCTCCCTTATTTAAGACTCTTCGGGGGCCTCAAAGTTTGAATGGACTAATGAATGCGAAGAGGCTTTCAAACAACTCAAAAGATAGTTAACAACGACTCCATTGTTACAAAGTCCTCGCCCAGGAGAACCGTTATATATCTACCTGGGAGTGGGACCCGAGGCGGTTAGCTCCATTCTTGTCAGGGAGGAAGAGAAAAAGCAATTCCCAGTATATTATGTTATCCATATCCTAAAGAGTGCTGAATTAAGATACCCTATCTTTGAAAAGCTAGCCTTGGCCTTAGTCATCTCTGCACGTTGACTCCGTCCATATTTCAAGGCACATTCAATCCAAGCTGTGGTTGATCAGCCCCTAAATGGGATATTGGAAAGGCCAGAACATTCGGGAAGACTCGCTAAATGGGTGATCGAACTAAGTGAGTTCAAAATAGCATACGTACCACGAACAACAATAAAAGCTCAGGTTTTGGAAGATTTCATGGTTGAAACCACGGAGCAAAGTTTTTCTCAAAAAGAAAATTTTCCGTCCGATTGGATCATTTATGTCGATGGAGCCTCTGGAATGAATTCGTAAGGAGCAGGGATAGTCCTCATCAATCAAAACGGAGTAAAAATAATGCATGCAGTGAAGTTCTTTTTCCCGGTTACTAACAATCAGGCCGAATATGAAGCACTTCTTAAAGGGTTAAGATTCACGAAATAGCTCGGCATCAATCACGCCACGCCAAAACAGATTCCTTAGTAATGGCATCGCAAGTGCTCGGGAACTTCAAAACCCGAGAACCAATTCTCAAACAATATCTCGTGCTGGTGAAAGAAGAAATCGGGAGATTCAAAAGCTTTGTTATTGAACACATCCCAAGGATCGGAAATGAGGAAGCCGATGCCTTGTCGAAATTCGGCGTTACTACGGGGGATGTAGCATCTGAGCTTTTTCATCCATCGGTCGAAGAAGGTGAGGCAATGCACGTCGACTAGCGTTACTCCTGGGTAGATCCATTCATTCTGTACCTATCAAAAGGAGAATATCACCCTGCTATTAAAGATCGAAGAAGATTCAAAGTTAAGGCAGCATATTAAAACCTGATCTCCGGGATACTATACAGAAGAACTTTCATCTCACCCATGACAAGATGTGTTTCGGAAGAGGAAGTCCCCACCGTACTTCAAGACATCCATTTGGGAGAATGTAATAACCATTCTGTAGCCAGAACCTTAGAACAGTGGATCTTACGTCAAGGATATTTTTCGCCGACAATGAGGAAAGACGCAGAGCTGTATGCCAAGAAATGCGTTCAATGCCAGAAATTTGCTCCACTTCAACTCCAGCCCGCTCGACAACTTTGCTCGATCACAACACCATGGTCGTTTGCAATTTGGTGGATTGACCTCATCGGGCCATTTCCAATGGCGAGTAGTCAGCGGCGCTTCATCTTGGTTATGATTGACTACTTCACTAAGTTGATTGAGGCTAAGGCGCTAGCGAGAACTATGGCTCAAATAGTCAAAAATTTTATTTGGGGTGATATAATTTGTAGGCACGGAGTTCCCATGGCAATAATCACAGATAATTGACTTTAGTTCAATAGCACGGAAATGATTGATTTTTGCAAGAAGGCGGGAACCGACCTCCGATTTTCCTCAGTACATCATCCCTGGAGCAACGGCCAAGTAGAATCGGCCAATAAACGAATCTTGAACTTGCTCATGAAAAGAGTTCAGAGTTTAAAAAGCAGTTGGGCTGATCAACTCCCCTTAGTATTATGGGCCCTAAGGACTACACCTTCCAGCTCCACAGGAGAGACTCCATTCAAGTTCTCACATGGATCAGAGGCCCTCATCCCAATAGATTTCAAAGTGCCATCTCCCAGAGTCTTACTTGCTAGGCACAATTGGTAAGACTGGCTTTAAATTAATGATGAAAAAATGAGATATCGCCTGGATCAAATCGAGGAACTTCGATATAAGGCTACCATTAGGCAAGAGGAAGTGAAAAGGAGGATAGCACGATATTTCGATCAGAAAGTAAGGGTAAAGCAATTTCAGGTAGGAGACCTAGTTCTAAAGAAAGTGGATGCTGCAGCGAGAAATGGCTCGGTCGGAAAATTGAATCCCAATTGGATCGGGCCTTTTATCATAAAGGAAGTTCAGAAAAGGGGAGCGTACAAACTGCAAACGTATGACGGGGAGGACATCACTCATACCTGGAGCGAAGATGATTTTAAGCGGTTTATTCTTATGACAAATTGCGTGGTATTTACTCTCAAGACTCGAAGCTAGGAAATGTTAAGCCCGGGGTAACACCGCCGAGTCCAGCTCGATCCCCCACGAATGTCGTTGTCATTACCGTAACACAACCAAGACCACGTGTAGCGGGGAGTTTTTGCACCGTATAGTGGGAGCTTGCAGATTCTCATGCGGAGGGCTTCTAGGCGTCGGATCCCAGCTGACACCTAGCACACCACCTCTACATTTTAGGAGGGTAAGGGTGGGTGCTTAGCTCTACCATACGTCATAAGGGATATTATTACGGTTTTATTGATCTTCCTTGAGATGAGATGGTGCGGTTTCAGCACCCACCAGCCTCATCCTTGTTGATCAATCTAGGTCATGGTAATCGAACACACCTCCTTTCTTTTTTCTTAACTCAATTTTTATCACATAGCCGTGCGGCAAGGTGAAACTGGGTTGATCGCAGGGCGGGTTTTTCGGAGCTTCTATTCGCTGTCGGATCAATGGTCAAGCCAGTCTCTCGAAGAAAAATTGTCAAGACAAGCGGGTGAGGAGACAAAAAGCAGCGAACCAGTCACCACCACTAGCACGACCAGTAAATAATTATCTTGTAATCGCGCGGGTAAGAAGTTGCAAGTCGCCAGTTTGTTATTTCGAATTCTGTACTATTTTCTCTTATCTGAATGTAATTGCGCGGGTAAGAAGTTGCAAGTCGTCAGTTTGTTATATGGAATTCTGTACTATTTTTTCTAATCTGAATGTAATCGCGCGGGTAAGAAGTTTTAAGTCGCCAGTTTGTTATATCGAATTCTGTACTATTTTTTCCTATCTGAATATAATCGCGCGGGAAAGAAGTTGCAAGTCGCCAGTTTGTTATATGGAATTCTGTACTAATTTTCTTGTCCAAATTATAATCGAACGGACAAAAAAGGGTACGAGCCGCAAACCCGTCACGCGGAATTCGGTGCAAGATCAAGTTGCGAAATCTTCATTTCAATCCGTTAATTAATCGAGGAAATAAAAACCATTCAACCGCACGACATCACACAACATGAAAAATTAAGAATGTCATTCATAAAAAAGGCCATTACACATATACCGCGCGGTTTACAAAAAATATAATCCGCGCGGTCTGAAAAGAGAAAATAGATGCATCCCGTCTATATCTTGGCTTTCTTCTTCTCTCGATCCCGTCCCGAGCTGGACGAACTTGAAGCACTCGAAGACTCGCTCGACCCGGTAGATTCTGAAGAATCAGACTCTCCGTTATCCCCAGAATTTTCCTCGGTAACTTCTTCGACGTCATTCTCTTCACCTTCGCGGGTATCAGCCTCAGCCTTAGAAGCAGGAGTTGATTCAACTATCTTAGCTGCACTGGCTGCATTATCCCGCTCGGCCTCCACTATTCTGAAGTCAGGGAAGAGGTCGTCGAATGTAAGTTTTTGTTCCTCCGGTACTAAATAACCTCTCCCCTTTAGGATGTAAAGAATGTCCTCCCCTCCTTCCCACAAATAAGGGATGATTTCGTGCAAGAAAGCCGGGTTTTCCCGGTTATACATTCGCTGTAAGATTAGAAGCAATATAAAATTTGGTTAAAATTTGAGACCGGCTGGATAAAAAATAACGAGTAAGGTTCTTGTTACATCGACGCGCTCCCTCAGATTTTTGTTATCAGCCTTCAAAGCTTCATTTTCTTCTTCTAACTCCTGCACCCTTGCCTCTAGCCGCTCGGCTACGCAAGTAAACTCTGCAAGGGCATCACCCATCAAGTGGTCAAGGGAGAAGATTCTCGCCCGAGCTTGAGCGGCTAAGGTGGGTAGCCGTGCGGTTGGCACTGATTTCATCTCGGCGATGTTTTTCTTCCCGTGTAGGGAAAAGCCAGCCACCCGAGCATGACGAGTAAGTTTTGAGCTTGAACAGGGAGGAAGAGAAGTGGAATCCAAGAAATGTTCCCCATTCCGATGAAATCGTACGGCCTCCTTACCGCGGAGATCCATAAGGGGCTTCTCGATCCAATCCAGCATGAAAGGAATGGCTAGACTTTCACTCGTCGTAGGGTCATCGGCCTCGATTCGGTCAGCTTCCCTCTATTTACGCAGCTCACTTTGATTCAGCACCGGACCTTCTAGAGAGATCGGTTTTCCTGACGGAACCTCTAGCTGAACTGTAAAGGGAAGGGGTAAACAGAACGACACGAATACAAACTTCTTAAAGCAACAAAATGCTTATAGTTGGTCGTATCGTATTCGGCCGCGACAACCTGCAGTGGCAAATAATAAATGATATCCAGCCGCTCCTTCATGTAGAAATTTGCCATTTCTAATTCTTTCCCTCCGAGCTCTATCCTTCTAAAGTTATTAGCCGCGTAGGCTTGCAGACTTAGGGGGAGGATTCCGAGGTTACCCGTAAACACCAGATATCTAGTAGACAAGTCCGTAACTTTGTTAGGGAGATTAACTACCTTCAGCCCCTTGCAGCTGAAGTAAATAATGTCGCGAAAAAGTTTGTTTTCCTTTTTACCCGCCTTGATCGATCGGGCCACGAAAAAGTTTCTGAAGAGGTTCATAGTGAATTTTACCCGCTCCGAACGTAGATAGATAAGAAAGCTCATTATGGCTCCAATTGTATTCGGGGGGGAGCTGACTAAGGACGACTCCATAAAAGTTCATAATTTCTATCAGCTTGATGAACGGGGGGGGGGGGGGGGGAAGAAAAGCCATGTTCAAAGTGATCGATGGGTATGACAGCCATGTTATTTCCAATCGAATTTAACCGCTCCGCCGCTGAAGGTAATCACTCGACTATTGAGTCATCGTCCATATGCCTGTGCACAAATTGCAAAAGCTCGCTTTCGGTTAAGGAGGAGCTCCTGAATTATGACCAGAGAAATACGGCTGAAGCACTAGATCGCTCAGATACCATTTTTCTTATCCAGTGGTAGCAATGAACTCTAATTTTATTATAAGGGTAGAATCTTCTGTACTATTTATAGGGAAAATTGTAATCGAAAAAGCATAAATGACCGGACATATGGTAGAAAAACCGCGTGGGTATATAAGAACATGAAACCGAGCGATTAAAAGATATAATGGCAAGGGAAATTTAAAATTCAAACAACAATTTATGAATAAATTTAACTGCACAGTGCCACCAAGTTCGAATAAATATACAAAATTATTTTCCCTTTGCATTCATTTCCATCTTTCTCTCGTCACTTATTAGCTCGCCGCGATCTGGCAAGTCTCCACCAATGTGAGCCACCAAGTCACCCGCATGCAGAATCGTGGAGATCACAGCGGATAGATGGTGAAGCACAGTGTGATGGTGCCGATGAATCCATGCATCATCGCGACCCACACGGCGAAGATATACCCCTTTTTCAGTGGAAGCCGCTTGTCCGGTGTTGATGCACGAAATGCGACAAGGACTCGAGCACCACCAGTCAACTATTCGAGCACTGGAGAAAGAAGAAAAAGCAGACTGCAAGCAGTAGCCTACTTAGCGGATGAGAGAAAAGCACAAAGGGGCTGCGAACTACGGTAACACCAGACTTCGCCTGTCGCGGCCTGAATGCCACTCTTGCAACGGGCTTGACTTTTATTGCAAATGGCAGGTTACAAAAGGAGGAAAGAAAAGATGTGCAGTAAGCAAGGTGGAGTCCGCAAAGCTCGAGATTCGAATCCGCAGCCTTTAACAAGTGGGATCTTGGGCTCGAGTCAGCGTGTCTTGGATGCACCACTTCCCCGTATTTATAGGTTTGGGGGCCTGCCCAAACAGGCAGGGCTAAAATAACTGACTAGCCGGGGTACAGGAGAGCCGGGCAGCGGTGACGGGAATCAAAAAGAAATGGACAAGCAATCCATGCGAGATAGGCGGACTGGGCTTGCGAGCTGGGGCATCCCCTTGGTCGTGCGGAGCGCCATCCTGGCTGGAGGGCCGCGACCTGGGCGGACTGGCTCTTGAGTCTGCCTAGTGAATGGCAAGATCTAGAAACTGACCAAGGCCGGTCGACCTGAGCGGACTGGGAATTGGAGTTTGCCTCTGGCGTGCCTTGACGACCTGAGCGGACTGAAGGTCTGGAGTCCGCCGAAAGAGAAGGATCTTTGCCGGGCTTGTTGCGGATTCTAGGGTTAACATAATCCCTGCACATTTTCATGTTTCGAGAAATTTCTAAAATGTTTCCTTAACCGTCGAGTCTGCAACTATCATAAATGCCGCTTGGGCATTAAATACGGCCGGGGGCACTGTATTCTGCCAAAACTGTCCCCGGAATGGGCCGATATTCACCACTTACGGTCTACATCTTCGAGTCCGGCATGGCGAGACTTGGATCCTACTTTGGCAATCTTGCTTCCAAGACCGACAAGCCTAAGGCGTCAACGACACTGGTGAAGAAAGAAGTTCACCGGGGTGAAACGACTGTCCGCGATGTTGGAGAAAGTTCGCGAAAAAACAAAATGCTCGCCAATTCGGTCCGCAGCGGTAAGGAGCCGGAGCGCGAGAAGTCGGATGCCTCTCTTGCCCAGAATGTGCCTCCCTAGAGCGCGGAATAGACTTCTAATCCACAACAAACTTTTGACCAGGTCCCTGCGAACTCCGGGGGAATGGAGATAGAAGCTACTCCTACTGGTCCATTCATGCTGCTAATAGATGCCGGAAAGGAGGTCTCTTCACCGGAATTTCGGCAGCAGGACACCGTGAGGGCGCAGACTGTCGATCCGAAGGCTGAAAAGAGGACTGAGGTGGCGGGAGGCGAGCCGACAGAGAAGCTGGCTGAGGATCAGGCCACAGCTACAGCAACTTCCTTGGCTGTAGTTGGCACAGATCAGGACACAATCCGTGCGAACCCGCCGGACTATGAACAGGTCGTGCTGGATTTAGAGAAACAGGCTCCCGAGAAGAAGAGGAGGAGGGACAAGTCTTCCATTTCTTAGTGGATGGAGAAAAAGCTGCGGGCTCAAAAGGAGAAGAATGTCTCCATGTGGATAGGCGCGGCGAGCTTGCAGTATAGGCCGCGGGAGAAAGAAGTTCCAGATGTGAGTTGGATTACACCGGATGCCCCCATCTCAGGGGGCGACTCATCTGCGGTCAGTTTTTCCACCACCAAAATACTCCACACTATTGATAATGAGCGGCTTGCTGACATTAATCAGCCTCTGCTGGGGGTATTACAGTCTGATATCGAGATACTGGGTGAGAAGGTCCCCGAGCCCACCCCTTCAGTTGCGGATGACAAAAGGGAGTATGAAAGTGAGGGGATAAGTTGTAAACTACTCTAGAGGGGGGGTGAATAGAGTATTCAAATTTTATGAACAACTAGTCAGCTCCCTTGGAGTTTATTTGCGGAATAAATAATTTGATACTTGAACCCTAAGAGCCTAACACAGTGAAGTGCACAAGTGAGAGAGTCAGCTGAAATTTCAGTTTAACTATAAGCCTATCACAGCAACTAGCAATCCTAGGTAGTTCTATCACAGCCACAGAATAAACAATTAAACAAGATAGCCAGAGACACAGGATATATAGTGGTTCCCTCTAAATAGGTACTCCACTCTTCTACCACCCTGGTAGGAATCCACTACAGGTTTTTGCTAAGGTGCCCTGCCACCAATGATCTGATTCAGGTAGATCAAACAGACCCTTTGAGCTTTTGATAAGGATGCTCAACCACAGGTTGTTGATAAGGTGCCCTGTCACCAATGTTCACTTTTGAAGAGGTGTGAACAAACTCTTTTACAAAGGGGTTGAGAGGGTTAGATTATCTTCTCTGTTGTAAATACAGATTAGAGAAGACTTGTGGATTCTCTAAAGAATCAAAGTCTCCCCCTGGCTCAGTGAAAGTCCAGGGAAAGCCTTTGCTTCAGGATGAAGGAGTTTCAGATATACTGAAACTAAATCCTCAGAGATCTGTAGACTGATTTTTATCAGGTCTTCAGATTCTGGAATAATTGAAGCAAAATTGGAGCTCTTTCTGAAGTCTTGAAAACTCTAAGCAGATGCTCAGGAGACTTGAGAATGAAAGTAATTGCTCTGGGCTTTTTCTTCAGGGGAGCTTTTCTTCTTCTTTTTGTGAGATGGTGAAGAGTTGCTCTGAAGATGCTTGAGAGAATGCAGCACTAAGAAAAAATCTCTCTGTATCTGTAACTTCTTATTTTTCTGAGAAAAAATCTCTCTTAAATATGTCTTCTCATTTTTCCTTTGGAACGGCTCTATTGATTTGAATTCTCGAGCCCTGCAACAGATTATCTCAAAATAGAATATAGCAATAGGAATAGAATGACCTATTAGCTTACTGTCAGTCCCAATAAGGAATTAAATAAGTGGGAAAATATCTCAGTATAAAGACTTACCATTCTTGGAAATAGCAAATAGTGCTAACGGCTAGAATACAGCCTGGCAATATATTTTGTATAATAGGACAAAAATGCTTTATCAAAATACTGAATCCCGTGATTTAAGCTTGACATATTTGGTAATTAATTTATTTTGAATTTAAGCCATAAATCTGCAAAAACAACTTCAGAAAATTCTCTAACCACAAGCTAAAACACTTGGAAATAAACCAAGGAATAGAATGAATATAAAAAGATAAAGGCAGACAATAATCGTCGAACAGGGGTTCGATGATCGTCGACCTAGCTAACAGATCGTCGACTAAAAGCAGAAATCTGTCGAAACAGAAATCATCGAACAAAAATTGTCGACCAGCTCAAGATATCGTCGACTAAAGCAGAAAATCTGTTTAAGCAGAAATCGTCGAACAGAAATCGTCGACCAGCTCAAGATATCGTCGACTAAAGCAGAAAATCTGTTTAAGCAGAAATCGTCGAACATCTCATGATGTCGACGACTAGGGCAAAAATCTGTCGAGACAGATATCGTCGAACATCTCATGATGTCGACGACTAAGGCAGAAATCTGTCGAGACAGAAATCGTGAAGCAAGAACACGATCGTTGAACTGCTGATGGCAGATCGTCGACCAACCTTCAGAGCGTAATAAACTTGCTCTGAGATCGTCGACCATCGGTCGACGATAATTGTCTTGACTTCAACGATTCTATAGCCCTATTATCGTCGACCAATGATCGACGATCGCGAGGCCTCGTTCGACGATTGGTCGAACGGAAAATTCCTTAACCAAAAATACATCTAGAACATCTAGCCTAAGCTCTAGGTCAGTTATAAACTGTCCTAGGGAAACTGAACAAGGCCTAATCATGATCATATATAGTTATATGGATCAAGAGGGGCTGGAAAGGGATTACATAAGCCAAATCACATCTAGGGTACCAACAATCTCCCCCTATTTGGGTTATGTTATCCAATCCGATTTAAAAACTAATGCACTCAATAACAAAAGCAGAGATTAACCAAAAATTTAAATCACAGGCAATCCACAGAAAAACATAAAAACATAAATCAGCAGAACTATAAAGTATCAAGCAGATTTATCAGAGGTTTTAGCATCAGATGAGTTCTTAGGGATTACAACTAGTTTGAAAATAATTTCTCTATTTGGATTTGCTGCTTGTCTTTTGGATAGCATTAGGTCATGTTCACCAATAATTTTCTTTTCAGCATAGCTTGGCAGAACTGCAGCAGGGTGCAACTTCATGTATTCTTCAGTATTAAAAATTTCAGAGTTGACTTGAATTTTGCTGAGTTCCTTTTCTCTGAATTCAGACATAGTTGTATATGCTGTAGGGTCTAGTCCTTGAGCTTTGGCTCTCTCCATCATGCTTAGTGCAATAGATTCCTTAAATCTTGCCATAGAGGCAATTCTTTCAGTTTCAGTCATATCTGATGGAGAGGGTGGTCTGTCAGTATCAGCTTGAGCTGCAATCTCCATGTTCCTTTGAAGAGCTGTGGCTAATTTGCTTGAGTCAAGAGGAATCTGTGCAGCCTTCTTAGGATCAGTTTCAGCATATAGAGATCTTGGAGGTGCAAGTTCAATGAACTTCTTGTGGGATTTCTCTGAATAGACCACTCTTTTTCCTTTTGTTTCAACTGTCTCAGAAGCAGCAGGATTCCTTATGTGGAGGATGGACCTCTCCTGGGAGGAGAAGGTTTCCATTTTGGAACTTTCTTTTTAGGAGAAGGAGGAGGAGAGAAAGTAGGTTGCTGACATGTCATCTTCTTTATTTGTTCCATGGGAACATTTTTATTTCTTTTCCTTCCTTGTCCTGATACATCTTGGCCTCCCTGGCTTTGGTTACTCCTTCTCTGGTAGGACTGAAAGGTGTTAGAACTGGCTGATTTTGCAGATGGGGCAGAAGAGAGACTTCCAGAGGCTCCAGCACCAGGAGGTGGAGGAGGACCTCTGGGGGGGAATTTCTGAATTGGAGTGTCATATCTTTTTGTCCTCTTCTTCTCTCTTGTCTGATTCTTTGAGAGTCTCATCCATGGTTGAAATTCTTTGCTCTTGGGATCAATTCCCTTCAGAATGAAATAGGGAACATCCTTGTCTGGATTTGCAGTAGGAGGAGCAGATTCTTTTCTTTTCTTGGATACAGCCTTTTTCTTCTTCTGGGTGCTATCAGAATCCTCAGAATCATCATCATCAGAGGAGTGGGATGAGGTTCTGCCAGCATAATCATCAAAGTCTTGTTCTGAGATATCCTTGGCAACTATAGCATGTTCAGTCTTTTCTTTCTCCTGCTTCTCTCTATCTTCTTTTTCTCTTGCTTCCTCAATGGCATCTTGCACAAGGAATGCATCAAGATCAACATTTGGAGATCTCTTCCAGAGTTCTGATTCAGGATACAAGTCAGGAACTATCCTGGGGACCAGTTCTGCAATAGAAGGAATGGGTAGAGGATAGGTAAGGATAGGTGGAGAAAAGATGACTGTATCTACAGGGGCAGATGCTTTTCCTAGAGAGATGGCTAGGGAAACCATATGAAATTTAGCCAACTCTTCAATGTACTCAGAGGCAATATTCTCAGCCACAAAGGCTATATATTGTTCAAGGTTTAGAGTACCTGAGCTTGATTCCTTTTCAGTCATCTTGGAGGCATTCTCTGGTAAGTCTTGCACAGCCTCAACTTCTTCAGCAGCAGCAGCAGCAGGGATGTTGATTGTGCATGCATACAAAGAAAGATAAATTAACAACCAAGTGGGAATAGAGTATTCCCCCCAAGGTGAACAACAGCAGGTAATTGATAGAGTTACCTGTAGATCTACACAGGATACCACTTTGCATCTAGGAAGGAGGTTATAATTCCTTCTAGATGTTCAGTGACATCAGGGATAGACACCTCTGCAAGGCACAAGAGGAGTGCCATACAGGAAAAGAAGAGAGAGTCCTTGACCAAGGGGTCATCAAGGTACTCAGGTCTATAAGGGAGCGTTTTCTCTTGAGAAGGAGGAACATAAGGAGTAGATGTGAGTGTGAACTCACAGTCTGGGTTAAGAAAGGATTCCAAAGCATTATCAGAATCAATGGAATTTGCAGCATCAACTTGCAACACTGATGCAAGATCATCAGCAGCTGTGATGGGAAGAAAGGAATAAGAGATTAACTCAAAGTTGGAGTTTGAATTAATTAGAATCTTAAATAAAACTATACCATCTGGTTGAGCAGCATCATTCTTTGATTTTTGAACCACTACTTTTGAGTCAGTAGTGTTCATTGGAACTTTTTCACACAAGTCCATGAGGACTTCCTCATTATCTCTCTCAGAGACTTCTTCATCAGAAGCTAGATTCACTAGGGAGTGAATGTCTTTGTTAGATAAAGATATCAATTTAAAGTCTTGATTATAACCTTTAGAAGAAGTGTTTTACCTTCTGGTTGCTCTGGATCTTTCATCAGAGACTCTTTCTCTGGAATAGCTTGCTCTGGAAGCTCTTGAGGTTCTTCTACAATTGCTGTAAGGGGAAGGGAAGAATTGTCCTGAAGGGTCAAGGCATCACCTGAGACCACTTCAACAGACATCTCCCCCTGCATGACTTCAGTGGGGACTGGAGTCATGCATCTTACTGAAGAGGACTCAGCAGAGGGTGGAAGTGATTTGATGGCTTCAGTAAGGGCTTTGATGGATGCAATGAGAGGGGCATTGGCAGCCTCAATCATTTTTTGTATGGATGGAGTGATGAGTTTTACAATATGTGCAAGCAATTCAGGAGTTATCTGAAATGCTGAGGGTGTGGAGGTGGATGGATGACTGTGGGATGCAACTTGAGGTGGTGATGGAATGGAAGCAGTATGATCTGCCACATGATCAAATGAATCATGTGGAGATGTGTGATCATCAACATGAGTGTGGGATTCATGTTGAGAGAGGTGTGTGAGGATGGTAGCAGCATGTAGGGATTCATGTTGTGGTGGCACTGCAGATTGTGTGGAGGGTAATGCAGGAGATGAGGATGCAGGGGTAAAGAGGGAGGATGGAGGGATTACTGAGCCTTCCCCAGCAAGCTGGAGAGTGGCTGAATCAGCCCTTGTGTCTGATGAAGGGTTAGGATCAACCCTGGCTGACTTCTTGATGACTCTCTGGGATTTCTTGAACAGAGAGGGGTCCAACCTCTTGCTGGCGTTGACTGCAGATGGTGCAGAAACAAGCAGCAGGGGTGCTTTCATATAAAGAAACACACCCAACACCCTGGCAAGGGTTACTTCTTTCTTGTTGTTCTTTCTCCTTATCAGTTCAAACAGAACTTTTCCCCAGGATATCTGCGTCTTATTCACCAAAGCTGACATTAAGGCAAATTGTTTCCTGTTGATGTTGTCGTGAGCAGAGTGTTTTCCCAAAACGACCTTGCCCACCAGGTCTGCCAGAAACTTATACTCTGGAGGCAGATTGATCTTCAGCAGCTTAGCTGGAATACCCTCAGCATGGCCCATCACAGTTAGCATGCGGCCATATTCCTCTGTATTTTGCTCATAGTCCTCAGTACCGGTTGGTAGTCCAAACAGCTCAGTCAGAACTTCAGGAGTCAGAATGACCTCCTCTCCATTTATCTTTCCAGTCATGGCTTCGTCGCTGGAGGACGAAGTATATACCCATTCTCGAATCTCTGGTATATGAATCTTCGGTGAGAATGACATAAATCTCTTTAGGCCTTGATCTTCACACAGCTGCAGAATGTCTTGGATGGGTTGATCACATCGACTGAAGGAATCGAAGTCGACACAGAATCCAGTGTCGAACTTCATCCCGAAGAGAACTGCTGATGGAATCGCCATTCGATTGAAGAGAGAATGGAGAATCGAGATGCAAGGCAGGGGAGAAGAGAATCACGCGGGATTAGAGTTCGAGAGAGAATTCTAAGCCAGAAGATGGAATATGAAAAGACGGAGCGGAAGAACGACGATCTCTAGACCTAAATCGACTATCAGATATAAATCTGCGATCGTCGAACCCGGAATAAAATCGGTCGTCGAACAAAGACCGACGATAGTCAATATTTGACTAATCGTTAAACATCGACCGACTACAAGCAATCACCACGATCGTCGATCAATATATGTTGGTCGACGATTTACCAAACAGCACAACAAATCTGTCGTCGACCATTGGTCGACGATAGATACCTAAGGAGAGATTGTTGACCAGTTGGTCGACGATTTCTGCCTTACTACCGAACGAGCTGTCGTCGACCGTTGGTCGACGATAGTTCTGACCTGGTCGAAGATCGTCGAGCAGTCGTTCGACGATTTTAGACAGAAAACAAATCTATCCAAATTTTCACTACTCTGAACCATTAATCATACCAAGCTGGTTCAGGAAGAACAAATGCCTTTGTTCATCAAGGGGCTTAGTGAAAATATCTCCTCTCTGCAGGTCTGTGGATATAAATTCCATTGCTATCTTGTTCTTTTCCACATTATCTCTCAGAAAATGATGTCTAATCTCAATATGCTTGGTCCTGGAATGGTGCACAGGATTTTGAGCAATTGATATTGCACTGGTACTGTCACACAGAATTTTTGTTTTTGAGTGTGTGTACCCATAATCCACTAGCTGATTTTGAATCCACAGGATCTGTGAACAACAACTAGCTGCTGCTATATATTCAGCCTCAGCAGTTGAAGTAGACACAGATGCCTGTTTCTTACAAAACCAAGAGACAAGTCTCTCTCCCAGGAACTGACAGGTTCCTGAGGTGCTTTTCCTGTCAACTCTACAACCAGCATAATCAGCATCTGAATATCCAATTAATTCAAATCCTGACTCAGCTGGGTACCACAGTCCTAAGTTAGGGCATCCCTTAAGGTATCTCAAGATCCTCTTGAGAAGAGTTAAGTGAGATTCCTTTGGGTTGACCTGAAACCTAGCACATAGGCATGTAGCAAACATTATGTCAGGCCTACTTGCAGTCAAATACAGCAGGGAACCAACAATGGCTCTATAGTTCTTTTGATCAACAGACTTGCCATTGACATCAGAATCAATAACTGCATTTGAGGCCATAGGTGTGCTCATTGATGAAGCATCAGACATTCCAAATCTTTTAACCAGCTCTCTGGCATATTTTGATTGAGAAATGAAGATACCATCAACACACTGTTTCACTTGGAGACCAAGGAAATAGGATAACTCACCCATGCTGCTCATCTCAAACTTGGAGTGCATTAGTTCAGAGAACCTCTTGCATAGTTTGGGATCAGTGGAGCCAAATATAATGTCATCTACATAGATTTGAACTAACAGTCGTGAGTCCTTATGATGTCTAATAAATAGGGTTCTATCTACTACACCTCTCACAAACTTGTGTTCTAGAAGGAAATTTGCTAAGGTCTCATACCAAGCTCTATGAGCTTGCTTAAGTCCATATAGAGCCTTTTGGAGTTTGAACACATGAGTGGGTAAGGTTGATGAAACAAACCCTGGTGGTTGTTCAACAAACACTTCTTCCTTTAAATCTCCATTGAGGAAGGCACTCTTCACATCCATTTGGAAGACCTTAAATCTCTTATAGGCAGCATAGGCTAGGAAAATCCTAATGGCTTCTAGTCTAGCTACAGGGGCAAAAGTCTGATCATAATCTATGCCTTCCTCCTGTCTATAGCCTTGAGCTACTAGCCTAGCCTTATTCCTAACTACTATGCCTTGGGCATCAAGCTTGTTTCTAAACACCCACTTGGTGCCTATGATCAGTTGGCCTCTTGGTCTTGGAACCAAAGTCCAAACTTTACATCTTTCAAACTGGTTAAGTTCCTCTTGCATGGCTATAATCCAGTGTGGATCAAGCTCAGCATCTTTAATGGTTAGGGGCTCAACCTGAGAAAGGAAACAAGCAAACATCACATCTTTGTTGAGTTGATGTCTTGTCTGGACTCCTACTGAAATGTCTCCAATCACTTGAGATACAGGGTGATCTCTAAGTGTGACAAGATTAGTAGGTTCAACAATGATCTGATCTTCAACATGTTCAAGATTTAATTCCTCATGTGGAATTTGATCAACTGTTGGAGCAGGTGCTTTAACTTGTAAAAGTTCTACATCAGATTCAGAATCTGAAGAAGCAACCTGAGGAGTTTGTTGGGGATGATTCTCCTGTGTGAGTCTCAAACCTTCCAAATCCTTACTTACTCCTAGGACTTGCACTGTACTATTAGAGGAAGAGTCCTTCTCCTTATAATACATGACTGTCTCATCAAATGAGACATGTGCAGACTCTTCTATCTTAAGAGAGGATATATTAAGGACCCTATAGGCTTTGCTTACTTGAGAGTATCCTAGAAAAACTCCCATTGAAGCTTTTGCCTCAAATTTTCTAAGGTATTCTTTGTTATTGTTATGAACAAAAGCAACACAGCCAAATACTCTAAAATAGTCAATTTTAGGTTTCACTTGCTTAAGTAACTCATAGGGAGTCTTACCCTTAAGTTTATGTATCAGACTTCTGTTCAATACATAGTTAGCTGTGCTAACTGCTTCAGCCCAAAAGGACAGAGGCATGTTAGCATCTGCCAACAATGTACTTGCAGCTTCAATTAGGGTTCTGTTTTTCCATTCAACTACCCCCATTTTGTTGAGGAGTTCTAGGAGCAGAGAAGCTATGTTTGATACCTTCCTTCTCACAGAATTCTTGCATAAGAAGAGACTCAAACTCAGTACCATGATCACTTCTGATCAAGGCAATCTGAGTAGAATACTCACTCTGTATACACTTTAGAAAATCTGTAAGAACCTTGAAGTTATCAGCCTTAGTTCTCAAGAAGAATACCCAAGTGAACCTAGAGAAGTCATCTACAATTACTAGAGTGTAAGACTTTCCTCCAAGACTCTGTACAGCAATAGGACCAAATAAATCCAAATGCAGCAAGTACAGAATCCTGGGAGAATCACTTTTATTAACTGATTTAAAGCTATTTCTTGTTTGCTTACCTAATTGACAAGCTTTGCAGAGGCCTTCCTTCTTGTAGGGGCAAGAAGGTAAGCCTCTTACAAGATTGTATTTATCCAACCTAGAAATGTTTTTCAAATTTACATGACTAAGTCTCTTATGCCAAAGGGTATTATTACTGGTTACTTCATTAAATAAGCATATTTCAGATTTGGATGAGTTAAAATCTACAACATAAACATTACCAATTCTAATACCTACTAACACAACAGTATTATTTAAAGCAATATTACAAGCAGTATCAGTAAACCATATCTTGTACCCAGCATCACACATTTGGCTTACAGAGATTAGGTTGTGCTTTAGTCCTGAGACATAAGCAACCTTCTTGAATGTTACAGCTCCTATGGTGAAGCTGCCATACCCTTCAGTCTGTCCACAGCTGGAATCCCCAAATACAACTTTTGGTCCCAGCTTGGCTTTGAACCCTGACAGATTCTTCTTCTTTCCTGTCATATGCTTTGAGCATCCACTATCCAGATACAATTTGTCATGTATGACTGGATAGGTCTTCACCTGCAAAGATATCAATTATACATTGTGGACCCAGGTTACCTTGGGTCCAGTATTCTTCACAAAAGAAAAACTAGATATAAAAGATTTTGCAGGCTTAGATTTATATCCTAAAGGGTGTGATCTCCTAGGTGGGATAATCCATTCAGTTGAAGGATTAAACAGCCTAGGGTAGTGATTGGGATTTGCAATTCTGGAAGTTTGAAATTTATTTTCCAGCCTAAGTCCAGATCGTCGATCCACGGTCGACGATCGCAAGCCATATCGTCGATCATTTGTAGTAGTGCTATGTTCTGGATTCCACGATCGTCGATCACTGGTCGACGACTCAAGATGAGATCGTCGATCTCTTGCACCAAAGATATCATACTTGGTGAAGGTGTTCAGCGATCGTCGATAGACGTTCGCCGATTGGTTTGACGATCGTCGATTAATGTTCGACAATTTTTGTAAAGCTAGAAATTTTTTCTTCCTGTTCTCTTTCTTAATCTTATTCTGAATTTTCTTACATTTTTTAATTTCCTCAGTATTCTTTATTCCTGATTCAGAAATAAATTTTACTGGAGTGCTAAATCTCTCCTTTGTGAGGAGGATGGGTTCACTAGATGTAGCACCTAAGCCTAGTTTATCATTACCAACCCTAGTGTTTGCTATACTGGTTATTTCAAATAATTTAAGGCTTCTGCCATTTAATTGTTCTTCTAACCTCTTAGATTTAGCTAGTTCTAATTTTAGGAATGTTACTTCTTCTTTTGAGCTTTCTAATTCCTTTTCTAATCTAATTATTTCAGTACTTTCCATGTCTAGTTCCATTATCTTTAATCTAAGTGACTTAATTTCTTTTTCAGATAATAGTAAATCTAAACATAGAGTTTTAAATTTTAATTTGAACTCAGGAGATGAGAAATCAAATGAGTTGATTACCTGGTCTTCCATAGAAGGATCTTCTTCATTGTCTCCTTCTTCTTCAGAATTCTCTGCAGCTGACAGAGAGCTGCAGGCATCAATAGCCATGAGGCAGACCTCTTTGGCTTTCTTCTCTTCTTCTTCTTCTGAATCACTGGAGCTAGAGGAGCAGGTATCCTCTTCTGTTTCACTCCAGGTAGCAGCCACAAACCCCTTGTCCTTCTTCTTGTATTTGTGTGAGGAGGACTTAGAGTGGTGCTTCCTGTACTCTTTCTCATGTTTCTTCTCCTTGTGTTTCTTCTCTGGACAATCTGGAGCAATGTGTCCAGGCTTACTGCAAACATAACAGATGATTTCTTTAGATGGAGTCTTGTCATACCTTGGTTTGTCCTCATACTTAGAGAACTTCTTTCTGAGGTCTCTTCTTCCCATGTTGAAGAACCTCTTGGCAATGAGTGCCAGTAACTCCTCATTTGATTGACTTCCTTCAGAAGTCTCAGCAACCTTAAGAGCTAGAGAATGCTCTTTCTTTGTAGGTGTAGGAGTTTTTACTTCAGTTGCAGCAGCTCTGCTCTTTAAAGTTTGCTCATATGACTTGAGCTTTCCCAACAGAGCTTCTGTGGAGAGTTCCACAGTGTTTCTTCCATCCTTGATGGGCCATATCCTTGAGTCCCAAGAGATGGGAAGGCACATCAGGATCTTGTCATTGACTTCTACAAAGTTATCTCCTTGTCCAAAGACCTCAGTTCACTTATTATTGAACTGAGTCTTGTGTATATTGTGTCAATGTCTTCAGCATCATCCTTCTTGAAATTTTCATACTGAGAAGTGAGGTTGGATCTCCTGTCCTTCCTCTCATCAGCTGAGCCAGCAACTATGTGGTTGAGGGAATCCCACATAACTTTGGCTGAGGTACATTCAGCAAGCTTCTGGAATATTTCATCAGACATTGTCTGAGCTAGGATGTTCATTGCTTTTGCATCAGCTGCTTTTGCCTTCTTGTAAGTTTCATTGTAGTCAGGTGGTGGCACAGCACTGAGATCAGCAGAAGTGGAAGCAGCAGCAGGCCTAGCAGGTGGTCCTGTCAAAATAGAAGAAAAGATATCTTCATCAATAGAATTCATGTATAGTCTTATCCTGGCCTTCCATATGCCAAACTTGGACAAGTTGCATACAGGAGGTCTGGTGCTTGAATAATCCTTAGACTGGGCCATGTGTGAAAGTGTTTGTGAATGGTATCAGGAAATAACTTATCACTGGATCTTTTAACTCAGGTTTTAGCCTGTATGAACAGCCAACCTCCCTCTGATACCAATTGAAAGTGAGGGGATAAGTTGTAAACTACTCTAGAGGGGGGGTGAATAGAGTATTCAAATTTTATGAACAACTAGTCAGCTCCCTTGGAGTTTATTTGCGGAATAAATAATCTGATACTTGAACCCTAAGAGCCTAACACAGTGAAGTGCACAAGTGAGAGAGTTAGCTGAAATTTCAGTTTAACTATAAGCCTATCACAGCAACTAGCAATCCTAGGTAGTTCTATCACAGCCACAGAATAAACAATTAAACAAGATAGCCAGAGACACAGGATATATAGTGGTTCCCTCTAAATAGGTACTCCACTCTTCTACCACCCTGGTAGGAATCCACTACAGGTTTTTGCTAAGGTGCCCTGCCACCAATGATCTGATTCAGGTAGATCAAACAGACCCTTTGAGCTTTTGATAAGGATGCTCAACCACAAGTTGTTGATAAGGTGCCCTGTCACCAATGTTCACTTTTGAAGAGGTGTGAACAAACTCTTTTACAAAGGGGTTGAGAGGGTTAGATTATCTTCTCTGTTGTAAATACAGATTAGAGAAGACTTGTGGATTCTCTAAAGAATCAAAGTCTCCCCCTGGCTCAGTGAAAGTCCAGGGAAAGCCTTTGCTTCAGGATGAAGGAGTTTCAGATATACTGAAACTAAATCCTCAGAGATCTGTAGACTGATTTTTATCAGGTCTTCAGATTCTGGAATAATTGAAGCAGAACTGGAGCTCCATCTGAAGTCTTGAAAACTCTAAGCAGATGCTCAGGAGACTTGAGAATGAAAGTAATTGCTCTGGGATTTTTCTTCAGGGGAGCTTTTCTTCTTCTTTTTGTGAGATGGTGAAGAGTTGCTCTGAAGATGCTTGAGAGAATGCAGCACTAAGAAAAATCTCTCTGTATTTGTAACTTCTTATTTTTCTGAGAAAAAATCTCTCTTAAATATGTCTTCTCATTTTTCCTTTGGAACGGCTCTATTGATTTGAATTCTCGAGCCCTGCAACAGATTATCTCAAAATAGAATATAGCAATAGGAATAAAATGACCTATTAGCTTACTGTCAGTCCCAATAAGGAATTAAATAAGTGGGAAAATATCTCAGTATAAAGACTTACCATTCTTGGAAATAGCAAACAGTGCCAACGGCTAGAATACAGCCTGGCAATATATTTTGTATAATAGGACAAAAATGCTTTATCAAAATACTGAATCCCGTGATTTAAGCTTGACATATTTGGTAATTATTTTATTTTGAATTTAAGCCATAAATCTGCAAAAACAACTTCAGAAAATTCTCTAACCACAAGCTAAAACACTTGGAAATAAACCAAGGAATAGAATGAATATAAGAAGATAAAGGCAGACAATAATCGTCGAACAGGGGTTCGATGATCGTCGACCTAGCTAACAGATCGTCGACTAAAAGCAGAAATCTGTCGAAACAGAAATCGTCGAACAGAAATCGTCGACCAGCTCAAGATATCGTCGACTAAAGGAGAAAATCTTTTTAAGCAGAAATCGTCGAACAGAAATCGTCGACCAGCTCAAGATATCGTCGACTAAAGCAGAAAATCTGTTTAAGCAGAAATCGTCGAACATCTCATGATGTCGACGACTAGGGCAAAAATCTGTCGAGACAGATATCATCGAACATCTCATGATGTCGACGACTAAGGCAGAAATCTGTCGAGACAGAAATCGTGAAGCAAGAACACGATCGTTGAACTGCTGATGGCAGATCGTCGACCAACCTTCAGAGCATAATAAACTTGCTCTGAGATCGTCGACCATCGGTCGACGATAATTGTCTTGACTTCAACGATTCTATAGCCCTGCTATCGTCGACCAATGATCGACGATCGCGAGGCCTCGTTCGACGATTGGTCGAATGGAAAATGCCTTAACCAAAAATACATCTAGAACATCTAGCCTAAGCTCTAGGTCAGTTATAAACTGTCCTAGGGAAACTGAACAAGGCCTAATCATGATCATATATAGTTATATGGATCAAGAGGGGCTGGAAAGGGATTACATAAGCCAAATCACATCTAGGGTACCAACAGAGTAGACGGCGAAGGAGCAGCTCGCGATCATGCAAGCCAAGGTCGAGGTGGTCTCCGAAGGAGTGGAGGCGGATAAGCGAGCTAAAGACCTGCAGACGGCGGCCGAGCTGATGCGGTCGGGTAAATTGCAGCCACTACTCCAGCGATTTCATCAACGATGGCTTTATAAGTCCACGCCACGGAAATCGCGGCCTATAAAAATCATCACAGAGACTGATGACAAGTTTCTTCCAGTAAATCTGTTACCGAGAAAAAGGCGAAAGTATATCGAAGATGGAAGCAACACTTGGTCGCCTTCGACCCGGAGCGAGTCAGGCGGCCTGTCGTGGATAGTCGCCAAATCGCTGCAAAGATTACAAAAAGTGATTTATCTCTATCCTTTTGAACTCACCGGGACCTGGAAACTAAAATGGATTTTGTTCCCTGTATTCCAGTTCTAAACTCGCCACCAGACTCCGTCGAGGCTGGCGAGATCGTGCCGTCTCCCGCGGATGCTCCCGTGCAAGCATTGTCGACTGCCCCAACCGAGTCTGTACAAGGAGAGCAATCCGTCCTAGACAGATACATTTTGTTAGTAAAAAAGTATGAGGAAGATTTAAAGGAGGTGAGAACTTTAGCCAAGAGAGGAGAAGAGCGAGACAAGGAGCTGGAGGGCCAGGTCGCTGACATCTCCGCGATGGTAGAAAGTTTGAAGAAAGAAAAGCAGAAGCTGAGCGAGGATGTACGCCAGTATAGAAGCAAATATTTGGCTCTGGTGCGGGACGGGAAGAAAACAGTCACCGAAGTCGCCGGTACTAGGCAACAAATGCCGACTCAGCCCGCTCCGAGAGAGACAACAGCTCCGGCAGTGATCGGGCAGCCCGCGGTGGCTGCAGATTCAAGGCCGGCCGGCGAGCACGCGATCCCGTTCAGCCGAGTCGTCAGGTACACTGCCCGTATGCATCGAACCTTAAACAACATGCACCACCTGGTCCAGCAATTATACAGAGAGATCCTGCGAGGGAGCGACCAAGCGGCCTATCTTGAGACGAATGAAGAGGAGCGACCTGTCCGCCGGATAGACGGAGAGGAGTGACCTGCTCGTCGGTTAGACGGAGAGGAGCGACCTGCTCATCGTCGAAGTCGCTGAGTCCGCGAAGACTTGATGAATATTGTATAATTTGCTGTGATCGTTATTCTTGCGTTACACGGATATTACTAGTTTATGTATAACATTGTATTGTATTATATTGTGTACTCTTTTATTATGCTGCGATCTGTGTGTTGACTGCTTCTCTGTAGGGTGTTTTGAATGTTATTTATATGAATTGCTATGCGCGAATTGAAGAGAAGCAGACTATGCGGATTGAGATTGAATCCGCACAAACTTATCTGAATTTGCATGGAGCTAGGAAATAGGCGAGCTGAGCGGATTGAGCTATCAACCTTAGCGGATTAGCGGTCATCTGTCTGTCAGAGTTTTTTCTATAAATAGGGTATTCATTTTCTTTCATTATCAGAAATAGTTGGATTTGGAAACCCTGCGGCCTGGAGAAATGGTGTCCGCACGTACAGACGCCGCAGCCTCCTTTCACTCTGCCGAACACAAAAGAAGCCGGCTGACCGCGACCGACCTATAGATCTTTCGGGAGAGGCACATGGCGGGCTCGCTGGTGCTCGCGCGGCTTCCTAAGGATCACAAACGTCTAAAATTTTCTACCGCTACACAGATCGAGGTGCCCATCGATCATTTCGATTGTGGGTTAGAGTTCCCCCTGCTCTGGGAGGTCGCCGAGATCTTTTAGCACTACGGGGTGGTTCCAGGCCAGCTCGCGCTGAATACCGTCGCTGCGATCTACAGTTACCTTTCCTACCTGTGATCTGAAGAGATTTAGTTCTCCATGAAGATATTCAGAAAGATCTTCTCTGTCTGCTCGATAACCCTGTCCAGAGATCACCAGTACAAGAGTGAGATTTACTTCTACTGTCGAGGAATGAAAGTTGCGGGGTTGCAAAACAAAATCCACAATTGGACCTCGAGGTATCTTATCTTTGAGGGCGACCTGGGGTTCCTCCACACCAACCCGCAGGTGCGCTCAAATACTGACTTCAAAAGTGTTCCTTTGGGTACGGTAGAGTCCGCCATCGTTGGATTTTTGGCTGGGGCAAGGCTCGATATTGATCACTATATACCGTTGTTGCCCGGCCTGGATACCGTAAGCCGCCAAGAGAGTAAGTATTGCAACCTACCTTTTTATCCGCAAATTCCTTTGCTTCATGGCTTGACTGATCTGTCTTTTCAGCAACCTTGGCAGTACCAGCCAACCTACCTCTAACGCCAGCCGGCGTAACTCCTACACAAGGAGAAAGAAAGAAAGAAATCGCAAGAAAAAGAAAGGAGGAGGGTGACCCTGCGGCAGATTACTCTTCATCCGGAAGTTTCGATATGGCGGGCTTCGGGAAAAACCAGACGGATCTCAAGGGTAACCCGATGATCAACTGGCACGTGAAGAAAAAGTTTGTCCGCCTCTCCACTGCTCTTCCTTCCTGGAAGAATCCACGCCCCTCTCATCATGCCCATGTGGCGGTCTCCGCTCTGTACAGGAAGCAGAACCTCCGCGAGCTGTAAAGAATCCCCCCTGCCGACCTCCCCCTAGTCACGGCTCAGGCTAGCGCGAATAGCTGATGCGAGAAAATAGGGAAAATGAATGCTTGATGCGAGAAAACAAGTCTCTAAAAGACAGGAACTAGAGGTTTGGGACGAAGGTCTTCAAGTGCAAAGAAATAGAAGCTGTAAGTATCGGTAATCGTTTGTCTTTGTTGCTTGTCCGCAGCGGACTGATTCATTTACTCTCTCTCCAGATTGCATACGATGTCTCCAAGACAAGCTTCTAGATCGCTATGTTTCCTTTTGTGAAGAAAAGTGTGGAAGTTGTTGTTGAACGCTTCATGGGCGATGGGCTTGCAAAAGAAGGCGTGGACTCTGTCCCCTTTTTGCAACTTTTTCCCAAACTCGAAGACAAAGTCGCCGAGTTCGAGCGGGCAGTAAAAGAGAAGGCGGTTAATGATGAAGAGGAGAAACCTTCTGATGGAGAGACCCCTGAGGTCGCCGTATCAAGCCAGCAAGGGAGCAAGTCTGGCCAGTCCGCCTCTTCCAAATCTGAAGGAAGCAGTGAGCGGACGGAGTCCGTGGCAGAGAGCGAACGGAGTCCGACTAGCTTCAGCTCCAGTGGTAGCAACAGCAGTAACTCAGGCGATTATTCTCCCTTGGTCGACATGGACAGGTCGAGTCCAGAAAAGCCTGCCGATAAGAAACAAAGAACAGGATAGACATTGTAACTTTTTATTTTTGTTGTAAAAAGAGAGCGGACTCCGTTTGAGTCCGCCAACACTTGTAAAAAGTTTTTGAATGACATGAAAAGGATATTTTTTTCTCATGGTGTTTTGATCTATTTGTAGTGTATCTGTCCGTGTCAAATAGATGTTATCCGCGCAACATAATTTTTTTAATCCGCAAATAATCCTTGTTGAAATTGTTGGAACTTGCTGCGACATGAACCTTATTTTTTCCTTTATTGGAAGTAATAATCATTAAGCAGGCCCTTGACGAGTTCGAATAGTAGTTTTTGCTTTGCATAAATAGAATCAACCTTTACGAATCCCAAGACAACTAATATAATAAATGGAGCTGCGTTTTAGAATAGTTCTGACAGGATAACGCTGATTTGCGAGTTAGCCGAATTTAATCCATAGTCCGCCGATATTTGAAATCGAGACGCAACATTTATCTAACCAAAATGAACCCTGCGAACTTAGCAGACTGAAGTATTTGAGTCTGCCAATAATTATAATAACAATAAAAATGATCTATAGCTCATGACCAAGTGGGCAGGTGCTGCTAGCGCGACATAGCTTTCCACACCGAGCCTTGAACTATAAGGTCAACCCGAGAAAACAGGCGTACTGAGCGGACTGAAGAATTTGAGTCCGCCAATAATTATAATAATGATATAAATGATCTATAGCTCATGACCAAGTGGGCAGGTGCGGCTAGTGCGGCTTAGCTTTCCACATCGGGCCATGAACTATAAGGTCAACTCGAGATAATCTGGGGCCTGAGTGGGCTGAAGAATTTGAGTTCGCCAATAATTATAATAATGATAGAAATGATCTATAGCTCATGACCAAGTGGGCAGGTGCGGCTAGTGCGACATAGCTTTCCACAGCGGGCCATGAACTATAAGGTCAACCCGAGAAAACCGGCGGACTGAGCGGTCTGAAGAATTTGAGTCCGCTAATAAGCTTGTTTATTGAAATGGAAATGCCCCCCTGTTGCCTTGAGTACAACATTGATTGATCCTTCGGGCAGGTGAGGCCGGAGCGGCATTTCTTTTATTGAGATCAACCAGGCTGTGGGTCTCCTGCAGGCATTGCTTGAGGGTACCAAGGAGTGTTCGAAAGTCACAAACCAAGATGATCTACAGGCAGGTGCGGCCGGAGCGGCATTGCTTTCCATGCGCGATCATCAAAGTTGTAACGATATCCCCTAAATAACATGGTAGAGCTAACCACCACTCTATCCCTTTAATATGCAGAAGTGGGGTTAGGTACTAGCCGGGATCCGAAGTTCAGTATCATGCCGCGATAGAACTGATAAGCTCCCACTACACAGTGTGAAATCTCCCCGCAACACGTAGTCTTTGTGGTGGTACGCTTATAACAACGGTTCTTAGGGAGGTTTTTGCTGAACTAAGCGATGTCTCTTGGTTTTAGATGCTGGATCTGCTCATGGAGTTAAAAAGAGAAAGCACCCAAAGAAGTGTTAGTTTGCAAACTTCAACAAGTATTAATTTTCAAAAATTTTGCGTAACACAGAAAGGAGAGTTCAAGGACAGAACCAATTTTCAGCTGCCCTTGCTTAACACATTAACTGCCATTATTCGAGACAAAAATACACTTGAAGAAGTGTTAGCAAGGAGATTTTTATTAATGATACACCTCCTTACATGTTTGCATAAAAATGAAGAAAGAAGAGAAGAGGTTCAGGAATAGAACTATTTTAAGTCATCTCCACTCCATGTATGTGGCATATCTTCTCCTTCATATGTTTGTAGACGATAAGCCCCCATCTCGAGCACTTCCTTGATGATGAATGGTCTAGCCCAATTCGGGTTGAGCTTTCCGAATTAGCCAACACTTGATCTCCTCGATGTGTTCCAGGCTGAATCTCAATTCCTCATTATTCAGTTCCTGCCAATCTTCATACCTTGCCTTGCAAGCAGAACTCTGGGTGAAGGGACATCAAATTCAACAGGAATTAGTGCTTCCGATCGATGTGAAAGCTTGAACCGAGTTTCCCTTGTTTAAGATGAAGGCGTCGTTCTCAGGGTCCAGAGAACTGAAGAAAGTTGATCAGCCCAACTGCCCTTGAGGATCTGTACTTTCTTCTTAAGCAAGTTGAGAATCTTCTTATTGGCTGCCTCTGCCTTACCATTGCTTCTGGGTGATGGACTGATGCAAAACATAGCTCTGTTCCGATTCGCTTGTAAAAATCTAGCATCTCAGCGTTGTTGAATTGTGGTCCATTATCAGTGATTATAGCCATCGGGATACCTTGTCAGCAGACTACCTCTCCTCAAACAAAATTCTTTACAATCTGTGTGGTTGCCTTTGCCAATGCTTTAGCCTCGATCCACTTACTGAAGTAGTCAATCATGACTATGACGAAACGCCGCTGTCCACTTGCCATGGGAAAGGATGAATGATATCCATTGCCCAAATGACAAAGGGCCAAGGGGTTGCGATCGATCTAAGGGATTGGGCAGCCTGATGCTGGAGTGGTGCGAACTTCTAGAAATGAACACACTTTTTCGCGTAAGCTTCATAATCTTATTTTCATTGTGGGCCAGAAATAACCCTATCGTGGGATCCTTCGTTCCAAAGTTCTTGCCCCAGAGTGGCTTCCGCACTCACAAGAATGGACCTACCAAAGTATGGTAGGAACTTCATTTTCTGATACTCACCTTGTCATGGTAGCTAAGAAGGTCTTTCTGTAGAGAACTCCAGCCACTAAGTAATAGTGCGCTGCCTTCAATCTGAATCTCTTCTTATCTCTGACTGACTGATGCAAGTTCCCAGTCGAGAGATAGAGGATGAACGGGTCCATCCAAGAGGGGCATTGATCTATCTGCATAAACTCTTCCTCCTTTACTGCCGGGCAGAAGAGTTCAGAAGTCGTCCCTCCTGATAAAAGTCCGTATTTGGCAAGGACATCTGCCTACTCATTCTCCGCCCTCGGAATGTGTTAAATGGTGAAACCTCTAAATTTTCTGATTTCAACCTTTACGAGTGCAAGATACTTCTTCAGCACCGGCTCCCTGGTCTCAAAGTTACCCAAAACTTGTGACGCCATTACTAGGGAGTAAGTCTTTATGTGGACATGGTCGATCCAGAGCTCTCTTGCAAGCCTCAAGCTGGCCAACAGAGCCTCATATTCTGCCTGGTTGTTGGTCACTGGAAAGTAAAACTTGATTGCCTGCTCGAGTTTGATGCCATTTGGATTTATCAAAACCACTCCTGCTATGGAAGAATTTTTGCCTGAAGCCCCATCTACATAGATGGTCCAAGCAGGAGGAGACCTCTCTTCCTGATCAGAACTAGATTCAGCCATATCAATCAGAAAATCTGCCAGTGCCTGCGCCTTGATGGCCGTCCTGGGCATATAGAAGATCTCAAACTCACTCAGCTTGATTGCACATTTGGCTAACCTACCCGAATGTTCTGGTTTCTCCAACACACTCTTCAAAGGTTGATCAGTGACCACTTGGATTGAGTGTGCCTGAAAGTAGGAACGGAGTCTGCGAGCAGACATAACCAGTACCAGATCTAGCTTCTCTAGGATTAGGTACCTGGTTTCTGCATCTTTCAGGATATGGCTGACATAATAAACTAGAAATTGTCTCCGTTTTTCCTCTCCGACAAGAACAGAGCTAACTGCCTCAGGGCCAAATCCTAGGTATAGGAACAACATCTCTCCTGCTCGGGGGTTTGTAACAAGGGCGTAGAGGTTTGTTGTTTCTTTAACAGTTCAAAATCTTGAGTACACTCTTCCATCCACCGAAACTTGGACACTCCCCGAAGAGTTTTGAAAAATGGGGCACTCTTATCCCCAACTCGAGAGATAAATCTCCCGAGTCCTGCCAACCTCCCCCCTAATTTCTAAACTTCTCTTGGAGAATGGGGGGAGCCATATCAAGGATGGATTTAACCTTATCTGGATTGGGGGCAAGGCCCTCTAGAGTAAGGAGATGACCGAGGAGTTTCCCCTTACTTTCTCCAAAAAAGCATTTTAGCGGGTTAAGTTTTATCTTGTATTTTTCGGAAAGTGGAAAAAGTTTATACCAACTCGTGCAGATGTTGCGGAAGAGACTTGCTTTTAACCAAAAGATCGTCCACGTATACTTTAAGGTTTCTGCCCTTTTGTCCTCTAAACACATGATCCATCATGCGTTGATACGTCGCGCCAGCATTTTTTAAACCCAAAGTGCATCACAAGATAGAAGTACCAATCATCGTTCGTAATAAACGATGTGTGAGGGATATCAGGATTATGCATTCTCATTTGGTGGTAACCAGAGAACGCATCTAAAAAGCTCATAAAAGGACACCCTACCGCAGAATCAACTAAAGAATCTATCCGAGGCAAGGGGTAGTAATCTTTTGATCACATTTTATTCAATCGGGTGAAGTCTACACACATCCTCCACTTCCCCCTGGCTTTTTAACCATTACAACGTTTGAAACCCACTAAGGATATTGAATTTCTTGAATAAAGCGCGCCTTTAGGAGTTTGACAACCTCCTCCCTGATTAGCTCCGCCAGCTTGATCGTCGTATCTCTTTCTTTTGCTGCACCGGCCTGGCGGTTGGATCAATGTTGAGATAATGGCAAGCCACGTCAGGATTGACTCCCGACATGTCCTCTGCTTACCAAGCGAAGACATCTAGGTTCTTCAGCAAACAGGATATCAACTATGTCTTTTGGTCTTCTAGCAATTCTGAGTTGACGGAGAGTCTTCTCTCTTCCCCCTCAGCAATAGGGACTTCTTGTGTCACCTCGGCAGGTTCCAGGTGACCGCCTTCGCTATCCATGGAAGGTTCTGACTGAGTAGATACTTCTACTACCGCTGAGAAGATTGGAGGGGCAAATTCGGTCATGTTTACTGTTCGTAGATAGCACTCCCTGGCATGTCTTGGATTGCTCCTAACTCTGCACATCCTGCCATCAATGAAGAACTTGATTGCGAGGTGGTAAGTTGACACCACCGCCTGGTACTTGTTCAGCAAAGGTCTCCCAAAGATGGCGTGGTAACAACTAGGAGCGTCGACCACTATAAACTGAATTGGTCTGGTTGCTCCCCCAAGCTTTACTGAGAGGGTGACGCTCCCCTCCACTTCTTTCCTTCCCCCGAGAAACCATAGAGCGGCCCTTCGGTGGAAAGCAAAGGCTTCCCAGTTCTTAGGGCCACAAAAGTTGTCTTGAAAAGAAGATTAACTGAGCTACTTGTGTCGATAAGGATCCGATCCACAGTATAATCTTCAATGGCCGCTTTGACCACAACAACATCATCGAAGGGGTTGGCCGTCTGAGGAAGATCTTCTTGGAAAAAAATGATACCAACCCCGGAAGGGGAGGATGAAGAAGAGGATGCAACCTCTGCCCGGGAAACCCTCACAATTGAAGATTTCCGAGTGGCTTCAGCTCCTGCTCCTCCATGGATGAAAAAGAGTCGCCCAAGTGAACCCTCATCATTCGCATCAAAGCACTCGGGCCGAACATTGATGGGCCCCAACCGGACCACGTCCTCCACCTCTACACATTCCAGCTAAACCTCCGCCACTTCCTTGCCTTTAGAAGTGGAGGGCTTTGAGGGATCATTCCTCCTGCTCAGATCTTTGATCTTGCCCTCGGCGAACAACCTCTCAATCAGTTACCGAAATGCCTTGCAATCTTCGGTCAGGTGGCCCTTCTTCTTGTGAAATTCGCAGAATTGAGAATTCTTTCTGGGATTCTAATCCCTCTGAGGCCCTTGCCTTTTTTCCTCCGCCTTCTTCTGGATGATCTGGATGACTTCTTCAAAATCGAGTCCCAGATCCAAAAACTCCTATACGGAGCTGTTCTCATGCGGCCTCGAAGCAGGTAAGGCGTTCTGGTAGATGGGCAGAGCCTGAAGGGGTATGGTGGGAGTGGCGGACAACGACAGTCTCTGATCATGAAACTATTGATGGCCGAGAAAGGGTTTCTTATGATGGTGGTTTCGCCCCCTCTTAGAAGGAGGCTAGAAATCAGGCCGAGGAGGCTTGCTGTGATGGTGGTTGCTAGAGGAGGCAATGGAAGCATCCCTTCCTCCAGCCTTAGCTGTCAGGGATGAAATGTAGGTGGGATTGGCATTCCCACCTTCAATAAAGTGATTAGCCATCGCTATCAATTCCTGGTAGGTTGATGGTGCCTTGGTTGTTACTTTAAACTTCAATGGGCCTTCCCGGAGGCCATGAATCAAGGCAACCTTGTAGTAGTCTGGGTTCATATTTCTCACCCCCTGGATCTCTTTTTGGAACCGGTCAACGAACAACGCTACTTATTCGTTGTCTCTTTATTTTATATCAAAGAGGGCTGCCAACCCATCTTTCCTCTTCTTTGAGGTAGCGAACCTCAGAAGAAGTTTGATTCGGAACTCAGCGAAGGAAGAAATCGTGCCCGAGGGAAATTCATAAAACCACTCTCTCGTGTGCCCCTCGAGAGTGGTAACTAGAAGATTGCATTTCAAGGCATCGGAAAGGCATCTCAAAGCGACTGCCCCCTTGAATGCCTGCAAATGGGAAACTGGATCGGTCTCCCCTGAGTAAAAAGGGAGACGGGGTTCTCTAAAATAGTTGGGTGTTGACTCCCATCGGATTCTATCAACGAAGGGAGAAGGAGTCTCGAGCTTAGCAGATGAGCGGACCTGCACAAAGGGGTCCGCAGGATCAGCGGATTGCCGAACAACAAAATCAAGCAGGCGGGTTGGAGTCCCCCTGGCTGCCTCCCTAAAGAAATCCATCAGGAGGGAGAACTGGTTAGCCTGAGGTCGTGGGGGATCTGCGGGCTGAGCTTGAAGGCGAGATTGAGGAGTGGCGGCATGTGACTGTTGGAGAGAGGTTTGGCGAGATGGAGTCCGGCGAACTAGAGTTTAAGTGATGTCTCCTGTGGCCTAGGGAGCAAGCCGCTGGGTTAGTGTGAGAAGATCTTGGCTAATAGTATCAAGACGCTGGTCCGTCTCTCTGCGAGATAACTCGGCTTCCCAGCGAGATTGTTCTAGAGCTTCTCACAACAAATCATCTGGCGAGCTGGAGCTATCTGGACGGCGAGCTCGGCGATCTGACATTTCTATCTGCGAATTTCGAAGACTGCTTGGATCTGAAGGTTGCGTATTAACTGTTGATGCACAAAATGCGACAAGGACTCGAGCACCACCAGTCAACTGTTCGATCACTGGAGAAAGAAGAAAAAGCAGACTGCAAGCAGTAGCCTACTTAGCGGATGAGAGAAAAGCACAAAGGGGCCGCGAACTACGGCAACACTAGACTTTGCCCGTCGCAACATGAATGCCACTCTTGCGACGGGCTTGACTTTTACTGCAATTGGCGGGTTAAAAAAGGCAGAAAGAAAAGCTGTGCAGTAAGCAAGGTTTTGTCCGCAAAGCCCGAGATTGGAGTCCGTAGCCTTTAACAAGTGGGCTCTTGGGCTCGATTCAGCGTGCCTTGGATTCACCACTTCCCCCTATTTATAGGTTTGGGGGCCTGCCCAAACAGGCAGGGCTAAAATAACCCGCTACCCGGGGTATAGGAGAGCCGGGCAGCGGTGACGGGAATCAAAAAGAAATGGAAAAGCAGTCCACACGAGATAGGCAGACTGGGCTTGCGAGCTGGGGCATCCCCTCTGTCATGCAGAACACCATCCTGGCTGGAGGGCCACGACCTGGGCGGACTGGCTCTTGAGTCCGCCTAGTGAATGGCAAGATCTAGAAACTTACCAAGGCTGGGCGACCTATGCGGACTGGGAACTGGAGTCCGCCTATGGCATGTCTTGATGACCTGAGCGGACTGAAGGTCTGGAGTCCGCCGAAAGAGAAGGATCTTGGCCGGGCATGTTGCGGATTCTGGGGTTAACATCAGGCAAGTCGCGTGGTTGAAGCAGCTTGAATCATCGACAAGGTCTCATCCCGAACCATACCATCACCCCCTTGGTTCCCGGGCCGGCATCGCACTTCATTCTCTGCCTGATGACACTTGTTTCGATAGTGGGCGACATCGTCCAAGAGTCGTTTTTGTCTTTGATCTCGATCTCTGAACTCCTTCTCATGCGTTACGGCTTGCGCGATCAGCTGCGCCTTCCCACATTTTGTCTCTTCTCAGGCAGCTCTGGCCTCCTCCAAAGCCATGGAGGCTTCTTTACGGGCTGAGTTCACCTCTCCAGCCAAATTCTCCACCGTTAGTTTTAGTGCACCTTTCTCCTCCTCCGTAGATTGAAGCTTTCCCTCTAAACACGCGATCTTACGGCTAAGTTCACCAGAAGGCCTCTGTTCCTCGTCAGGTGGAGATGGAATGTTCACAAGGATAATCGCCGAGCCCGCACAATTTGTCACTAAAACAACAACACAACAAGTGGTTAAAAAAATTGCATCGACGGATAAGACAAACACTAAAGGGATAATACTTTGAGGCAATGGCTCAAATTCAAGTCTTTCTCTCGCTGCCGTTAACTCGCGGTCAGAGAATATTGGTCGTCGCGCGTTCTCCGGATCGATCCTCCTTATCTGGGCTTTCCAAAGTCGCGCGGACTTGCTGGTCATCGGGATTTCCCTACCTTCGTAGATCAGGCGGACTGCACGTTTTCTCCGCAATATCTTCTTTGCGAGATTTTTGTTACTCGAAGCGGACAACAACTTACTTGTCCGAGGGATCTCAGTTTCTTTTACCCGCTCGCGCATGTCCAAATCGGTCTTGTCGTCAGGGGAAAGGCCAGCGGCCAGAAGTGCTTCTTCGACGACAGACTCTTTCTAGAGCTCGGCGAGGGATTCGGTTGTGGGATTCGCACCACTCGTTACGGCCATACTGTTAAGAATTTCCTCCATCCCCTGCAAATAACCGGCGTTAACCGGGAGGTCAAGTTCTAGAGAGTCTTCGTCTGCAATAAGAAATTTCTCTAGCATGGCCAATGCAGTTACCTTTGACGGCTGTTCGATCTCCTTTTTTGAGTCAGCAGATATCTCGCCCTCCTCAGAAAAAGTGGACAGCGGGGCCGTGGCGAATTTGAGAGCGGATGACTTCTTATTCTCTTTCCCCTTTTGACAAAGCTTCCTTTCTACCCGCTCCTCGGGGGTCGGCCAAGATCGGCGTTTCCGTTTCTCTGGGGAGGGCTCGCTGATCCCTAGCTCAAGTTTTAGCTTATCCGCCGCAGTCAAAGCGGCCTTCATCTCTTTCTCCCTGATGTCATTGTAACGCCCCGTTTTTTTCAGCGATTATTTTTTATTCTCGTTTGGCGTTACGATGACGCGTTTCCGTGGCTTGTGCCATTTGTGGAGTGTGGTTTAGCTCCTTAGAACTGAGTGCCCTATTCTGTAGCCTGTTGGCAAGATCTCCCTAGCAAGCCGAGTCGTTTTGGGTGACCCGGTGTGGCCTCTCGGGGGGATGTTGGTGTTTGGCTTTATTTGGGTATAACTCGAGTTCTGTTCGTCGAAAATTAATTTCGACTTCGCCGTTGTGTTCGTAGCGTGGGTATTTAGCTACGGTGCGAATTTCGTCGAATTCCGAGGTAGATCGGTTTTCGCGTCGATTTGGTGCTTTATGTAATTTTGTAATTAATTATATTATTATATAATTATATATATATAGAATGAAAACCCCCGATTCATCTTCTTCCCCGCTTGAAACCGCCGGTCCTGTACGAGAGAAACGGAGAAACCGCCTACCCTTCCCTTCGGACGCCGATTCCCGGAGCGTTTGTGGACGGAATTCGATTCCGAGAGTGGATTTGGATTGCTCTCGTCAAGACCTTCATTCCTACGGTAAGAAATTCGATTTTCGTGGAGTTTTGCGAGGATTGGAATTTTTGGTTTTGGAGCTTTCCGCCATTAATGGCCGAGTGTTTGTTCCAGGTGTTGCGGCCGTTTTGATCCGTGCGAAGAGGAGGAAAGCAGTCCAAAGCTTCGCTGTGATTTGAGGCAAGTGGTATTCTTGCCCTTGCCAAGTTCTTTTTTTTCGATTTTAATTGCTGAAATTGAAATCCCGGATAGCCCAGGTTAGAGGCCTTGTTGTTCTCATTTTCTTGCTAACTATAGGGCTTAGTTCTTCCTACTAAAACCCCCCTATTTTGTGATGATTGGTATCCAAATTGTCGGCGTGGAGCCGTTGTTTTCCTTTACTCTGATTGTTGCTCTGGTTCGGGTGTAGCCGAGAAGGAGAGTTAGGAGGGGGGGTGTGGTTGCCGATTTTCGTTAAGGTATTACTCGAATGATTAGGCATAGTTTGTATAGTAGTGGTGCGTGACGTTGGTAGTTTCCTGCTGCTATTGCAGTTGCGTGAGTCGTGTGCGCGTTCCGGTGTCGTTCGGGAAATTCCAAACGGTACAGGTTAGCCGCGCACGGTCGTTAACCGTTAGGGCGCACGACCACTGGTCGTGTGCCTCTGGTCGTGCGCGTATAACTTTCAGTTTCCAAAGTTCTGTCTCGTAGATCGCACGAGCACTGGCAAGCAGTGCTCACGACCACTGATCGTGCGTCACTGATCGTGCACTGACGCTAAGTTTTTCTAAAGTTTTCCAGGTTCGTTTCGCACGATCATTAGCCGATGAGTGCGCACGACCACTGATCGTGCGTCACTGATCGTGCGCTCTGTATATTTTATTTTGCTAGGCGAATTTAGCTTGTTTCGAGTGCGGGAGTTTAGATACTCAAGTGGCAGGCAACTACTCGAGTTCTGGATCTTCTGCCTTGGTCGTTCGACTATCGTCGAGCTCCGTATTCTTTAGCGGGTTTGTGGGTAGTGACTTTATTTTGGCGGCGAGTGAGGCTAGCTCACTCAACGCCAAAGTTTAGGTAGGCACTGAGTGGGTTTCACTCAACGCCTAGTCGTGTTGGTTTATTTCAACACTCTTCCTTTACCTTGTCTTTCGTTTCCGAGTGGTTTTCCAGTTGTATTTCTGGGTTTTCTTTGTCGGCCGTTTTCTTTATTTTCCTAGAGGCCGAATCGTGGGTCGTGGTTAGTAGTGGTGGTTGTAGCTCTTTATGGGGGTGGAGTTGTGTGATATAGCCAAGGCCACCCATGTTTTTCTTGCTCCAGGTACGGGCTGGGCATGTCGGGTGGAAGGTCCCTTGTGTTTTCACGTGTTGACCCTCGAGCTTTTGACTTGGACATGGTGGATTGGGGGACTGCGTTTGCCTTCGATCCGGTTCCTCGTTGTTGTTTTTGCTACTATCACTTCCCACAGTTTAGGGTGTTAGAAGTTTCTTCCTTGGTAGTTTGCAGCACTTTTGGCTCTTGGTAGCCTAGTAGTCCCTGCAGGATGTGGTTCCTGGGCTGGGTCGTTGCTGTTTCTTTGCACGTTGTGCATTTATTGTGGTCCTGTTTTGGATAGTTGTGACTCTTTCTACTGCATGTTTTTTTGGTACTTTTCCCCTTTTGGTTGAGTCTTTCATGCAGTTTTACTTTGTTTAGCTTGCTGAGGTATTCTGTTTTCTTTTGGAATACCCCAGGTTCTGAGCCGTAGCCAGTCTGGTGGCTAGTTGGAGGTGGTGTTATTGGTGGACTCCCGGACCTTGGAGTTCTGTTTACCTTGTTAGCGAGGTTGTTTTCAGTACTTTCTTACAGACATATATTTGTGCTAGTGGGTTCGTGTCAGGTTGTTGGCGCCCACTGGTAGTTTTTACCTTGTACTAGATATATACTATTGCTGCTACCATTTTCTGGAGATAGTCTACTTGCTCTGAGAAGGTTTTATGCTAGGTTGCTAGTTATTTTTAAACTAAAATTATTATTATAAATAAAGCTCATGATCAGCATGTTTTATAAGACGTATTCACTATTTTCCAAATCACGTATAAAGACCGCTTTCTTATATATTATATAAATTAAATGTAGGGTCTTGCATAGCATGAGTGTTTCTCTTGGAACCCTTATGCGCTCCTTAGGATGTTAAACCTAAATAAAGTATTTTTCCGCAGCGTATAAATATAGTTTTTCTTTTGTGGACTAGGTGATCCACTGAGCCGAGGGATACGGTCTCTAAAATATAACTGATTTTCTATTCATTAATCACATGATTTTCTTTCATTAAGTTGGTAGTTGGTTTGCCTGAGCGTCAGCAGTTATCCACTGCTTGACGTGGCATCACGATGCGTGTTTTCTCTTACTCTGATAATTCTTAATTCAGAGAAAATGCGGGTTGTGACAGTTGGTATCAGAGGGAGGTTGCTTGACAAGTTAGTTGAGCAACCTTCCTTTATTCGCTTATTAGTAGTTCAGCATCATGTCATTCACACACCGATATGTCATCAGCACGTCTTGGCAAAAGCACGAACACTACACTCATAGCATAACATGAAGTATACGGGGCATATTATGTAGTATGGGATGCATAATATGTGTTCATATATGGATCCACCATAGGGGCTACATGTGAGGGTTATGTAGTATGGGATGCATAACCTCACCACATGACTGCGACTAGCACGTTTTCTTTTTCGTTGTATGAGAATGTTATGTAGTATGGGATGCATAACATTTTCATGTGTACGCCGCTCATAACATGCATTCGGGCCTTTTTAGAATGCATAACACAAACATGCATATCATAACATTGCATAAGCACAACGCGCCGAGCTAAAGATTTGCAGGATGACATATGTACACACATGAGTTTTCAAATTAACATAAGTTCATGCATCCGATCTAGGCATAAGAGTTAGTAAGGTGGTGGTTAACCATCCTAGGTTAGGGCATATCATCTAATTTTTGTGAAGAAGATAAACTCTCAGAGCAAGTTTAGCAGCTTTAAGTCTATATCTACATATGTATTGTCTGTACTGGTAATCGGTTCTAGTCGTTGGATTTGGATCTGATTTGCGTTGTAATGATTTTTAGGATGGCTAGGCGTCCTGCGACTCGATCGACTCCCCTGTCTGAGGGTGAATCTTCTGGAGCTCAGAACGATGCGGTGATCGAGAGTCTGCGTCAGAGTAGCGAAGCTATGGGCAGGCAGTTGGAGGAGGTGCAAGCCCAGATTCAGTCTTTGGTGGCTGTTGTGGCAGGTCAGACTCAGGGTGTGCAAGTTCCTGCTGGGGGGTTAGCTGTTCCTCCTCCTCCTGCACCCTTGAGACCTCCAGTGGTGGTGCCAGCAGAGATGGCCTTCATCTCGCAGTTTCAGAGGCTGAGCCCTCCCACTTATGATGGGAAGGAAGATTTCATGGTGATAGACGACTGGCTGATCTTCATGGAGGAGATGTTCTCGTACTCAGGGATTACAGATGATCAGAGGGTGATGATAGCCGCCTATCAGCTCAAAGGGTTGGCTAAGAGTTAGTGGCTGAGAGAGAAGGAGAGCTTAGTAGCCGGATGCTCTTGGGAAGTGTTCAAGGAGATGCTGTTGAGGAAGTTCTTACCTTCGGTTGAGCGTGGCCGCCTCATGAATGATTTCCTCTATCTGAAGCAAAGGCAACTCACGGTGGGTGAGTATGAGATAGAGTTTAGTAAGTTGAGCCGTTTTGCCCCTGGATTGGTCAGCGTTGAGGCTGATCGAGTTAAGAGATTTCTCGGTGGTTTGAGGAGTGAGGTGCAGCAGTTGGCCAGTGCTTATGGGACAATGACTTATGCTGGAGTTGTAGAGGCTTCTCTTAAGGTTGAGGCCATTGAGACGGCGAAGAGCAGAGGCCAGCAGTTGAAGAAGGATAAGATGAAGTTGGTAGAGGAGAAGAAACCCCTGGTACCCGATGCTGTTCCGGGAAAGAGGAGCAGGGTGGTGTGCAGTTTTTGTGGCCGGTCAGGCCATCCTGTCGAGAGGTGTTTCAAGAAGGCGGCAGCTCAGAAGAAGGAGCAGGTTCATGCGATTCAGGGTGCTCCTAGGAGAGATGCCTCCTGTTCTGTTTGTAAGCGATCCAGCCATGATGCGGCCCAGTGTTGGACCAAGGATAAAGTCTGCTTTCAGTGTGGGCAGAAGGGACACATCAAGTCGAGGTGTCCTCAGGTCCAGTCAGTTCTTCCTGCAGTTCCGTTACAGGCTTTACCTCCACCTCAGCGAGTGGACAAGGGAAAAGGGAAGCTGAACGTGATTTCTTCCGAGGAGGCTCAGACTTCGACCCAGGTGATCTCAGGTTAGTTGTTTGTTGTTTTTCTTTCTAGCCTGGTGGTTTAGTTGCTAGTTTTTTTTTTGCGGTACTGTTGTGCTAGTTCCTTAGCTTTGTGCGCTCCTATAGGGAAATTTAAGGTGAAGAACCGCTGGGCGCGTGTTCTGTTTGACTCCGGTGCTACCCACTCGTTCGTGGCTATAGCCTTTGTGGAGCGTCATCGGTTGTCTCTAGATCGTGTTCGGGATTCCTTCCGTGTCAAGTTTCCCTCTGGTGAATCTGTGTTGTCAGATTTGGGTATTTTGGATTGCCCGGTTTTGTTGGGGGATTTTCTTGCGAAGGCGGACCTGAAGATGATTGATCTAGAGGACTTCGATGTCATTTTGGGCATGGACTGGCTCTCTCGGTATGATGCGGTCATTCAGTGCAAAGGAAAGCGCTTGGACTTCATCAGGGACGACGGTCAGCCCGGCAGCGTGTATGCTGATCCGTGTCAGGATTCTCCTGTTCTCTCTGCGGTATGTGTTCAGAGATTGTTTCTTTCTGATTGTTGTGTTTGTTTAGTCTCGGCGGTTGGAACCGTTGTTAGCGTGCCACGCTTGGAGGAGATTCCTATTGTTCGTGGTTTCGCCGATGTTTTTCCTGATGATCTTCCTGGTATCCCTCCTGAGCGGGATGTGGAGTTTGTTATTGATTTGGAGCCGGGTACGCGTCCTATTGCCAAGGCACCGTACCGGATGGCCCCTCGTGAGTTAGAGGAGTTGCGTATTCAGTTAGATGAGTTGTTGGCTAAAGGTTTTATCAGGCAGAGTTCGTCGCCTTGGGGTGCTCCTGTTTTGTTCGTAAAGAAGAAAGATGGGTCGATGCGGCTTTGCATCGACTATAGAGAGTTGAACAAGGTCACTATCAAGAACAGGTACCCTCTGCCGAGGATCGATGATTTATTTGACCAGTTGCGTGGTAGCTCGGTGTTCTCCAAGATCGATCTTCGTTCGGGCTATCATCAGCTCAGGATCCGTGAGGCAGATATTCCACGGATTGTGTTTAGGTCGAGGCATGGACACTTTGTGTTTTTAGTGATGTCGTTCGGTTTGACCAACGCACCATCAGCTTTTATGGACATGATGAATTGGGTATTCAAGGATTTCCTAGACAAGTTCGTGGTGGTCTTCATTGATGACGTGTTGGTTTATTATCGCAGTGCTGAGGAGCATGAGCAGCATTTGCGTTTGGTCCTATCAGAGTTGAGGAACCACTAGTTATTCGCGAAGTTGAGCAAGTGCGAATTTTGGTTGCCTCAGGTTTCTTTTCTAGGACACGTGGTGAACAAGGATGGGATCTCGGTTGACCCAGAAAAGATTGCAGCAGTGATGGATTGGATTAGGCCGAGTACTCCTAAGGAGATCAGAAGTTTCTTAGGGTTGGCTGGCTATTACAGGAGATTCGTGGAGGGTTTCTCTTCTCTAGCCGCACCTTTGACCAAGCTGACTCAGAAGAATGTGGCTTTTGTTTGGAGCGAGAAGTGCGAAGAAGCTTTTCAGGAGTTAAAGAGGAGATTGTGTACTGCTCCCGTTCTGACCCTTCCTACTGAAGGCGTGGATTATGATATGTATGTGGATGCTTCGCATATAGGTCTGGGATGCGTATTAATGCAGGATGGAAAAGTAATTGCTTATGGGTCAAGGCAGTTGAAGACTCATGAGAAGAATTATCCTACGCATGACCTTGAGTTTGCAGCGGTTATCTATGCGTTGAAGTTGTGGAGGCACTTACTTTATGGGGCTCAGTGCAAGATTTTTACTGACCATAAGAGCCTGAAGTACGTGTTCATGCAGAAAGAGTTGAATCTGCGTCAGCGGCGGTGGCTTGAGTATGTGGCGGATTATGATGTAGAAATCCAGTATCATCCGGGCAAGGCCAATGTGGTGGCCGACGCCCTGAGCCGAAAGACGGGAAAGATCTTTAACCTCTCCGCCGATCGGTTAGTTGAGGAGTTCCTCCTTATGGATATTTCAGTGGGATGCTGTGGTTTGCAGAGTAGTTTGTCAGTGGCAGAGCCGTCCTAGATTTCTTTGACAAGACTGCATCAGAAGGACGATCCGGATCTGTTGCACCTTTTTACCAGGACAGAGAAGGGAGAGTTGCCAGATTTTGCTATCGATGATGCGGGTACTTTGAAGTACCGCGGCAGGTTTTGCATCCCCACCGTTGGGGACATTAGGAGTATGATTTGCAGTGAGGCTCATGGTTCCAGCGTTGCCTACCATCCAGGATCTACGAAGATGTACCGTGACTTAAGGCAAATTGCCTAGTGGTATGGTATGAAAGGAGATATAGCCCGATTTGTTGCTGAGTGTCACACTTGCAAGCGTGTGAAGGCCGATCATGGAAGGCCTGGTGGTAAGTTGACTCCGTTAGAGATCCCGACTTGGAAGTGGGAGAGTATATCTATGGACTTCATTACGGGTTTGCCAAAATCTCCGAGGGGATTTGATTCTGTTTGGGTTATAGTGGATAGATTGACGAAGTGTGCTCACTTCGTGCCTTATAAGATTGATTACCCGATGAAGAAGATAGCGGAGTTGTACTTGAATGAAGTCATCCGACTGCACGGTGTGCCGGTTAGCATCATTTCTGATCGAGACTCCCGGTTTACTTCTCGTTTTTGGCAGTCTGCAGGAGGGTTTGGGTACGGATCTGAGGTATTCTACTGCGTACCACCCTCAGACCAATGGGCAGACGGAGCGGGTCAATCAGATTGTTGAGGATATGATCCGGTGCTATATTTTAGACCACGGTGGAGCGTGGGATGAGCGTCTGCGACTCATGGAATTTGCTTACAATAACAGTTATCAGGAAAGCTTGCAGATGGCTCCGTTCGAAGCTTTGTATGGGAGGCGCTGTAGGACTCCGTTGTTTTGGGCCGAGGCTGGTGAGAGGCCGTTGTTGGGTCCTGATGCTCTGGAGGATATGGAAGTCGCCGTGAAGCTTATTCGGGAGAAGCTTCGTATAGCTCAGGAGAGGTATGAAAAGAACGCCAATCGGCGTAGGTCTGCTTTGGAGTTTTAATAGGGGATCATGTATACCTCAAGGTTTCTCCAATGGTTGGTGTGAAGAGATATGGTAAAAATCGGAAATTGGACCCAAGGTATGTGGGCCCGTTCGAGATTTTGGAGCGGATTGGTGTGTCTGCTTATAGATTGGATTTGCCAGCGAACTTCCCTGGTGTTCATAATGTTTTTCATGTTAGCCAATTGCGGAAGTGTGTGCACAGCAGTGGGCAACTCTTGGATGTTGTGCCCCAGTTGGAGCCCAACCTCTCTTTTGTTGAGGTGTCGGTTCGTATTTTGGATACTCAGGAGCGTGTGCTGCGAAAGAAGTCCATACCGATGGTGAAAGTTCTATGGAAAAATCAGGATTTGGAGAGCGCGACTTGGGAGCTAGAGTCGGCCATGAGGAGGGCTTACCCTCACCTGTTTCCCTGATTTGATCGGTATGTTTCCCTTTGTAACTTCTGTTTGTTACTTTTCCTTCTTTAGTAGGAGGGTTGTGCGTAAAGTTTCGGGACGAAACTTTCTTTTAGGGGGAGTGACTGTAACGCCCTGTTTTCTTCAGCGATTATTTTTTATTCTTGTTTGGCGTTACGATGACGCGTTTCCGTGGCTTGTGCCATTTGTGGAGTGTGGTTTAGCTCCTTAGAACTGAGTGCCCTATTCTATAGCCTGTTGGCAAGATCTCCCTAGCAAGCCGACTCGTTTTGGGTAACCCGGTGTGGCCTCTCGGGGGGATGTTGGTGTTTGGCTTTATTTGGGTATAACTCGAGTTCTGTTCATCGAAAGTTAATTTCGACTTCGCCGTTGTGTTCGTAGCGTGGGTATTTAGCTACGGTGCGAATTTCGTCGAATTCCGAGGTAGATCGGTTTTCGCGTCGATTTGGTGCTTTATGTAATTTTGTAATTAATTATATTATTATATAATTATATATTTATATATATATATAGAATGAAAACCCCCGATTCATCTTCTTCCCCGCTTGAAACCGCCGGTCCTGTACGAGAGAAACGGAGAAACCGCCTACCCTTCCCTTCGGACGCCGATTCCCGGAGCGTTTGTGGACGGAATTCGATTCCGAGAGTGGATTTTGATTGCTCTCGTCAAGACCTTCATTCCTACGGTAAGAAATTCGATTTTCGTGGAGTTTTGCGAGGATTGGAATTTTCGGTTTTGGAGCTTTCCGCCATTAATGGCCGAGTGTTTGTTCCAGGTGTTGCGGCTGTTTTGATCTGTGCGAAGAGGAGGAAAGCAGTCCAAAGCTTCGCTGTGATTTGAGGCAACTGGTATTCTTGCCCTTGCCAAGTTCTTTTTTTTCGATTTTACTTGCTGAAATTGAAATCCCAGTTAGCCCAGGTTAGAGGCCTTGTTGTTCTCATTTACTTGCTAACTATAGGGCTTAGTTCTTCCTACTGAAACCCCCCCTATTTTTTGATGATTGGTATCCAAATTGTCGACGTGGAGCCATTGTTTTCCTTTACTCTGATTGTTGCTCTGGTTCAGGTGTAGCCGAGAAGGAGAGTTAGGAGGGGGGGTGTGGTTGCCGATTTTCGTTAAGGTATTACTCGAATGATTAGGCATAATTTGTATAGTAGTGGTGCGCGACGTTGGTAGTTTCCTGCTGCTATTGCAGTTGCGTGAGTCGTGTGCGCGTTCCGGTGTCATTCGGGAAATTCTAAATGGTACAGGTTAGCCGCGCACAGTCATTAACCGTTAGGGCGCACGACCATTGGTCGTGTGCCTCTGGTCGTGCGCGTATAACTTTCAGTCTCCAAAGTTCTGTCTCGTAGATCGCACGAGCGCTGGCAAGCAGTACGCATGACCACTGATCGTGCGTCACTGATCGTGCGCTGACGCTAAGTTTTTCTCAGGTTTTCCAGGTTCGTTTCGCACGATCATCAGCCGATGAGTGCGCACGACCCCTGATCGTGCGTCACTGATCGTGCGCTCTGTATATTTTCTTTTGCTAGGCGAATTTAGCTTGTTTCGAGTACAGGAGTTTAGATACTCAAGTGGCAGACAACTACTCGAGTTCTGGATCTTCTGCCTTGGTCGTTCGATTATCGTCGAGCTCCGTATTCTTTAGCGGGTTTGTGGGTAGTGACTTTATTTTGGCGGCGAGTGAGGCTAGCTCACTCAACGCCAAAGTTTAGGTAGGCACTGAGTGGGTTTCACTCAACGCCTAGTCGTGTTGGTTTATTTCAACACTCTTCCTTTACCTTGTCTTTCGTTTCCGAGTTGTTTTCCAGTTGTATTTCTCGGTTTTCTTTGTCGGCCGTTTTCTTTATTTTCCTAGAGGCCGAATCGTGGGTCGTGGTTAGTAGTGGTGGTTGTAGCTCTTTATGGGGGTGGAGTTGTGTGATATAGCCAAGGCCACCCATGTTTTTCTTGCTCCAGGTACGGGCTGGGCATGTCGGGTGGAAGGTCCCTTGTGTTTTCACGTGTTGACCCTCGAGCTTTTGACTTGGACATGGTGGATTGGGGGATTGCGTTTGCCTTCGATCCGGTTCCTCGTTGTTGTTTTTGCTGCTTTCACTTCCCACAGTTTAGGGTGTTAGAAGTTTCTTCCTTGGTAGTTTGCAACACTTTTGGCTCTTGGTAGCCTAGTAGTCCCTGCAGGATGTGGTTCCTGGGCTGGGTCATTGCTGTTTCTTTGCACGTTGTGCATTTATTGTGGTCCTGTTTTGGACAGTTGTGACTCTTTCTACTGCATGTTTTTCTGGTACTTTTCCCCTTTTGGTTGACTCTTTCATGCAGTTTTACTTTGTTTAGCTTGCTGAGGTATTATGTTTTCTTTTGGAATACCCCAGGTTCTGAGCCATAGCCAGTCTGGTGGCTAGTTGGAGGTGGTGTTGTTGGTGGACTCCCAGACCTTGGAGTTATGTTTACCTTGTTAGTGAGGTTGTTTTCAGTACTTTCTTACAGACATATATTTGTGCTAGTGGGTTCGTGTCAGGTTATTGGCGCCCACTGGTAGTTTTTACCTTGTACTAGATATATACTATTGCTGCTACCATTTTCTGGAGATAGTCTACTTGCTCTGAGAAGGTTTTATGCTAGGTTGCTAATTATTTTTAAACTATAATTATTATTATAAATAAAGCTCATGATCAGCATGTTTTATAAGACGTATTCACTATTTTCCAAATCACATATAAAGACCGCTTTCTTATATATTATATAAATTAAATGTAGGGTCTTGCATAGCATGAGTGTTTCTCTTGGAACCCTTATGCGCTCCTTAGGATGTTAAACCTAAATAAAGTATTTTTTCGCAGCGTATAAATATAGTTTTTCTTTTGTGGACTAGGTGATCCACTGAGCCGAGGGATACGGTCTCTAAAATATAACTGATTTTCTATTCATTAATCACATGATTTTATTTCATTAAGTTGGTAGTTGGTTTGCCTGAGCGTCAGCAGTTATCCCCTGCTTGACGTGGCATCACCACGCGTGTTTTCTCTTACTCTGATAATTCTTAATTCGGAGAAAATGCGGGTTGTGACAGTCATTAAGAGGGTCGGCTGGAGAAATTAATTCGCTGTCATGGTTGTGTGGAGTGTTATCGGTGATGTCGACGTCGGGGGTAATGACGGTCTTAGGGGTGACAGGCAGGTCGATTTTTGTCCCACCGTTCCCTCTCTCCTCGCTCGGTTTTTCGGCTAAAGTAATCAGTGATGTGGGAGCTATAGAAGTTTTCCCAGTCGCTGTGTCGGGCGGACTAGCAACTTTGGCCGCATTTTACTGAACGATCAGTTTTGCATTCAAACCGGATTTCCTGTACATGTCTCCCAACAGGCTTTTCATCTGCATAGCGAGAAACAAAGTGTTAACCGCAATCCAAGTATGCTTTTTCCCAGGGGATAACTGAATCTCTCTCCTTCAGGTGGTATTTATAGCTTCGGGGCGTATTAAAGGCTACGTTGGTCTGGCAGGTAAAGCTAACATTTCCAAAATTCTCCAACATTCGGAAATGTGCGAAGATAATGTTTACCCGGGAGACTGCTATTCAGTTTCTCTCTTAAGATGAGTAAAGGGTCCAATTCTTGACTGTGTAACCGCAAGACCGTGGCAATAAGCAAACTGTTTTTCCGTCTGAGAGTCGCCGGTCTTTTTATTGAAGACCGCGTAGCCGCACGGTTAAAAACCTGCCCTCTTTCTTCTCTAGCTGTGCATCCTGTCACCGCTGCCCGTTCTCCTGTCCCCCGGGCAGACGGTGATTCTAGCGCCTGCCCTCTCGGGCAGGACCCCGAGCCTATAAATAGGCATGAACAGTACTCTCTAGGCATCGCGAATTGAATCCTCAAGCTCGCCGTTTGTGGCAGCAGTCTCAAATCCTTTGTCGAGCGGGTTAATGTCCGATCGGGTGTTCCTTTGTAACCGCTGTAATCGCTTCATCTATGACAACCGAAAAGCCCGTCGCAGGAGGGGTTTTAGCCACAACGGGCGAACTCCAATGTCGCCTCTTTTAGCGGCAACCTTTTGTCTCCTTTTCATTTAACTGCTAGTAACCGATAACTCGCAGTTCCACTTTTACCGTTTTCTCTCTCGCAGGTTCTCCAACAACCAAGAGACGTTCTCGAAACGAACACGTAGCCTTCTTTTTTATCTTTATTTACCTCACCGAAACCTAAGCCCCATCTCTTCACCTAAAGTCCTACGGATTCATGCTTGAGTCGAACTAATACCGTGGAGAAAGTGTGATCGGGTAAGCGTATGGTCCCTTACATTGATGGATTTATTTGGAGGTGATCCTGAGCCCCGGTCTTTGGCAATGCTCAACTTAGTGGCCTGCCTACTTTATCCCAACGCGTGATCAAAATATTCACCGTGATTCCATTTTTGAGTAGTAATAAAATATTGATACGCATTGTGAAAAGTATAAATAATTTTGTATACTTTGAAATTTCCTCTATTATATTTTTATGTGCACGAGCATGCGACTTCGCATGGTACTCCATATCTCAATTTCTATTTTAGCTAGTTTATTTTCCCTATCTGCATAGATTTTGATTGCTCGGGATGCGCAAACAGGTAAGTCTGGGGGTGTGATGAGTCAAATTTATATACTTATTTTTGGACTCATCTGGGCTTGTTTTCTCGTTGATGCACTACACTTTAGAGCCATAATTATTCTTATTTATTACTATGCACATTCCATGTTACGGTGCACTTTTTGCCCGTTTTCTGTGTGATTTCGTATTTTTTGCACTTTTGCCCTACTTGGTGTTTTTCTTTGTATGGAGAATGTAGTATGCCCGTTTCGGTGGCTCGTCTATTTTCGCTGTAGGTACAAAGGTCATATGCGTGTCCCAGGATTGTTAGGGAATGTTTTCAGCCTAAGGGCCACTGATCGTGCATTTTTACACGCGCACGGTCAGTGGACTCCTTAGCGCACGACCCATGGTCGTGCGCGGCCTATTTGTTGAACCCCAACCAGTACAGGAACACTGCACACGATCATTGGATCTAAACAGCATGACCACTGGTCGTGAGTCACTGCACGTGCGCATTTATTCCTTTTTTCTAGAGTTCTGTCTGGGGAAATCGCACGACCATTGGACATAGTGCGCACGACCATCGGTCGTGCGCCACTGCTCGTGCGAGTTTTCCCAATTTTTCTTTGAGTTTTACCATGCCAATACGAATGATCACTGGACAAAGTGTGCATGACCACTGGTCGTGCGCCACTGATCGTGTGCATTATAATTTCTGCAATCTATAAATTCGCAGGTTCCGCCCTAATTCCAGATTCTAGACTTTTTCTCCTCTGTTTTCATCTCCGTGGAGGGTTCCGCCGATTTACTTCTTCCACAACCATAGGGAGGGACTCTGGGCAAGCTTTCAATGCCAAATTCAAGTCGGAGCTTCCTCTCGGCCTCCTCCTTCATCCTTGAGCTTCAAGAAGGGATTGACCTAGCTTTCACCATCAAGATCGAAGGAGTTTGTGTCATCCTCCACCGGATCGTGACAAGAAGAAGATGGGTCTATTGGGAGTTAGTGATAACCTCCTCTACCCCGGACACAATTGAGGACCGAGCTAGGATGCGGATTGAAAACCCGACGATTCCTTCTGTGAATCCTCAGCAAGACTTCGGATCCAGTCGATTTCACACTTTCTTCTTCTCTTGTTGTTGAAAGTTTAGTTTGATCTCTTTGTATTTGATGAAGTGTGTTTAACTTCATATAAGTTTGTGTACAATCATGTCTATGTGATTTTATATTCACGTTTTTTGCTTGAGGTGCGCCATTATCCATCCTCCGCCACGCAGTACTGCACTAGCAATTGCTAGTGGCGTGCGTATTGAAGAGGTTCTCACGAACCTCATTCCGCCGTTCCTACCACCTCATCTGCAAGCCTACTCGTCTATCCGCCTAGCGATTCGGTATATAGCGGCACGTGTAGTTTTCCATCTTCCTGGCAAAGCATTGCATAGTGGCATTGCATAGGAGTAGTTTATTAGTGTTTTACTATCTTTTTCCGCAAACAATCAAAACACTCCTTTGTAAACAATGACCTAAGGACTTTAATCTCAAGTCCTCCTCAAAATTAACTCCACCTTACTTTGTTCCTTGAGAGATCGATACTTGGGAAAATTCTCCCATTTTATATTACTTGTGCGATCGGTACACTTGTTGTAGACCGCTTTAGAGGCCAGTTCACTCAACGTCAGAGGTAAAAGAAGGATGTTAGAGAGGGTGAAAATTGCCTAAGCCCACAGGCATTGATTGAAGCCAGTTCACTCAATGCTAGATACCAACAAGCGCTGAGTAAGGTGTGGATAGCCAAAGCCCAGCTGTCTGCAAAGTAATTCTCTGGCAAAGTCCACAAGCATTGAGAAAAGGTAGTTCACTCAACTCCATAAAATAACAAGCGCTAGGTAAAGTTTTGTATGTCAAAGCCATAACATTTGCAAATAGGAAAATCGACTAAGTCCATAGGCATTGAGTGAGGATAGCTCAATTAACGCTAGATGAGCAAAATCGTCGAGTAAAGACCAGTCAGTCAAAGCTTTTCCCTTGACAGTGAAGAAAAGTGACTAATTCCATATGCGTTGAGTGAAGTCAAATCACTCAATGCCATACAACACAAAACGAAGAGGAAAGACTATGCAGTCAAAGCTTAAGAATAAGGAAGATTGAAAAATTGCTAAGTCCGCATGCGTTGAGTCATGTAAACTTACTCAATTCCATACAACTAGAAGCGTTGAATCAAGCTACTTCAGTCAAAGCCACAGAGGATCTGTCAAAGAAAAATTGAGTAAGTCCAGAAGCATTGAGTGAAGCCAGTTCACTAACGCCTTGCTAATTCTGTCTAATACAAATAATATAGGCAGATAAATTTGTCTATGTCTAGATGCGTTGAGTGAGGACAGCTCACTCAACGCACTCAACGCCTCAACAATCTAGCAGATTTTAGAGATGCGGCTTAGGACAAAAGTGTTGAGTGAGGAAGGCTCACTTAAAGCTCTCATTACCTAGCAGATATAGAGGATTACGGCTAAGTACAAAAGCATTTAGTGAAGCCAGTTCACTCAATGCACTCAACGCCTGATGGTGTAGAGAATTTGGCTATGTCCAGATACGCTGAGTGAAGCAAGTTCACTCAACCCACTTAACGCCTGGATTTAATCTGAAAATTTGGCTAAGTCCACAAATGTTGATGTCAGCAAAAGTCAACCTAACTCAACAGAATTCAAATTCATTATGGAAGAGTTGGAATTCATAACTAATGGCGTCGGCAGCAAGCTGTATGTCTTTTCTATAAAAGGAACGCTATATATCTGCAATTAAAGCAGGGCCCACGGGTCAAAAGAGCCGTTGGACGGTGGATGATAAAAGGAATGAGATCGGCAAAGGAAAGAAGATCTTTTCTAGGGTTTTGTCTTTTGAAAAGCGGCGCAACTTCATCTTCTTCATCGCCATTACTACAGAGCTCGAAGAAGAGGTTTAAAATTGACTTATCCCAAAAGGTCATCAAATTAGTTGTTGTGATCAACACCGGTAACAACAAGATCAGAGACATTTCTCTGAAAGAAAAGTAGCCAAGGACTACCCCTGTTGTAGTTACTTTACACCCTAAGAAGATCTTAACCTAAAGACAATTTTCTGGAGCTGTGATGAAGGAATCTGGACTGTGCTTTCTTAGGACAGAAGGAGGAATACATAGAGATCATCTCTCTGTTGTCTATTCAACATCAACAAATCTACTTTCTTGTAAGGTCTTTCTAGATCTGAGTTGTAAGCCTACTTATAAAGTGTGAGTGTAGAATCTTATATTGATCTGACTAGTATGATTATATTAAGAATCTGAGTGTAGGGCTTTGGCCTGAGTTGTAGGGCACTTGTGCCTGAGTGGTCGGATCCTTTGGATCTGAGGTAGGCCTATCCTCATAGACTGAGTGGTAGCGCTTTTTGGCCTTAGGTAGGTGATCTTTTGATCACTGGGTTGTAGGGATTTGTGCCCGAGCTGTAGTACTTGGAGGAGACTGAGTTTTCCTCTTGGATCGTGTTGTATGCTCTTAGGAGCCGAGTTTTGGATAAGGGGCCTTGTGTAACAAACTATTAAAAAGGTAAGGGATAGTGGACGTACCCATAATCTGGGGAACCACTATAAATATTGTGTTTGCTATGTGTGATCTTCTTCAAAGCAAAACTAATATAATCACATCAGACCCTAAAACACACAAAGCCCAAAAATCTTAAAAAAAGACCTAAAAACCAATTCACCCCTACCACCTTTAGGTGTTTAGCTACCCTTGAAAACAAATACTTTGAAGAAATATCAGAGGGAGGTTGCTCAAGAAAGACTTAACAATCTGCGTTGATCTCCAAGGGTAGCAGTCAGGGTATACTTATGTGTTCAGGAGTGAACCATAAGTAGCTTAGTTCCGTGAAGCTTCCTATCTGCAGAAAGAGACTTTCGAATTTGCAAGGAAAGGGTCAGACACTTCATGGAGGATTCTTATCCAAGGATCTTTGTCACAGTCAAAGAGGGACCTTTCATCGCTATGAATGTCTCAGCTCTGGATGCAATAATCCAGACACTTAAGACATATTCATAGATGACCAATGATGGGGTAATTCTTGCAACCTCAGACAAGAGAGCCCAGAACATAATAGTCAGTACTGTGGATGATTCTACCTTTCAGAACCTGGTTCACTTCCAGAACTCCAAGGAGATATGTTACACTTTGGTGGTCTATATGGAGGGTACAGAAGAGGTCAGAGATGACAGGAAGTCCTTGCTCAACCAAGAGTATGAGGCTTTCAGGAAGTCAAAGGAAGAGGGCATAGCTGGCTGCTATGAAAGATTCTTCATAATAAAAAATGAGCAAAGGACCTATGGCCGGTTCTTTAGCAATTATGAACTTAATGAAAAGTTCCTAAGGTCTCTAACAAGAGACTAGGACACCAAGATGTGTGCCATTAGGGAGGTGGCAAAGCTAGCTGATACTCCTCCACCAACTATTTTTGGTAAGTTATTGTCTTATGAAATGCAGTTGACTGGCAAAAAAGAGGAGGAGAAAAGCAGCAGATCACTGATCAGGGAGAAGGCAGTGGCCTTCAAGGCAGAGAGATCAAAGGGGAGTAAGGAGAGGATTGCCTCTCCTCCAAGAAGGCTGGTTGATTCAGATAACTCAGGCTATACCTCTCTGGAAGCAATATGTTTGATGAGGAATTTGTTGTCTTCTCTAGGCAATTTCTGAAGCTGATGAAGAGGAAGGGGTGGAGGAGCAGACCTTCCTCCTCCTTTCATCTCAAGGAGGACTAATACAATGCAGAGAAGAAGCACTCCAAGGGAGTCATCTCAAAGCCTAGTAAACATGTTTCCACTAAATTTATTTGTTACTATTACAGCAAACCTTGGCGTGTAATAGCTGACTGCCCAATCAATAGAAAGGAGGCTGATGAGAAGAAGCAACATCAGCATAAGGGAAAGAAGGAAAAGTACTTAATGGCTACGAAGAAGAAGAGTTAGACTAACTCATATTTATCAGACTATGAAGATAAAGAAGAAGAAGCCTACATAGGGCTGGTAGTTGATGAGGTAGATAAAGGTGAAGACTACCCTCTAGTAAGGATAGGCATCAGGGCCCCTCTATTATAGTCAGACAGTGTCTCAGAGGGGATGAAGAAGATAAAGATGAAATCAGCTGTTATGGGCTGATGGAAAAGTATGAAGAGGATTCCTGCTAGGATCAGCCTGGTCCAAGCAAGGTACATTACTTATCTAGTTCTTCTTCTGAGACAGACTATAAGACTACTCCAGATTCTAATGCTTATTCATCCAGTGATGAAGATGGCTCAGTTTTTGAGGAATATGTCAATCATTGATTGACTAGTATGGTCAATTGAGGGTGAATAAGGGAGGAGGAAATCCTACATATAATTTTGAACAAATTTCTAGAGGAAGAAGATGAACCGATGTCATTCATCTTGCTTTCAAGATTCTGGTGTAGGCTGAATGCTTTCAAGAAGCTGGATAAAAAGCAAGAAGCATGATGCTTCTTCCGTACAGTTTGAATGCTTTCAAGAAAAGCAAGAAGCTGGATAAAAAGCAGGCTGAGGAAATTGTCTCCCTCCATCATGCTGCTTCGCTACAGTCTGGGTCAACAACCTTGCTGGAATAGAAAATCAGGGAAGTTAGACAACAAAAGAACTTCACTGTCATTCAAATTGGCACAATTTAATATAAGAATAGTCTCATTAGGGATTTAGAAGAGAAAACTCCAAAGAGAGAAGTGGATTGTGGCCAGTTTCTCTAAGTCCAATTATGTGTTGCCCATTATTGACTCCTCCACTCAGAGAAATAAGAGGGGCTTAGGTTTCAAGGGAAACACAAGGTTGTCCCACTTTAAAGGAAAGAAAAAAGCTCCAGTTCAGCCACCCATTACCTTTCATAGGGTAATACTCCCTTCTAACAGGTATGACCAGGACTCCATGTATGATCACTGCAAGAATGGGAATTATTCTTAGAAGGATATAAGTGTACCTTCCAATTGAAGGAGAAGAGGAATGAGGATGAGTGCCTTCAAGGCAGCCCTTGAAGAAATTTAAATGGCCCATCATGGACCATTTGTCTTTAGTGCACCAGCCCCCACTCTGAAGAATGTGGCTACAACCAAAGTTCAGGGCCATCCAACAAAGGATCTGACCAAGGATCAGTCTACCAGCAAGCAAGATTGGTCTATTTCTGATGTTATCAAGAGCATGACTTCTGCAAAAAAGACTGCTGCTGATGGCATTAAGATCTGGCAAAATAAGTCTAATGGAAGACTTACCTTCAGTCAGATCCTAGCTGAAAGGAACCTGAAGAAAAGTGTTGTTGTTCCTTCTCGATAGAGAGCTGCTGTCAGCACAGCTAGCAGACCAGCTCAAAAAAGAAGGTACAACATTCATGAGTGTTAGTGGTGTGGCAAAGTGGGCCACTATGTCATAGATTGCTGGTATAATCCTAGTGTGGCTAGAGCAATAGTTAGTCCACCAGTTAGAAAAGCTGGAGGCAGAATAGTCTCTTTTCAGACTAATCAGAACCTAGGATTCTTAAAATGTGTTAAACATAGAATTGCATTGTGGGGTTGAACATATTTTGAAATCTTCATTTATATATTTATCATACCGATATCCTGTACTTGAGACAAGTAGTAAGTCTTTCAAAAATTGTCGCCCTCGTATCACAAAATCATCCTTGATGCCTTAACTTCACAAATGGACCATCCAATTCCGTAAGATGAACCACCCTTTAATGAAATATATCATTAAAAAAAGCAACTTGAGAATGATAAAAGTAGAAGGAAAAAAATATCAAGACTATGATGGATGGATGCAGACTGAAAAAAAATATCTGATTGGTAAGTTGCTGAATTAAATTTTTTCAAGTGAAAATAAAAAAAAGGCTGGTTACTTGGATCCATAAATCGTGCTCCCAATTAGTGGAAAGGACTATGATTGATGCATCATTCATATATCAATTGGTCACATGCTTTCATGTACTATATTCAAATCTATTATTCATATACAATCATACATTAAAAGACTAAATGCTGAACTTTACTGCAGCATAAACATTGCACGCCAGAAACTATTGACAGTAGTTTGCGCGGCTTCAAATAAAATTTGAAATTATTTGCCCCGGATGCTACTATATAAAGTGCCCCAAAACTAGGACATTTTTTCCAAAAAAAACGTATTGCCTTTCTATTATCCCCTTTCCATTTTAATCATGCATATCTTAATATGTTGCTTGACAAGCATCAAGTTCCTGCTTCTGTATACTATGATCATAGCTTAATCACAAATCATAACTTCTCAATAGTTGTCTTCTCCTTTGTATTCTAATAAACATAGCCAGATTACCTGAAATATTATTCCTCTCTCCTTCAGCAAATGAAGGATAAAATCATAATCTCTTATTACTAAAACTCCCGAGCCGGCAACAAAGGAGACTCATATATGTTGTGCGATAACACGATAAGGATATTCACTGCTCCTTCCCATAATTTGAGAACACCTATTTGTCCCATAAAAGAAGTAAATAAAAAAATCAATCAACAAACTTGAAAGAAAGGGGATAGATCAAATCTACTCTAGAGGGAGGGGGTGAATAGAGTATTAAAAACTTTTAACTAATTTTTATAGCAGAATTAAAATAGGTGTTACTTATAAGTATAAGAGAATAAAAAACAAAATCAAACAAAGCACAGCAGGAATAAAGAAAGATGAGCAACCAGACGACACAATAAAATTATAGTGGTTACCCAAATCTGGGTACATCCACTCTTCTACCACCCTTGTAGGAATCCCCTTAGGTTTTTGATCAGGTGCCCTATAACAACAAAATCTGCTTCAGGTAGATCAAGAAACCCTTCAGGATTTTGATTAGTTGCCTAAAAACTAATAGGTTTTTGATCAGGTGCCCTATCACCAAAGAGTTCACTTTTGAAGGGAGTAATAACCCTGTACAATAGATGTTAAAGAAAATAGATGAGAGTCTTCTCTTTATCAAAACAAATGAGAAGACAATGTGGATTTGATGATGCCAAAGCTCCCCCTAAGATATTGAGTAGATTCAGGAAGATGGAAGCTATCCAGGGTGTAGGTCTTCAATAGACTGGTGTTCTTGCTCTTCAGAATCTATAGAATGATGTTGATTTTCTATCTCTGTAGATTCCTAAAGATAGAACTGAAGAAGAAGACTCAAGATGAAAATTTGTTATTGTTCTTCTGTTTTCTGAGAGCAGAATGGAGAATTCTGAGAGCTATTGCAGAAAATGCTTGTGTTCTCTGAGAGACTGTCTCTGAATCTTCTTCTCTGTCAAGTAACCAGTCTGAATATCTCTTTTTGAGATTCAAAACATTCCTTAAAATACTGCAGAAAACGAGGAGAGAAACGACTACAAATTCTTGCAATTAATTTTCTCCCCAACTGTCTTAGAAAATAAGTCAGAATAATAACTCTATGAAATACCATAGTTAATGTTGTGAAGAAACAACTATATTCCTTGAGAATGTCAGCTTTAACTACCAAAGATTATTTGACATAAATAGAATCAATGAAGTAGGAATTAAATCTTCAAGACAGCTACTGAAAATAAAAGGATTCGGACAAAGAGAATGATCGTCGATCTGAGCTGGAAGATCGTCGAGCTGAGCTTAACTATCTGCGATCTGAGACTTTTGTGAACAAAAGAGAAAACGTCGACCTGAGCTCGTAGGTCATCGAGCTCAGTTCAGAGACTAATCTCTGAGATCATCGATCGGAGATCGACGATCGTCAAGCTGAGTTCGATGAAAGTCGAACTGATATAAAATCCAAATATTTCTTCTGAGTCTGAGATCTTTGAGAGAAATCCAAAGCTGGTCTTGAGAATTCTGACCTATAGAGACTAACTTAGACCTAGACCTTAACCCTAGCAATACATATTGGTCAACATCCTAAGAGTGAACCTAGCCTAAATCAAACAAGGGTTCCAACAATCTTCCCCTATTTGGGTGAGGTCACTCAAAGTAAAAAGAAACTAAAAATACAAGGACATACCTATCTGATAAAATTTAAATTATCAACAGATATAATATTGCAATGTACTACACATTCATTTCATATAAAACAGTAAAACAGTAAAGCAATAAAGTAATATCAGTTCAGAGAAAAACTTAAGAATTAGCAGGAGGAGGAACAGAAGAAGTTTTGGCAAAAGAAATCTTCCTAGTTGGGTCTTCTGCTTCCTTCTTTGACATCTTTAAGTTATGGTCACCAAGAGTTTTCTGATAGGTGGCTCTAGGTAAAACTGCTTCTGGATGAAGTGACATATATTCAGCAGGATTGAATACTTTCTTACTTACTTACAGCCTTTCAAGTTCTTTTTCTCTGTAAGAGGACATAGTAGTAAACTGTGAGTGATCTTGTCCTTCTTTTCTGTTTTTGTTAATTTGAGACAATCCAATTTGCTCATTAAGTCTTGCCATCCTGAAGTTAGGATCAGCTCTTGATCAACAGGAGAAGAGGAAGGTTTCTCTAGATCAGAATCTTGTGATGGCTTCTGAGATAAGCTTCTGAATTGGGTAGATTGAGCTTGAAAGTATATTGATACAAGATTTTGTTGTTGTTGACTGGAGTAAAAAGAACTTGGAGGAGTAGCTTGACTGAACTTATCTTTGGACTTAGAAGATTGAGAAGAGGAATGCCTTTGAGATCCAGAAGGAGCTTTCTTCTGATGCTGAGAAGGAGTTGGCTCTAAAGACTTAGAGATATTTGAACTTTGAGTCATATTGCTTGAAGCTCCTTCAGCAAGACGAGGAGGAGGAGGACCTCTCTTGAACTTTTGAGGAGGAGGAGAGTACCTTCTTCTCTTCTTCCTAGCCTTTTGATCATTCTTTGACAGCCACATCCATTGTGGCATTCCTTGATAAGGAGTAATCTTCTGGAGTATGTAGTATGGAGTGTCATTATGAGGATTTGGCTTTGGAACTGCCTTAGGTGGAGCTTTCCTTTTCTTATACACTTTCTTTTTGCTGTAATCAAAATCTCAATTATCATCTTGATCATCATTAGATGAGCCTTGGGGATTATCATATAGTGCATCAATCTCTCTAATTACTTCCTTTGGAACTTCCTTATCGACTGGAGGAAGGATAACATCAGCAGGAACTACTTAAATTTCCATAGCAATATCTTGAGCAATGAGATCATCAAGACTTGTAATGGGGCTATCATCAAAAATATAGGATGGCCCAGGAGATCTTTAAATAGGAGAATCAGACTTTTCTGCTAGAGGAACTTCAAAACTTGCCTTTAGTTATCTGACAACTTCAGGACTTATAGAGGGAGTACATCACATAATAGCCAAAGAAGATGGCTTTAAACTTGGAAGACAATTTAGAAAAAGTGTATAGAAGGAACTCAACAACCAAAAGTTATTTATTGTGGGATTGATGCAACAATCACCAACAGTCAAAACTTCTGGAAGAACTATTTCTTCTGTATCAGTTTCAATATCAATTATTTCAGTATCTAAATCCATCTGATCATCTAAGGATACATCCTCTTGCATATCTGCTGAAACTGCTTCTATTGGAGAGAGCATAGGAGCTTCTTAAATGGATATCTCCCCCTGCCTGGCTACAGAGGCATCTGTAGCAAGGCCCCCAGAAGAAGGGACAGAGGAGAGGGCAGCAACTCTATGGGTAAGAGTGTTGATGGAGGCAGTGAGAGGAGCTATAGCTTGTGCTATAAGATGCCCTAAGGAGGGAGAAATGAATTTCAGAAGATCTTGAGCTATATTTGAGAAATTTAGGTATAGGGGTTTTGGCTAAGAGGAGGTGTAAGAAGTTTGATGTCCATAATTTGAACAAACTGAGAAGGTAGAAGGGAAATCTGTTTGGGTGACTCAGGAAAAGAGGAGGATGGAGGAACATCAGAGGGAAGAGATGATGATGGAATATCCTTTTGGATGGTCTCATAGGGAATTTGAGAGGATAATGATGGAGAAATGATGGGAGAAGTAATGTGTTGAGGAGATTAATCATGATCTGCATGAGGAGATGAAGGATGATCTGGGGAGTTCTTAATTTTGATAGGTGAAGCAGGAGGTGGAGGTGAAAGAACTTGAGAGGATTGGATTTGGGAGGCAGGGGCTTAGGGGACTGAGGTTGAGACAGAGAGAGGAACATCTTTTAGGGTTGGGGAAGCAGCTGCATCAGCTCTTGTATTCTCAGAAGTCCTGGAGGCACTAGAAGGCCTAGGAATTGTCCTCTCCCACTTTGCAAAAAGAGAGGAGTACAACCTCTTATTTATGAATTGGGTCTAGGTGACCAGCAATTCAGGAGCTTTAGTCTGGAGAAATATTCTCAATATTCTCCCAAAACAACCTCTTTCTTAGAGTTTTTTCTTCTAATTAACTCAAAGAAAAGAGCTGCCCAGTTTATAGATTTCCTATTAACTAGAGCAGACATCACAGAGAACTGCTTCTTGTTAATGTTATCATGAGATGTATGCTTGCCCATCATAACTTTACCAACAACATCTGCCAAGAATTTAAATTCTACAGACAGATTTTTCTTAAGCAGTTTTGATGGTGTTCCTTTTGGATGACCCATTCTTATCAGCATTGAACTATACTCAGAGTTATCTTGTTCTAGAGCTTCTTCTCCATTTACTAATTCAAAAATTTAAGAAAGTAGAGTTGGAGTTAGAATAACCTGGGTTCCAGAAATAGTTCCAACCATAGTCGATTCATCTGGAGATGTTTAAGAGTAAACCCATTCTTTAATTTCAGCTGCTGGAAGTTTGATCCTGGTTGACATTATCTTCTTCAGATTCTATTCTTTGAAGAGATTCAGTATATCGAATAAGATTTGATTGTAGTGGTTGAAGGAATCATTGTCAATGTCGAATCCTGTGTCGAACTTCATCAAGGTAAGAATGGCCCCTGAAATCGCCATTAGAGTCCTGCAAAGAAAACAAAGATCAAGTAAAAAAAATTTGGAAGGCGCGTGATAGAGCACGACGAGAAACCTTAATATAGGTTTTTGGAATACGAAAGGTCGGGCTTTATCCTACGATAAGATAAGAAAACTTCAATCTTAGGTCGACGATGTATTTACAAACAAATATTATCGTCGGCCTCTGAATGAGAGGGAAAACAGATCGTCGATCTCAGGTCGACGATTTATTTTCTGAAGAAAAAAGTCGTCTAACTCTGGTCGACGATTTTAGCTTCACACAGAGCTGTCGTCGATCTCAGGTTGACGATAGAGCTCAAGATGAGTTTGTCGATCGTCGATCTCCGTTCGACGATTTGTGAACAGATCTTCAAACACAGACAGAAAATAAATTAATCCACTCCATTTATCATTCCAAGCTGATTTAAGATGGATAGATGTTTCTTTTCATCCAAAGGCTTGGTGAAGATATCTGCTCTTTGAAAATCAGTGGAGATAAAATTAAGATTAATTTTCTTTTGTCTACACTATCTCTAATGAAATGATGCCTTATTTCTATATGCTTAGTTCTAGAATGATGAACTGGATTCTGAGCAATAGAAATTGCACTAGTACTATCACAAAATATAATTAAATTATTTAGATTGTATCCATAATCCAGCAATTGGTTTTGAATCCACATTATCTGTGAGCAACAACTGCCAGCTGCAAAGTATTCAGCCTCTGCAGTTTAAGTGGACACTGATGTTTGCTTCTTACAAAGCCAAGACACAATCCTATCACAAAGGAACTGGCATGTTCTTGATGTGCTTTTTAAGTCTACTCTATATCCATCATAGTCAGCATCTGAGTATCCAGTTAACTCAAACTCTGACTTTGTTGGATACCAAAGTCCTAGATTAGGTCAACCCTTTATACATCTCAAAATTCTTTTTAGCAAAATTAGAATAGATTCTTTAGGGTTCACTTGGAACCTTGCACAAAGACATGTAGAGAACATGATGTCTGGTTTACTTGCTGGGAGGTATAATAAGGATCCAATAATGGACCTATAAGTTTTCTGATCAACAGGTTTCCGTTTTTCATCAAAATCAACCACAACATTGGAAGCCATGGGTGTTTTCATTGCTGAGGCATCAGCCATCCCAAATCTTTTTACTAATTCCTTAGCATACTTGGACTGAGATAAGAAGATGCCATTAGGTGATTGCTTCACTTGGAGACCAAGGAAGTAAGAGAGTTCACCCATGCTACTCATTTCAAACTTAGAATGCATTAGGTCAGAGAACTTTTTGCATAGTTTTGAATCAGTAGAACCAAAAATAATATCATCTACATACATTTGTACTAACAAGATTCTATCATGATGATGTCTAATAAATAAAGTTCTATCTACTATGCCACTAGAAAATTTATGCTCTGAGAGAAAGCTAGTTAAGGTTTCATACCAAGCTCTTGGAGCTTGCTTTAGACCATAGAGAGCTTTATGCAATCTAAAAACATAGGAGGGATGGGTTGAAGAGATAAAACCTAGAGGTTGTTCAACATAAACCTCTTTCTTTAGTTCTCCATTAAGAAAGGCACTCTTGACATCCATTTGATATACCTTGAACTTCTTATATGCAGCATAAGCAAGAAATATCTTGATTGCTTCTAGCCTTGTAATAGGAGCAAAGGTCTGATCATAGTCAATTCCTTCCTCTTGCCTATAGCCTAGAGCTACAAGTCTTGCTTTGTTCCTTATGATTGATCCATGGGCATCAAGCTTATTCCTGAAAACCCACTTAGTTCCAATGACTGGGTAGTCTTTGGGTCTTGGAACTAAGTCCCAAACTCTATATCTCTCAAATTGGTTAAGCACCTCTTGTATTGCAATAATCTAGTGTGGAAATGGATTGGTGCTCAATTTGAGATAAGAAGCAGACATGCATCAAGTCTTGGTTAAGTTGATGCCTTGTTTGCACACCAGCTATTATCTCTCTAATCACTTGAGATTTAGGGTGATCTATGTAACATCCCATTTCCAACTAGACCCCTAAGAGTGGTTTTGTCATGACTAGGTCATGACAAACTCTTAGAGAACCAAAAAGTGACCAAGTAAACCTGGGTGACTAGGAGAGAGAAAATTTGGAGGAAGAATATTCATGACCAAGGGCCTATCTCTCCACCAACAAGTCTTGATATCATTCCACCCCCATTTAATATATTATGCATGGGTGGGTTGCCAATAGACTAGAGGATTGACTAGCAAACTTAGTGACTAAGAGAGAGAGAGAATCTCAAAATGAAGAATAATTAAGAGAGAGAAAGGGGTATATTTAAGGGTGTTAGTTGATTGAGCCACTTGGGCTCATGCCATCAGCCCCCACTTGGGTTGGCTGGCCCCTTTAACCCATTTAGGAGGAGTGGGAGCAAGTGGGGCCCACATTGCATGCTTGGAGACAAGCCCAAGCCTAAAACCGACCCCACCTATTCATATGAGACATTTCCTCCTTCCACACTTAGCCCATCAGCCCTTGACCATCTTTGTCGACCTCTTTAGCTCAATTAGGTGAGGTTTGAACAGGTGGGGCCCACCCCATGCAGCTGGCCATTACAAACAAGGCAAACCGAGCTCCTCCTTGATGTCATCGCCTCTACATCGTTTGTATCGGCCACCTCTTAACAACATCAACCTATCCGACTACCCTTAGCTTCATTCACCCTCATTCCACCCAGAACCGAGCAAGAGAAACAGAGGAGTCGAGAACCTGGAGCTAGAAGCTGTGAAATTGAAGGATACGTCGCCACCACCGCCGAAATGGTTTCCCGCCGCTCCTCACGTTGCATGGCCGCTGGGAAGGCCCTCCCTCACCTCTTTCTTCATGTTTTAAATCTTCGGATTGTTTAGGTTAGGGTTCGGGCTTGAATGAGCCCGAACCCAGCTTTTGTTTTCTACATTAATAGAGTTTCTGGAGTTCTCGGGTTAGGTGGCTCCACCATCTCCCACCGCCCTAACCGCCGGAAAGGCTTTCCCCCACCACCGTGTGTGTGGAGGTGAAGATTTCGGTGGAGGCGCCGCCGGTAGCCACCGGAACCCCCCTTATGGCTCCTGTTATTGGGCTAGATTCCTTCTCATTTGGAGAAGAAATACAATGGCCTTTCGATCTGCTTTGAGATCCGTGCCATGCATAAATTATTAACCTTGGATTATTTAATTACATGAATAGTGCTAATTACTTTCTTATATAACCGATTTTTGCATGTCAATAGTTAGGGCACTTACAACCCTTTTCATAAAATATGCTCAACATAAAATTTGTAGGTCTTGAAGTTACCTTAAATTTGATATGTTACACATAAATTTTGGTTAAGTCTGCTGCCCTATAGGGCCATTTTCCTTGGGATGGTCCTAGGGTAGGTCAGAAAATAAAAGGAGTGCCCTGACCAAACCCTAAGTAGAAATTGACTGAAATTTTGGGCATGTGGCTTTATTAGTCATACCTAGAACCTACCCAAAAATGGGAATTTTTGGGGAAAATAATTCAATAGTTTTAGTCAGAATTTGATAAATCAAATAGTGTTGATTTTTGGAGCATACAAACTCTAATAGGTCCCAAATTTTGGTGGCCTGCCCTTAGGGGTATATTAGACCTTTGGTAGAAACATTAGTCAAATTAGCCCTCTTCATGTTGAGATATCTCACTTGTAAGATCTGAAAAGGTGAATTGTCTTGGGATGCAAATAACAAAAATACAGAAATTGGAAGAGATTCCCAAGCCCATCCAGAGGCCCAAATGACCTGGAATTTTGGGAAATAACTGGTTTAGGGCATAATTAGGCCCTGCCCAAAAATGGGATTAATTAGAATTAAAATTAGGGGAAAATTTCTAAAATACCCCTTGGCTTGTTTAGGTGATTCTTGGAGTAGTTCAACTCCAAAAGGGCCAAATTTTTGGTGGCATGTCCATGGGGACATTATTAAGGCTTGGTTAAATTTTCAGCCCATATGGAGCACAACAAGTTGGGTAAACCCCTTTGCATGTTTTGGCTTGTAAAGGGCTTGTAGTGCTTATAGCCAAAAAAAAGGAAATATTGAATGCACAGCCCTTTTGGACAACTAGCTTAGTATTACCCTAAGTACCCCCCCCCCTTGGGAAGATGGATGAATTAGGGTTGATTTACCCTTGGACCCAAGTTCAAACCCAAAGGAAGGACCTTTGGGAGATGTGAAGGACATCGGGGCAAATGCCCATGTATGGCCTTGTAATTTAGTAGAGAGATAGATTATATACATTTAAGCCTATGGTTGAAATGTTAAGGAATTTAGTTGTTAAGTACCTCAAAGGTCAAACCATAACTTTAGGGTAGAAGCACTATTAGGTCAAAACAGTAACTTAACATCATCTAAAAATTGTGACGATGGGGTAGAATGAATCTTAGGGTGAGTTGAACCCCTAGATATTTTTAGTGGAATTTTATAGATTATATTCATGGTAGTTCCTTTGTTAAATATCAAAGTGTCCAATTTTGTATTTGATTTAATTTGATCATTTGATTTAAATGGAATCTAGAAAAATTTGGTCAGATAGAGGTCTCTGAATTTTATTATAATTTTTAAAGGATTTTATATATTGCTTTCTTCACAAATTTTGTAAAGGCCATACTTGGTAAATAAATCATTTAAAGAATAATTTAACTTGTAAAAATGTGAATTTTGGCCACTGATAATTTTAGGATGATATTTACTGTTAGGAATTTAATTATGAATTTTTGATGTATATTCCCAGTAATTGATTCACAATTATGCCCTTTTTAGATTTTTGTATTGAATTTATTTAGAATTAAATGTTCTGTGAAAAATCATGAAAGTTGGCCAGTAATAATTTTAGGACTGTAGTAGTGTAATATATTTAATTCAAATTATTTGGATGATGATTTCAAGTAGTTGATTTACACATCTTGGAATATGGGAATTACTGCTAAAATAATTTTAGGACCCTTAAAAGTTTGTAGAAAATGCCAAATTTGGAAATTGTCACTTTTAGACATATGGAATATTATCATGAATTTATGAAACATTAATCATTTCTTAAATGTATACTTCATGATCAACTTGACAATGATTGGCCCTTTTAAGAAATTATTTAAATAGAATATTAATTGAGGAAAATACAATATTCTGGAATTAAATCATTTATGTCATGATAGGACTCCAGTAAATAACCTAGGTTATTCGGATGAAAACTTGAAGGACATCCTATCATGAACATCACATAGAATAGTGTGGTCTGCTAAGAGTAATTTGGGGAAAAGTTGTTTTAGGATAAGAGTTGGAATAGTGTAGAGTTAGTCGTGTTGAATTGTTTGAATGAAAGTAGATGAGTCACCATAGAAAGTTCTAAGGAAGTGGTGAGAATCGAGTATATGTGTGTTAGAAGGTGCGCGGGTTCAAAGAAAGATCGTCGTTCCCGTGAGAGTGGAAGGTCAAAACTACCCTAGGTTTAGTTTAATGTAATATAAAAAGGGAATGGGTAAGGGAAAACAACCAATAATAAGTGCCTTGCGAAAGGGAACTTTGGTCTGTCATACCATCGTAGTTCCTAGTGCCTATTGAGAACTCCTCACAGGGTATAATTCGGAGGCAGTCCTGGGCTAACATAAACCTTAAGATAAACTGAAAGAGTAATGTAGAAAATAGGGCTTCACGCTGCACACACTAGTTGGATAGGAGGTTGGAAATGGATAAGTTGTCCCGAGGTGTTCAAAGGGGCGCCATCCCGCGGTGTTAAAAGGGATGAGGTTTCGAATTGAGCCGGACAGTTTGGTCCGGAGAGCTTAGTCTCGGTTTAAGGTTAATTCGGACAGTTTAGTCCGGGAGCTTGACTTATTGGTTTCTGTTAAGAATATTGCATGTGCATAAAAAGGAATATCTAAGCTGGTGGGTCTTCGGTACTGGATTATTGTTGCACCGACGCTAGTACGATGACTCGGCAAGTGTGGTTTTACACTTCGCCAAACTTAAGTCCGGCGGTCTAGTCGGCAAGAGTACGCAGGTGAAAGTTGTAAGTTGTCTACCTAAATAATGTAGAGGGGGGTTAATAGGTGAGATGTGCATCTAATGCGGAATAAAAATTTAGCGACTAGCACAAATTAGTAAGCAAGCAATCACACAGACGACAAGAGATTTATAGTGGTTCCCCGATCTTGGGTACGTCCACTTCCCTCACCGATCTAGCAAATCACTAGACTCGGCTACTCCACTATCTCGGATTACAAAACAATCCTACACCTCGGAACCACGTTCCTACAAAACTCGATCCAAACGGATCTACACTCGGAAGATACAAAAACTTCCCACCACTCGGAGCACAACATTGCTACACTCGGAGAATAATCTCCTACAAGATTTACAAATAGATATGAAAATGCAAGCATAAACTTTCTCAGATCTGCAAGAAATAAGTCTTTAGGTCTTCTTCTTGAAGTTGCGGCCCTTTCAGAATTGTTGAAGAAGACTAGTAGATCTGACCAGAGAAATTCTTAAATCTACTCGATAAAGGAAGAAAGAACGTTTCCTGAATCAGTAGATCTTCTAGATCGAAAGGATGAGGATTGATCTTGACGTGAGCGGTGGCGGCGGCTTCAAGACGTCGAGCTTGATAAGGCATCGGCCGAACCATAGCTTTTTGGAAAGTACGAGATCGGCTCAATAATTTCTATTAATCCTTCTTAGGGTTATGTCTTAGTGACAAGACCTTATATAGGATATCTCTTAACGGTTGGAAATATCATTAATAATGACACGTGGACCAATCCTGTAGGGTTATTTTAAATTCCAGCTGTTCTGGACTTAGAAGAAATTATCTGGAGAAAAATCCGACTTAGTTCCCGAGAAGTGATTATAGTTCTCGAGAACTATAAACTGAGTTTTCGAGAACTGTTGAGACTTCTCGAAAACTAATCTCTTTAGAAAGGGTTGGACTTCTCGAGAACACCAAAGTATAGTTCTCGAGAACTAATTTACTTCTCGAGAAATAATAGAGGAATTCTCGAGAACTTGAGCTTAGAGAAATTTTGTTTCTGAACTTCTCGAGAACCAAGGGAATACTTCTCAAGAACTAAATTGACTTCTCGAGAACTTATAGAAGACTTCTCGAGAACTTTACTTAGAATCAACATATGATTGAATTTCTGAGCTTGAGAATCAAAGGAATGCTTCTCGAGAACTAAATTGATTTCTCGAGAACTTTACTGACTTCTCGAGAACTTATAGAAGACTTCTCGAGAACTTTACTGACTTCTCGAGAACTTAACTTAAGGAAATTCTTGAACTGTCCTGACTTCTCGAGAAGTAGAGTCTGAGCTTCTCGAGAACTATACCATACTTCTCGAGAACTCTGAGATTACTTCTCGATAACTGGACTTAGAAAGTTTTTCAAGAACTTTAGAGAAAATTTCCTTCTGGCCCTATCTCCATCCTTTTCTCCCAATGTTTGAACATGAAGTGTATCCATATTGAGAGGCTACACTTGAGTCAACACTTTGGATCACCCAGTGAGTGATTAAACTGAATGGTCCTGTGTTCCTGACCCATTGTAGACTAATATTGGTCTACACTTAGCACTTAGAATCTGCAAACATTCAACTAGAACAAGGATATCAAATACAACTTAATTCATCTTAGTTCAAGGGTGATTTCATGCAAATCTGGGTTATTGTGGATGCAATACCCAACAATCTCCCCCTATTTGTAGAATTTAGAACCCTCTACCCTAAGGTGAATTATTATAATAAATAAAGAACATGAAGGAAGAAAAGTAAGAATAAATGCACAGACAGATTATTAGAAAGCACAATTAAGCAAAACTAGGAAATGTTATATATATCAATAATGTTTTAAAATTAGTCAACATCCATTTCCTCAACATTTCTCAACACCACAAAATCAATAATCATCCTTTGCTTTGATATTGCCTGTCTTGCTTTTCTTGCTGCCTCCTCTGATAACTGAAAGGCTTTGGATAGTATCTTGGAAGCTTGGGAGGGGCTTTAGGATTATTCTTTCCATATTCTCTGTCATAAATTCTCCTTTTGGTCATGGATTTTTCATATAACTCCCACTCAACTGAACTGTAGTGTAGATGTCTATTCTCATTAAAGTCCATTACAAGTTTAAGAGTTTCAAGAATTAGAGCTTTGGAAGTTGGGCTCCAAACTTCAGCAAATTCTTTTGCTTTTCTCTTCTCTGCCTCTGGCTGGGGAACTGATCTGCTAACAGAAGGACCTTCACCATACTTCCTTTTCTTGGGGATGTGAACCTCTGGTAGATCTTGAGGAATCACATCATCCCAAACATGGGAATAGGAAGCTGGAGGAGGTTCCTGATCTTCTGGCCTGGGAGAGAATGTAGGAAATTAGGGTTGAGGTAATTGGCTAGACTCACCTTCAACATGCGGATTTAAATGATGAGGAATCACATTGGGGTCTGCCTGAAAATCTGGAAAGATTAGATTATGCATCCATACAGCTGTATCATAAGTATGGAATTTGAATGATTGAATCTGTTCTAAAACTCTTTTATTGATCTCAGTTACTTTTTTATTCCAAAGAGTTTTGTCATCAGTAGTAAGCTTTTCAACTTGTTCTTTTACTATGCTCTCCCCCTTTCTGATTTCTACAGATAGCTTTGCTATCGCATCTTCCTTGAATGTACCAACTTTAGTGCATTCCTTTATGACATTTTCTTCGGCTCTCTTGTCTAATTGGATCTGATTGTTTGCTAGAGTGATAGATTGTTCCATTACTTAACCAATACGTGTAATTGTGTGATCTATTGCTTTGCCCCCAATTCTGAATAACTCTTTTAGCTGATCAGTATTGGCTTGGATCTCAGCAAAACCTCTGCTCATTTCTTTTTCCAGGGCAGTTACCTGTTTCTGAACAGTCTGAAGTGATTCATCAAAAAGTTTCCTCTGTGTAGCTAGCATTTCTTCAATCCTTGATAGAATATCTGAGTTTACTATTACAGTAGCAGCAACAATAACAGGAGCAGGAGTGATGGAAACAGTAGGAGCTGGAGGGGCACCTGATAAAGCAGTAGTAGCAGGGGTGACAGATACAGTGGTAGCTTGCAATGTAGGAAGTTCTTCTATGACAACAGAGCTCGTGGCTCTTACAGTTTTGAATGATATATCTTCCTCTTCATCAACAAACTTGGGAAGAGAGAAGTCAAGATTCTAAAGAGGGGCTTCCACCTCCTCAGGAGCTTGCACATCCTCTTCAGATAGAAGGATGGTTTCTGGTAGAGTTTAATCTTTTCTAGGAGAGGGAGAAGGAGTATCTTGGGGTGAGGGTTCTTTGTATGGATCTTCTGGGAGATCTTTTGGGAGAGGAGGAAGAGGGTCCTCTGAAGAGAGTTCCTCTATCATCTTATCTATAGCCTCATTAGTGTCTTTGAGAACTTCTTGTGCTGGAAGATCTGACTGGGTTGGAACTAGAGAGTTTTCCATGGGGCTTCTGACTGGAGAAGGTGCTAGAGAAGTAGGAATTCTGATAACTGGGGCAGAGTGTGAAGGCTCCCCCTCAGTTGTTGCACCAGATGGTTCAGCAGCATGATGTGGAGGAGGAGATGGGTTCCTGACCTCTGAGACAGAAGCTCCAACTTCCTTAGCTAACTGTCTTGGGTTCTTCAGTTTTTGCTCAAACCTCTGGATGGAGGTGAAGGAGATCTTTTTCAGGTGATGAACTGGGGTATCTTTGGAGAGTTTGAAGGTGACTGGATCAATCTCACTCAGCAGTAAAGAGATTATCCTGGCAAATTTGGGTTCTTGGATACTGTCTCTGATCATCTCAAACACCATCATTCCAAACTGAAATTTTTTTCTACAGACTACTACTGTCATTACTTAAAACAAGTCATGAGAAATAAAACTGACTTACCCTATTATGCACCACAGTTTTTTCCAATAATATCTGCAAGAAGTTTCCCTACATAATTTAGAAGATTTCTCCTTAGGGAGATGTATTCCTCAGGAATTCTGAAAGTGAGTGTAAGATCTACCTTTACTCTAGAGGGGGGGGGGGGTTAATAGAGTATTTTAAAATAATTTACAATTTAAAACTGTAAAGCAGTGGAAGTCTTGATTTATGTATATGTGTAAGGTGCTTGCAAAAAGAAAAAACTAAGTAAGCAAGAAATAAGAAATCACAGCACACAACAAAAACAAAAGCACAGCAAACCAGAAGACACAAGGATCTATAGTGGTTCCCCAACAACCTGGGTACATCAACTCTTCTACCACCCTAGGTAGGAATCCATTGCAGGAATAGTTGATCAGGTATCCTGGGCACCAATGTGCTTTTGATAAGGTGCTCAAAAACAATTTTTTGATAAGGTGTATTTCCACCACTGAGTTTTGACAAGGTCTCAGAAACCAGCCACAAAACTTTTGAAGGGGGTTTTGAGAAACCCTTTTATAGAAGGAATAAGGAAAAAAAAAGGTTGAGTTGTTCTTATCTATCAATAATCTGAGAAAACATAAGTGGAAGATGTTGTCAAAGCTCCCCCTGAGATCTGTAAGGGTTCAGGAAGATGAGCTTTGCTTAGGGTGATAGGCCTTCAGTTGCTTCAGATCTCCAGCAATAGATGATTTCAGTAGATGCTTAAATGATGTCTGGAGTCCTTGATGAAGAAGCTTTTGAACACTTGATGCTTGAAGGAGTAGAATAGCAGATGATCTCCTTCACAGTAATGTTCCTTATGTTCTTGAAGAATTCTGACTCAGTAATTCTGTAAACTTTTGTCTACTGAGTCTATTCCCAGAAGATGAATTCTTGATGAATAATTTTCTTGTTCTCTCTTCTGTATTCTTTTTCGAATCTTGTTTTTTTTTCAGAATGATTCTATAGGGAGTATATCAGATTCTCACTTTTTGATAGTCGTTAATCAGTCATAAATGACTACCTTAACTGATATCTACCTCTGGAGGAAAGTCCTTAAGAAACATTCCAATTAGTCTTCCTTGAAACTTGCTCCAGATTGATTGAAACGGCTACAAAATCCTTTGCCATAAATGCTGAAAATAAGTCTTAATGAATTCCATAACTGTCCTGAATTTGAATCCTGAAATCATCGATCTCTCAGATAAATAATCGATCTGAGCTCCACGATCGTCGAACTGAGCTCAGAGATTGGATTTAAACTGGAAACAGAAATTATCGAACTGAGCTCTATGATCGTCGACCTGAGCTCAGAGACTTGGAATTATAGCTAGAGACAGAACATCGATCTGAGCTCGAAGATCGTCGAACCGAGTTCGACGACTCGTTTAACTGAGCTCAGAGATAGTCGAACTGAGTTCGACGTTTCGTCGACATGAGCTCGACGAGAATTGTCTTGGTCCTCAGCACTGAATCCTGATCTTTAGAAGGTCTTTAAGGCAGCTTTCAAACCTAAGTACTAACCCTAAGACTCATTCTAATTGATCTATCATACTATACATCAAGGTCAAAACAAATTCCTAAGCACATAGTGATCCTTACCCAAATTAGTAATAGGGTTTTCCAACAATATCCCCCGATTTGGGTTAGGATTACTATTTACAAGACAAATAGGAAATAATAAGCATACATAAGAATTAAAAATAAAACAGAAACAATAATGTAGATAACACATGTTGAGCATTGCAGAATCACAGCAAGAATCACAGATTCAGTCAGAAATAGATATAAGTATCAGCTTACACAAATTACTCATTGCCCTTTTTGAAAAGAATTTCTCTGTTGGGAATTAGGGCTTCCTTTTTGGATCTTCTATCATCATCTGCACCTAAGGAGGTTTGAGATTTTGGCCTTGGAACAACAGCCTCAGGATGCAGCTTCAAGTAGCTCTCTTGATCAAAAAATTTTCTGGAAGCATATCTTTCTAATTCTTTCTTTCTCTATTCTGATAGTGTTGTGATATTGGAGGTATCTCTGCCTTGCTCTCTTCCTTTCTTGATCTGATCTAATGCTGCAAGTTCTTTCATTCTGGCTGTCCATGATAGTGGATTGTTCTCAGGGTCTTCAAATGGAACTAGAGGTTCATATATGTTTAATTCCACTGAGTTAGTAGGAGGAGCTCTAGTGACAACTGTATCTTTCAATTTGTAAGGGAAAGGACCAGATGTAGAACCTGTAACATCCCATTTCCGGCTAGACCCCTGGAAGTGGTTTTGACATAACAGAACCTTAGGAAACCCAGGAGTTGAAGATTAACGACAAAAAAGTTTGAGTCAAGGGGTGGTCACGCACGTGACTGACCCGTCACGCCCGTGACCTAGGGCATGACCCCTTCGACGATCGTCGACCTCAGGAAGACGATCGTCGGGCTCAAAAATTTCAACATGGGCCTGACACGCTCGTGACCGATCCGTCACATCTGTGACTTGGGAATGGCGTGTGGACTGGATGGCGTTGAGTGAGCTTAGCTCACTCAAAGCCATAAGCTGGATGGAGTTGAGTGAGCTTAGCTCACTCAAAGCCATAAGCGGGATGGCGTTGAGTGAGCTTAGCTCACTCAATGACATAAGTTGAATGGCGTTGAGTGCATTGACTGCACTCAACGGCATCTAGTATCGGCAGGATGGCGTTGAGTGAGCTGAGCTCACTCAACGCCATAGACTGGATGGCATTGAGTGAGCTTAGCTCACTCAACGTCGTAAACGGTCAGGCGGGATTGCGTTGAGTGCGTTGAGTGCACTCAACGCCATAAGCTGAACGGCGTTGAGTGCACTGACTGCACTCAACGCCATTTTGTGTTGTCTAAATGGCGTTGAGTGAGCAGAGCTCACTCAACGCCATAACCTGGATGGCGTTGAGTGAGCTAAGCTCACTCAACGCCATCGTCTAAAAGAACATATTCTAGGTGGCGTTGAGTGAGCAGAGCTCACTCAATGCTATAATCCGGATGGCGTTGAGTGAGCTGAGCTCACTAAACGCCATAGTCTGGAATGGCGTTGAGTGAGCAGAGCTCACTCAACGTCGTAGCTTGATGGAGTTTAGTGAGCTGAGCTCACTCAACGCCATTATACTTAGACTTTTTCTTGCATTTTCATTTCTAGCTGGGTGCTGGTTCAGCTGAACTGGGCCGGCCTGGGGGTGGGCCATTTTTTCCAATAAGACCTGATAAGACTTATTTGATTTAAGTTGACCAGTCATACTTTGCAACGTGGACCGCCGGTTTTGCAAAAAACGGCGGTTACAGCCATGGCCGAGAGCTAGGCTTCATGGCCATCAATGGCATTTGATGCCATGACCTTTCCTCTTCCCCAGAATCGGCTGGATTCAACTCCTCTCAGGGAGAGGAGGAGTTTCCAGCCCTCCTCTAGCTGTCACAGAGCTGTTTTAGCTCCCCTCCATCATGGCCGAGCCAAGCCATTATGGGCCATTAATGGCCACCAGCTTTTGGCCATTCCCCCTCCTTGTCCAAGCTTTTAAACACCGTCAGAGGCCCAAGGGGAGTTTTTCCCAGCTGTTACCCGAAGTTTGGAGCCTCCCCTTGCTGTTGAAGAATTCCGGCGACGCAACCACCGCGCAAATGGCATCCCGACAGTCTGCATGCCTCCAGCCCGCGAACAAGGTCCTCCCCTCCCTCTTCTTCTGCGGATAGATCTTAGGATGTTGGAACACCCTATTACTATTTGGACCAGGATGACTATACTTCTATAGGGATTTTGTGTTGTGACCTCCTTGTTGTTATAAAGGTCACATAGGCTAGTTAGAGTAATCTTCAGCTCGACGCATAGTCGACTTCAGCTCGACGTAGAGTCGACCTCTGCTCGACGCAGAGTCGATCTCAGCTCGATGCAGAGTCGATCTCAGCTCGACGCAGAGTCGACCTCAGCTCGACGTGGAGTCGACCTCAGCTCGACGTGGAGTCGACCACAGCTCGACGTTCCGTCGAACCCAGTTCTGCTTATAGAAAACACTCTCTGGCCGATGTGTGTCGTGCTCAGATCGACGTTTTACTGTGAGCTCGACGTTTTCCAGACTTCCGTCAGTTTTGAATAGGAATTCAAATTCCTTCTGTCAGACAATTAATGCTGAAGATTTATTGTCCGTTACAGCATATCTAGTGCATGGCTCAAGGAATTTTCTAAGGAATGTCTGTCTGACATTTCCTTTGAGGCATGGACATTTAAGGAAAGCAATTAATGCTGACTTCCAACGGCTATCAAAGAAAAGGAAGAAGAAGACTCAGATATATTATTCATTCTTTCATTTTTCAGATATACAGAGAATATACAGAATACAGAGAATAACAATACAGGACTTCAGCTGCTCTCTCTGTGATATTGTTTTGAAAGCTCACTCACAGGAATTCTGATTGCTTCAGACACAACCATCCAACCTTCTTGGATCATCTCTTGCTGGAGCAAATCAGATCTTTGAAGACCTGTCACCCTTGTGCAGAGCTCTCCTTCCTGAACTTCTTCTTGATCTCAGGGGGAGCTTTGACAACAACTACAGATCCACTTTTGCTTCTCTCTGCTCGTTGATAGAGAAGACAACCTCATCCCTTTTTCTTTTTCTTTCTGTACAGGGTTTTAACTCCCTTCAAAAGTTACTTTTGGTTTTGCTGAAACCTGGTCAAAATCAGCTCCTTTGGTTTGTGAGAACCTGATCAAAAACTCTCTGGTGATCAAGACACCTGATCAACTCATCTTGAAGTGGATTCCTATCAAGGGTGATAGAAGAGTGGATGTACCCAGATTTGGGGAACCACTATAGCTTCCTTGTGTCGTCTGGATTGCTTGTTTCTTTGTGTTTTGCTTTGTGCTGTGAATTTCTTTTTACTCTGATTATTTGCTATAGCACCTTACACTAAGTAAAGTCAAACTTTCTCTGCACACAAGTTTTTATTTGCAAAATTATTTTAAATAACTCTATTCACCCCCCTCTAGAGTTAGGATTGATCTTATCCTGCACTTTCAATTGGTATCAGAGGGAGGTTGATCATTCATACAGGCTCAACACCTGGATCAAAAGATCCCTGATAAGATCATTTCTCTCAAAGGGTTATTTTCCTTAGTTTTACTTATCTTTAAAACTCATGGCACAAAACAAGGACTTTGCTAGTACCAGACCTCCTATGTGCAATCTCTCTAAGTTTGCACTATGGAAAGCAAGGATTAGACTGTACATGAACTCTTTTGATGAAGACATTTTTAATTCTGTGTTGACAGATTGTCCAAGACCTCCCACAGGAACAAGTACATCAGCTGTTCCTCCTCCTTCAGGAACTGATGCTGACATAAAGAAGTGGAAGGCAGCAGATGCTAAAGCCATGAACATTTTGGCTCAAACCATGTCAGATGACATTTTCCAGAAAGTAGCTGATTGCAATACTGCTAAAGAGATCTGGGAAAAACTTTCAGAAATTGTATCAGGTTCTGCAGATGAAAGAAAGGATAGGAGATCCTACCTCATCACCCAGTATGAGAACTTCAAAAAGGCAGAGTCTGAGTCAGTTGCTGACATGTACAACAGACTGAGCCTAATCATCAGTGAGCTTAGATCACTAGAGAAGGACATATCTCTCACTGAGATAAATGACAAGATACTGACTTGTTTCCCTAGCTCTTGGGACTCAAGAATCTGGTCAATTAAAGATGGAAGAAATGTCTGTGAGTTATCCACAGAAGCTCTTCTAGGAAAGCTCAAGAGTTATGAGCAATTCATTAAGAAGAGAGAAGAAGAGCAGAAGACATCCACACCAACAGAAAAGGTTGAGAAAACCATTGCCTTCAAAGCACAGGAAGAAGAACCTAAAGAAAAGGTGTTGGGAAGTGAAGAGCTTGTGAGCCTACTGGTCAAAAGGTTCAATAAGCTGAATAAAAGGAACTTCAGAAGATGGTCATCCAAAGACAAAGACAAGCCAAGGTATGACAGATCTACTAATAAAGATATTATCTGCTTTGGCTGCAGGAAACCAGGACACATTTTCCCCAACTGTCCAGAAAATCAAGATAAAGACAGAAGGGACAAGAAGGAAAGAAAAGATAAAAGGAAAGATAAGGAGTCAAGGAAGTACCATGACAAGCCTTCCTCCAGCAACAGCAAGCACACCAGAAAAGGATTTGTGGCTGAATCCTGGAGTGAATCTGATGAGTCTGATTCATCATCCAGCTCTAGTGATGATGAGGATGATGCAGAAGAAAAAGGATTCTGCATGATGGCCATCAGTGCATCTCAAAAGAACACTGATTCAGAGCCTGATGCTGATTACCTATCTGATCAGGAACTCACTGAGGATCAGGTAATAGATTCATTTGATTTTACCTCTGATGAATTTAAATCTGAGTTCAAATCTATGTGCATTGACTTGATTGAATCTCAAAAGTTGATTAAAACTCTCAGAGAACAATTAATTGAATGCAAATCCATTAACTCAGATAATCTTAGACTCTTAGAAGAGTTGAAGCAGTGTGGGGAGGAGATAGCTTCACTGAAAGGTGAGCTATCTAAGGCCAAACAATTTGAAGAAACCCTTAATGGGAGAAGTATCAAATTGATGGACATCACAAGTACAGTGAACTCAAGATTGAATGGTTCACTGGGCTTGGGTGCTTCATCCAGCCAACCCATAGTGCTGACAACTCCAATCAAATTTACCAGTGAGAAAGGTAAAGGAGTCTTGATAGTGGCTAGGAAGAATGCTGACTTAACCCAGGAAACTTGACAAAAAGCGTCGAACGAAGCTCGACGGACGTCGACCAGAGCTCGACGTAATCGCAAGAGAACGTCGAACTCAGGTCGACGCCCTCTACCTTCTGAACAAAGCAAGCCTTCGCCGTCGAATGGAGCTCGACACACTCACCAGAGCCCGTCGACCGAAGCTCGACGTGCGTCGAGCCAAGCTCAGAGCAAAAGTCAGTTCTCAGGGGTTAATCCAAAATTTAATTCCAGCTCCACATCTCATCACTTTAACCCTTATGCTGAATGGATAATACCTCCTAGGAGATATCATCCTGTAGGCTATAAGAGCCAACCTGAGATGTCTTTTATTTCAGAATTTAAAGGATATCAAGAAAGGCCCAAGGTAAACTGGGTCAAAAACAATTGATTTGTTGTATGTGCAGATAAAGACCTATCCAATTGAGAACCAGCAGTGGTACTTGGATAGTGGGTGCTCAAAGCACATGACTGGCAACAAGGAGAACCTTGTGTCCTTCAAAGCCAAACATGGACCCAAAGTAATCTTTGGAGATTCAAATTTTGGACAAACAAAAGGCTATGGCCAAGTCAAAATAGGGTCAATTACATTCAAGAAAGTGGCCTATGTGGAAGGACTAAAGCACAACTTAATCAGCATCAGCCAGCTATCCAAGTACTGGTTATCAGGTTTGGTTTACCAACTCAGCATGTAATATTGCATTAAATAACAACATTGTTTTAATTGGTAATAGACAAGATAACATATATCTAGTTGATTTCAATTCATCTAAAGTAGATATTTGTTTATTTAACTCCCTTAGCAAACCTAATGAACTTTGGCATAAAAGACTAGGACATGTGAACCTTAGAACCATTGCTAAGTTATCCCAAGACAACCTTGTTAGAGGACTACCTTCTGGTCCCTACAAGAAGGAAGGACTTTGCAAGGCTTGTCAATTAGGCAAGCAAACTAAAAACAGTTTCAAGTCACTTAATAAGAGTGACTCACCTAGAATTTTGTACTTATTGCACATGGACCTTTTTGGACCAATTAATGTACAAAGCCTAGGAGGGAAATCTTATGCTTTAGTAGTTGTAGATGACTTCTCAAGATTCACTTGGGTGTTCTTCCTGAGAAAGAAGTCTGATAACTTCAAGATTTTGACAGATTTTCTCAAAGGCATACAGATTGAGTTCAATACTCACATTGCCCTGATCAGAAGTGATCATGGGACAGAGTTTGATTCTCTTCTTATGCTAGAGTTCTGCCAGAAGGAAGGTATCAGGCACACTTTCTCAGCTCCAAGAACTCCTCAACAAAATGGGGTAGTTGAAAGGAAAAACAGAACCCTTATTGAATCTGCCACAACATTGTTGACAGATGCTCACCTCCCTCTAACCTTTTGGGCAGAGGCTGTGAACACCTCCAACTATGTTTTGAATAGAAGCCTGATACACAAACTAAAGGGTAAGACTCCTAATGAGTTACTCAAAGGGAAGAAACCTAAAGTAAATTACTTCAAAATTTTTGGTTGCATTTGCTTCATTCACAATAATGACAAGAAATACCTAGCTAAATTTGAAGCCAAAGCTGATGAAGGAGTGTTTCTGGGATACTCCATGACTAGCAAGGCTTATAGGGTTTTTAACAAGTGCTCAAATAAAATTGAAGAATCCATGCATGTTACATTTGATGAAACTAACATGTCTTATAAGGAGAAGGAGACTTCTACCATAAGCAATTTGCAGGAACATTCAATTTCAGAAAATCTGAAGCAGCTTACCATCACAGACAAAGGGTCATTACCTTCACCAATTCAGCAAGACACTGAACTCAGTGACAATGAAGAGGAATTTCAGGTTTTGGAAAGTTCAAAAGGCCAACAAATTGAAGAACCAGTTGTTGTTCCATAAGAGGAAACAACAACACAGGTTGGTGCATCATCAACACCCCTTGTTGATCTTGCAACAACAAGAGATCACCAAATCTCACAAGTAATTGGAGATATCTCAGTGGGTGTGCAAACAAGGAATCAAGTTAATCAAAATATTATGCACACCTGCTTTCTTTCTCAAATTGAGCCTCAAACCATACAAGATGCAGAGCAAGATCCAAACTGGATCATTGCAATGCAGGAAGAGTTGAATCAATTTGAAAGGAATAAAGTTTGGGAATTAGTACCAAGACCAAGGAACCAGCAAATTGTTGGAACCAAATGGGTATTCAGAAACAAGTTGGATGATCAAGGAATAATTGTGAGAAACAAGGCAAGACATGTTGCACAAGGATATTGCCAAGAAGAAGGAATTGATTATGACCAAACCTTTGCACTAGTTGCAAGGTTGGAGGCCATAAGAATCTTCCTTGCATATGCAGCTCACAAGAGATTCAAGGTATATCAGATGGATGTCAAGAGTGCATTTCTCAATGGAGACATCAAGGAAGAAGTTTATGTAAAGCAACCTCCAGGTTTTATCTCTCCAACCTTTCCTGATCATGTTTTTAAACTGCATAAAGCTTTATATGGTCTCAAGCAAGCTCCTAGAGCATGGTATGAGACCTTAGCTTGTTTTTTGTTGGAAAATGATTTTAAAAGGGGTAGAGTAGACCAAACTCTTTTTGTTAGAACCCATAGGTCCCATACCCTACTAGTACAAGTTTATGTAGACGATATCATATTTGGGTCTACAGATTCAAACTTATGCAAAAAATTCTCACAACTTATGCACTCAAAGTTTGAAATGAGTAGCATGGGTGAGCTTGCTTTCTTTCTTGGATTGCAAGTTAAACAACATGTGGATGGCATTTTCATTTCTCAAACCAAGTATGCAAGAGAACTGGTTAAGAAATTTGGAATGTCTGAAGCATCCTCTATGAAAACACCTATGCCTACAAATGCTTTTTTAGATACTGATGAATCTGGAAAACAAGTTGATCAGATAAGCTATAGAGCAATCATTGGCTCATTACTTTATCTAACAGCTACTAGACCAGATATAATGTTTGCTACATGCATTTGTGCTAGATTCCAAGTAAGCCCTAGAGAGTCCCACCTCACATTAGTTAAGAGGATTCTTAGGTATGTAAAAGGTTGTCCTAATCTAGGTCTCTGGTATCCACATGACTCAGGATTTGATCTAACTGGATTTTCAGATTCTGATTATGCTGGATGTAAAGTAGACAGGAAAAGCACCAGTGGAACTTGTCAATTCCTTGGTGATAGACTTGTCTCCTGGTTCTGTAAGAAACAAACCTCTGTGTCCACATCAACTGCTGAAGCTGAATACATGGCTGCAGGCAGTTGCTGCTCACAGATTTTGTGGATTCAAAACCAGCTCCTAGACTATGGCTACAACTTAGAGATGTCTAAAATCTTTTGTGATAATACCAGTGCAATATCTATTGCTCAAAATCCAGTTCTCCATAGTAGGACTAAGCACATAGAGATCAGACATCACTTCTTAAGGGATAATGTAGAAAAGAAGAAAATTGCACTAGAATACATTTCCACTGAACTACAGAGAGGAGATATTTTCACCAAGCCCTTGGATGAAAAGAAGCACTTCTTTTTCCTCAATCAGTTGGGAATGCTAGATGGAGACAGCATAAAATAAAACTCCAAGATTTTGAAACCCATAATTAACAGGAATAGGAAAAATTTCATTTTAAAATTTCCTGTCTGAGTGGTTGTTCTGAGCTCTGAACTAAGCTCGACGCTGCGTCGAACTGAGATCGACGATCCGTCGAACTCCAAAGCGTCGAACGTCGAACTCGACTTCTAGCGTCGAAATAAGTTCACAGCTCCCTGGCTTCTTGAGTTTCTCTCTCCCCGGTCGACGTCTTAGTTAAACGTCGACCTAAGCTCAACGTATTGCTTCAGCCAAAGCGTCGAACGTCGACCTAAGCTGGACGCTGTTGAGTCGTTTCAGTTCTCCTAGAGCCTTAGAGCGTCGAACTGAGCTCGACGTTCTTTCCTTTTCTGCGTCGAACCCTAAGTATAAAATCATTTTTTCATCGTCGTTCGCAGTTGCGCTTTCATATCTTTCTGCTCAAGCTTTCTCCCTCCAAATACCTTACTCTTGATCTTGGAAGGTATTCTTTTTGCAGGAAAATGGCAATCACAGCAGGAGCTCTGGCGGCCATGAAGTTCGATTCTGGATTCGATATCGACTTCGACTCTTTTGATGGATCTCCACAATACTTTCTGGATATACTGGACCTCTTCAAGGAGCAGCAACTGGTTAACTTTATGTCAACCAGGATCCCTCTCCCAGAGTCAGAAATCAAAGAGTGGAGTCTTACAGCAGTTATCTCAGATAACAATACATTGACTGGGAAAGTTTCAGGAAATGAGGTAGCCATCTCACCTCAAATCATTTCAGAAGTTTTCAACTTTGTTGCTGGAGATGATGGCATAGAACTATCTGTGGAAGAGTATGCCTTGATGCTGGACAGGATGGGGCATGCTGCTGGTAACCCCTCTAAACTCCTCAAAGTTAACCTAGCTATTGAATATAGGTTATTAGCAGACATTACAGGCAAAGTGATCTGTGCAAAGAGGACTGCACATGATGCAATTACTAGGCATCAGTTTTGCCTTATGGCTGCACTTATGGATAAGAAACATCCCAACTGGGGATTGATTGTGTTTGAAATGATTAAGAAAAAATTGGATAAAAACTCTGTCCACTTTGGAAGAGTTCTTGGGTTGATTCTCAACCATTGCTGCCCCCAACTGCTTGTGTCCTCCAAGAAGCACATCAATGCTTCCAAGAGGCTCACATGTGCCCTAATTGGCAAGTGGGACAGAAGAATTGTGAATCCCAGGGCAGCAGCAGCAATGAAGTCTTCTGCAGACACCAGGACTGTAGAGGTCACTCTCCCTCAGTCCACTGGTCCAGAAGCAGGGAATTTGCCATCTCCGTCCCTCACCCTCCCATCCACTTTCATCCCCTCAACCACAGTCATTCCATCCACTCAACCTCTACCTTCCTCCATCTCTACCATTGCCTCCTCCCTTCCACCTCACACTACTTTCCTTCCCATACGCTTGGATTCCACCCCTCATGAGGACCTCTTCTCCTTTGACATTCATGAAGACTCCTTCATGGATGCCTCTACCTCCTCTCCACATGAATTCCCCCATTCATCAACTTTTTCAGAACTGCTCTTTTCCTCCATCCATGAACCAGCTACACCTCCCTTGTCTGCACCACCCACAACATCTTCTACATTTACATTTTCTGCTACTCCCTCTACCTCTACTCAAGTCCCACTTGAGCAAGTAGCTCTCCTGCCCTTGGCCAATCAGATTTTTGACCTTCTGTCCCCTAGGCTCTCCTCCCTCTTGGATGCCAAGCTGGCTCCTCTCCTCCTTTCCCTGAGAACTCTCTCTGCCTCTGTCTCCTCCCTCTCCTCTCATCTGGCATGCCCTTCTTCTGGGGGCCTAGAGTCAGCTGCCACTGATTCTAGGCAGGGGGAGATGTCAGCAGAAGAAGAGCTGCATCCTTCATCAGTTCAGCTTGTACACACTTGTTCAGAGACAGTCTCAGCAGCAGAAGTTCAGATAGCATCTGAGGCTCCTCCTCAAAATTCAGAACAGCTTCAAGAAGACCTGTCTAGGGCTATTATCCCTTTTCAGAAGACCCTGATCCCTGATGTAGCAGTGGTAGCAGTGGCTCCTGCTAGTGATGAAGTTGAAATAATAGTAGCTGCTGAAACTTCAGGTGAAGTAATTGAGACACCTGATGCAGTTGAGACCCATGTCTCCCAAGGCCTTCAGGAACCAGCCTCTTCAGTCTCTATGGCTCCTGAGGCTATTCCCTCTCCTGCAGTGGTAGACTTCTCCTCCCCTCTGACAGCAGATCTTCCTCCAGTCACCTCCTCAGCAGCTCCAGCCTCCATCACTTTTCCTATCTCCAAAAGAAAGTACATAGATCCCTATGATGACTCTCAGAGTTCAGAAGATGAGTTTGCCACTGATTCTGATGACTCCTCTGCAACCATTGCAAGGAAGAGGAAAGCAAGATCAAAAGCTTTGAAAAGAGTTCCAATGGCTAGAGCCACAGACCATGACATTCCCTACTATATCAAATACAATTGTGAAATCACAGAGCCTTGGATGCAGTATTCCCAAAATCAGAGAAAAGCAATGAAACAGAAAAGAAAATTCAATGAAGGACCAACCAAACCTGTCCATCAGCCCCCACCTCCACCTCCTCCAGATGCAGGTGCAGGTGCTAGTCTATCTTCCAATCCAGCCCCTTCAGCTCTACATGGAAAGACATATCAAGCAAGAAGATATCAAGAAGACAGTCAGCAAAGGGGAGGTCAGCAAAGAGGAAACTATAGAGGCAGGCAGTCCAGAGGAAGATCAGGTACTCAACCTTATCAAAGGGGAAGAGCCATTGATCTAATCTCTGGTCCCTATCCTTATAGACCTAGAACTGACCTCACCCCAACTACCTCTCAAGAACTCTCCTCTAACAGATTTGAACCAGCAGTACCTTTTGAAGATCCCACCAAAACTCCTGCCTACAGGAAAGCTAGAATGACAGAAATGGCTGCTTTAAATGAGATTAATAAAGCTAGAGAAAAAGGTCTGGACACCTCTCATATCAGTACAATGTCAGACTAAATAAAAGAGGAATTGGAGAAATATAATTCTAAGAAATTCTTTGATTCAGACAGATATATGCAACTCCATCCTGCAGCTGTACCACCCAGTGCAAGAGATCAAAAGTCTTTAGGTGCAGCTGATGATTACAGATCTAAAAAGGAAGCTTCAAATCTAAACAGAGAAATCATCTTCAACAAGAGTGATCAAGACAAAGCCCCAAAGGGAAAGTAAAGTAAGATGCTTTAATTCTTTCTATATGCTGGACTCAGGACATTTGAACATTTGCGCTGCTATATAATGTTATATATGCTGCTTTTTATTCTGACATGTCTGGTTGTATTGTAGTGTATTGTATCTGCTTTATCTTTCTTTGAATCCCTAAATTCATGTAAATAGTAATCCTAATCCAAATAGGGGGAGATTGTTGGAACACCCTATTACTATTTGGACCAGGATGACTATACTTCTATAGGGATTTTGTGTTGTGACCTCCTTGTTGTTATAAAGGTCACATAGGCTAGTTAGAGTAATCTTCAGCTCGACGCATAGTCGACTTCAGCTCGACGTAGAGTCGACCTCTGCTCGACGCAGAGTCGATCTCAGCTCGACGCAGAGTCGATCTCAGCTCGACGCAGAGTCGACCTCAGCTCGACGTGGAGTCGACCTCAGCTCGACGTGGAGTCGACCTCAGCTCGACGTTCCGTCGAACCCAGTTCTGCTTACAGAAAACACTCTCTGGCCGATGTGTGTCGTGCTCAGATCGACGTTTTACTGTGAGCTCGACGTTTTCCAGACTTCCGTCAGTTTTGAATAGGAATTCAAATTCCTTCTGTCAGACAATTAATGCTGAAGATTTATTGGCCGTTACAGCATATCTAGTGCATGGCTCAAGGAATTTTCTAAGGAATGTCTGTCTGACATTTCCTTTGAGGCATGGACATTTAAGGAAAGCAATTAATGCTGACTTCCAACGGCTATCAAAGAAAAGGAAGAAGAAGACTCAGATATATTATTCATTCTTTCATTTTTCAGATATACAGAGAATATACAGAATACAGAGAATAACAATACAGGACTTCAGCTGCTCTCTCTGTGATATTGTTTTGAAAGCTCACTCACAGGAATTCTGATTACTTCAGACACAACCATCCAACCTTCTTGGATCATCTCTTGCTGGAGCAAATCAGATCTTTGAAGACCTGTCACCCTTGTGCAGAGCTCTCCTTCCTGAACTTCTTCTTGATCTCAGGGGGAGCTTTGACAACAACTACAGATCCACTTTTGCTTCTCTCTGCTCGTTGATAGAGAAGACAACCTCATCCCTTTTTCTTTTTCTTTCTGTACAGGGTTTTAACTCCCTTCAAAAGTTACTTTTGGTTTTGCTGAAACCTGGTCAAAATCAGCTCCTTTGGTTTGTGAGAACCTGATCAAAAACTCTCTGGTGATCAAGACACCTGATCAACTCATCTTGAAGTGGATTCCTATCAAGGGTGATAGAAGAGTGGATGTACCCAGATTTGGGGAACCACTATAGCTCCTTGTGTCGTCTGGATTGCTTGTTTCTTTGTGTTTTGCTTTGTGCTGTGAATTTCTTTTTACTCTGATTATTTGCTATAGCACCTTACACTAAGTAAAGTCAAACTTTCTCTGCACACAAGTTTTTATTTGCAAAATTATTTTAAATAACTCTATTCACCCCCCTCTAGAGTTAGGATTGATCTTATCCTGCACTTTCATAGGATTCAATAGGATTGAGAATCGGGCTCAACTGAGCCCGATTGGAGCTTTCATTTTAATGGATTTTTCATGAAATTCGCGTGTTCGGGCTCGCCGGAAAATGCCCCTTCGGCGGTTGCGCTGCCACCCGGCGATGGCCGCCACCTCAACGGAGGTGGTGGTGGCGGTGGCCGGCCAGGGAGGAGGCCGGACGGCTGGCGGCTGCTCTTGGAAGTAGTTCTAGGTCGGGCAGATCATGGCCTTTGGCTGGAGGAAGAAGACAAGTCTAGAGCCCTTAGATCTTGCTTCAAGATATGTGCTATGTAATTAGATTTTATTTTATAAGTATTTTCTGTATGGAAATAACAGTCACTTTAGAAAATTTAGGAAAAATACCTAGAGGCTCCTACAAGAAAAGTGGTCAGCACCAATATTGTAGCTCTATGAGTCTAGGAAATTTTAATATTTATTTCAAGCATTTTGGACAACTGGATAGACCTCATCACTCATTTTGGTGAGGTCTACCCATAGGGTTGTCCTTACCTTAGAAAAATTCCCCACTCCAATCCAGTCAAGAAAATGACTTGAAATTTTGGGTGTGGACTAATCTTACCTATATCTAGGTGCTATCCAAAAATTAGGATTTTTGGAAGATTTATTTCTTATAGTTTTAGAAAAATTCAATAATCCTAGCATAATTTAATTAGATGGCTAAATGACTTCCAAACCCTCCCAAATTTTGGTGAGTGGTCCCTGGGTTTATCATAAGGTTCTTGGTAAAAATTTCATCTCATTTGGAGATGTTTTGTATAGGTTTTTATTCCACCGTAGGTTGATCCTTATAGGATAATTTAGGATCAAACACCCCCTTGGTATTTGAGTGGTCATATCACCTCAACAGAGGCTGATATTTTGGTCACTTGACTTTTTAGGGCATGACACACCCTCCAAGGGAGTTTGGAGTGGCTTGGTGTAAGGTAGCCCTAGAACCCTAGGGAAGGTCCCTTAATGGTGATTTTTAGGGTTGTGAAGTTCATGGGGTCAAATGACCTTGGACTGACTAGAAATTTGGTGGAGAGAACCATAGGGCCAGTATAGTTCTCAGGACAAAATTTTAGGGTATATGGAGACAGTTAGGCCACCTAAAATCCTAACCCTAGTTTAGGTCACCAACCTTAATTTGAACTATTATGCTATCAACTGAACTTTAGATCAAGTAAAATTTGGGCAGGGTAATTTTCTGATCTAAATGGCCATGTTATAATTTTGTTGAAATTTTTGGGTCAATTTATACTGTACTTCGTTCACAACTCTTATAGTGGCCTAAATATTTATTTTGATGGTTCTGAAATTTCTGTTCATTGGAAAGTTATGAAATCTTGGATTAGGGCATTTTATAGCATGTTATACCTTTTGTATTTTTCTTGGAAGTTTTATCTAATTATTTTGGGTACTTTATTCTTTAACGTACTAATTATGATGTGAGGTCCAAAATACAAATTATGCCCAATTACTATTTGAAAAATTATGAAAGATGGTCTGTGGCTGTTTTAAACCATAATAGTTACTCTGTAATTTTCTTTAGAATTTTAGATGATAAAAAATGGTACCTCCTTCACTAAGCTAGGAAAGTTAGTATTTTACCTTAAAATAAATTCAGAGCCTAAAATATTAGAGGAAAATCATGGGACTTGGTTTCTGATAGTTTTAGACCAATATAAATCTTCTATAATTTTCTTATGATTTTTTGATATATATTTATGGTACTTGCTTCACAATATGGTAGAAGTGGCCTAAAACGGTAAATTAGGAAATATAAGCCTAAACCCCCCTGAAATTTTTCAAAACATGGAATTACTGCTTAAATGTCTCCTAGAATTTTTACTGATTTTATGATAATTTATTGTTGGCTTATTAGTGCACTTCGTGTTCATACTAGGGCATTTGGAAGCTGAGAATAAATAAATTAAATGCCTGATAAATAGGAAAAATTTGGAAATCTTGGTCTTAGCTGTATTTTGTCATGATAGACCTCCAGTAAATATTATAGGAGATTCAGAAGACAATTTGGAGTACCTCCCCTTGTACACCTCATGTATCTTAGGATAGTCTACAAATTGTAAAACCACGAAAACTGAACTAGAGTGGATAATGAACTTGGGGAGATGGAATTTTGGTGGTTGCTGGTTTGGATAGGGCAAGTTAAGTCTAAGTTTCATTATTGGAAGTTAGGATAAGTAGAGTGTGAGATTGGCCAGTGTTAAGTGGCGTTCGGGAACGACGAAAGATCGTCAACCCCGGGTAGAAGAGGAAGAGTCTTAATACTCTAGGGCTAGATCTAAAGTAATTTTAAAAGGGATTGGGTAATGGGTATCAACCAATAACAATAAGTGCCTTGCGAAAGGGAACGGTGGGCTTCAGCTACCATCATAGTTCCTAGTGCCCTTTGAAAGCCCTTCACGGGGAATACCGGGGGCAGTCCTGGGCTAACGTAAACCATAGAAATAATAAGCAAAAAGAGCAACTAGTATAACTAGGGTTGCGCATACACACACCTCGGTAGCTAGGAAGGTAGAATAAGTTGCTTTGGTTTCCATTCAGACGTTAGCTCTGAAGGTAGATGCACGGACGTGACAATCCGGGGAGCTGAGGGCTCGAGGGTTGGAGTACAGAATAAAGGTGGTGGGTCTTCGATATTGATTGTCATTCACACCGACATCGGTACGTTGACTCGGCGGTGCGGGACACTTTGCCAAAGAAAGTCTAGTGGATACAGCCAGCACTAGTACGTGGATACTCTAGGTTGTGTTCTTCTAGGGGCGTACGGAAGGGCTAGGCCCGGTAGTGTGGATACACGCCTAGGAGTGGGGGGACCAACCCACTGTCTCCGTTTTCCAATACGGAGGTTCCTGGGAGTGAAGCTAGCTGCCCAAACAGGGTGAACTAAAGGTCTGTGTGCATAGAGTCGTGTGCGTGTGTTGCACTTGCATGAATCATGGCATAGCATATCACTACACTCATATTTGCATACAACCGACACCCCAACGTATAAATTGGTATGAGACTTTTTATACGATGGGAGCCTTGCAGAAGACCCCTTAACTTATAAGTTTGTATGGGCATTCATATAAGTTAAGGTTACATACTTATTTACTTGTTGTTCTCTACCTGCCTTCTTATATAATTGCTACTTACTACCTGTTTTACTTTATTACTCACCACCGTAGAATTGCTAGATGTACTTTATTCATGATAGTTGTATATTAGCTCCATTATAATCTACTTGATTACTCTCCACCTTTGTAGCTTCCTTTTTCGTCCTCTCCGCTCGGTGCTTAGGAGCCATGGGGGAGGGGTAGGGGATGATAGGGCTTAGTCTTTATGACTAATGGTTTTCGAACCATAACATTACAGGAGCTCCGAATGGGAGACAGGGACCAACATTCAAGGGACCAGCACCAGCGGAGTACGGTGTGCATGGAGGTGGGTCAGTCTAGCACCGCTGCACCTGCGACCAGCTCCGTGAGTGCATAGTATTTTTATAGCTTCCGCGATGAGTGATTAGTAGTGAGGACTCTGATGTACCGGGCTCGAGCCCTTCTTTCTATATTTCATCTGAACTGTATCTTTGCAGTACTTATACTTCTATTTTCTGTTTTTTATCTACTGATGGACTGGATGTGATTTCATTTTATACATGTTTCTGTGGACTTGTTTACATTTCATGTATACTTACTTCTCTTTCTTTTTGATCTAAAAGGGCCGGCAGAATTGGCGTTTTGTAGTGGCGGACTTCCAGTGAGTCGGTGCCACCGCAAAGCGGCAGTTCTGTGCTAAGACCCCGGTGTTCTAAAAAAAAAGGGGGGGGGGGGGTCTTACAAGTGGTATCATAGGATACCTCGATCGGAAGAGAAGTAGTCCACAAAACCTTGGGCCACCCTCGTGCGAGCTTAGTTTGCGGACAAACTAGCAGCGGAAACAGTGGTGTGCCCATAAGGGAAATCACATGTAAAATTCCATCCTACCATTTCTTATTTTCCATTCATACATCCTCTAACAAATGGAATTTTTCCTTGTAGCCTGCGACGAACACTACACCACTGCAGGGGACACCTCCGGCTCCGAATGTGGTCCCACCTCCGCTGGCTCCAGCTCCATTCCAGGAGACGGAGATGGGGACAACACTGACGGCCATTCTAAAGGCCTTCAGAGCTCAGCAAGCCCCGACCCCAACGCCAAACCCCGGGGCCAATTGGATGACTGTCTTCCGGGGACTTTCCCCTCCATACTACCAGGGGACGCAGTCTGCAGTACGTACGAAGGAATGGTTGGATACCATTTACGAGATGCTAGCAGGGATTCGATGCCCCACTGAGGAGGCAGTTGCTTTGGCGGTCTCCTGCCTAGAGTGACACGGAAAGAGGTGGTGGAAATCTCAGTTGGACACCACCTTTGCAGGGATGGACTGCGCTGATATTACTTGGGAGGAGTTCAGAGCAGCGCTCTTGGGACATTTTGTACCTCAGTCGGCGAGGGATGACCTAGAGGATAGGTTCCTGCGATTGAGGCAAGGGAACATGACTGTGGTGGAGTACTATCAGGAGTTCACTCACCTGTCCTATTATGCGGACTCTTACCAGTTAGACGATGCTGGCTATGCCCGGAGGTTTTATAAGGGGCTGCAAGACGACATGAGACGGGCCCTCCTTTTCGTCTCAGAGGGGAGTCAGGCCAGTATTCTGGAGATGGCTAAGAAGAGAGAGGCGGATCAGCTTACAGTGAAGAGCCGGAAGAGACCGGCTGATGATACAGTGATTGGAGGTCGTAGAGACCGTCCTCGAGGCCAAGTTATTGGGGATAGAAGGAACGGGGATCAGCCTCGTCAGGAGTTTGGGCAGGAGTAGAGGAGTCAGGGGGTATTGGCTCCCCAGCCTATACAGATGATGGAAATGCCGAGGACAGCAGAGCAGCCACTTGTATGCTTTCAGTGCAACAAGCCGGGGCATATCAGGAGGAACTGCCCTATGAGGCGAGCACCCCCACCAGCACATCAGGGCACTCCACCTCCCTGACGGTTTGGAGGATGAGGACAGGACCGAGGATGAGGATTTCAGGATCGAGGCCGCAGGCCAGAGAGGGAGCAGGTGTATGCTCTAGACCTGACACAGCCCGAAACCCGGAGCAGGTTATCGCAAGTATAGCAGTACTTTTTAATTTTCTTTATATGAACGAGTATTCTAGACATAACCTAGTTAGAAATTAAGAGAAGACAACTGCAAAAAGAATACTAAGACACTTATCTACCCCAGGCATAGTATTCGTTAGCGGCAAGCCCGCTCACACTCTCTTCGACACGGGTGCTTCGCACTCGTTCGTGTCAGAGGATTTCGTGAAAGGACTGGAAGGGGTGGAGCCATTCACCGGGAAGATGATGAGGGTGTGCCTACACGATGGATCAGGGATAATGACCTCTGCTCATTGCAATATGGAAGCGAGGATCGGCGGGAAGGCATTTGAGGCAACAACGATGATTCTGAAGATGCCAGATTACGATCTGATCCTTGGCATGACTTTGCTGTGCTGGAACAATGCCCAGATTGACTGCGTGGCGAAGAGGATCACTGTGAGGCACGACGACTCCTTCATTGTCATCAAAGGTATTATACCAGCACCCCGTAACTTATTATCGTCTGTGCATGCCGTTAAGGCCCACCTGTAGGGGGAAGAAGTTTATCAGGTCCTTTTTGAGGCGGTCGTGGAAAAGGACTCCATTTCAGATATTCAAGTAGTGTGGGACTTCGCCGACATGTTTCCGGAGAAGCTACCAGGGCTACCCCCGCACTGAGAGAAGGACTTTCAAATTCAGCTCGTATCGGGGGCTAAGCTGGTATCCAGAGCTCCCTATCGAATGGCCCTAAAGGAGTTGGTGGAATTTCGAAGCCAGCTTCAGGAGTTAGTGGAGGCCGTGTTCGTTCGGCCTAGCTCCTCACCATAGGGAGTTCCGGTGTTATTCGTTAAGAAGAAGGACGGGACCCTTCGACTGTGCATAGATTACCGGGCCCTGAACAGGCTGACGGTCCGGAATACTTATCCCTTACCAAGAATAGATGAGCTATTTGACCAGTTGGATGGAGCCCATTGTTTCTCAAAGCTGGATCTGAGATCCGGGTACTACCAGCTTCACAGTCGGGAGGAGGACATCCCGAAGATGGCCTTCAGCAGCAGATATGGTTTGTACGAGTTTACCGTGATGCCGTTCGGGCTCATGAATGCACCCTCCACATTCATGACCTTGATGAATCGGGTGTTCAAAGAGTATCTGGACGTCTTCGTTATCGTATTCATCGACGACATCCTTATCTATTCAAGGATGGAGGAGGAGCACGCGAGACATTTGGCCTTGACCTTGGAGAAGTTGCGGGAGCATGAGATGTATGCCAAGTACAGCAAGTGCCAGTTCTTGCTAAAGGAGGTGGCCTTTCGGGGCCATGTCATCAGTGGAGCAGGTATGGCAGTGGATCCGGAGAAGCTCTAGGCAGTACGGGATTGGCCACCGCTAAAGTCGGCATCGGATGTTCGAAGTTTCTTGGGACTTGCCGGCTATTACCGGAAGTTTGTAAATGGGTTCTCTCAGATTGCTCTCCCTCTTACGTCTCTGACGAAGAAGGAGTCACCTTTTATTTTGACACCTCGATGCGAATCTTCTTTCTAGGAGCTGAAAGATCGTCTCACCTCAGCTCCCATCCTTGCTTTTCCATCAGGGAAGGAAGGATTCCAGGTGTACACAGATGCTTCCTATCAGGGGATGGGTGCCATTCTGATGCAGAACGAGCACGTAATAGCCTATGCCTCCCGTCAGTTAAAGCAGCATGAGCAGAACTACCCCGTGCACGATTTGGAGATGGGGGCAGTTATTTTTGCTCTTAAGATCTGGCGACACTATCTCTACGGAGTACATTGCGATATCTTCTCCGACCACAAGAATCTGAAGTACGTCGACACCCAGAAAGAGTTAAACATCAGGCAGAGACACTGGGTGGAGTTTCTGTCAGACTACCAGTATACCATGCACTACCATCCGGGGAAAGCGAACGTGGTCGCAGATTCTCTAAGCCGGAGAGCGAGTACGTCAGGAGTAGGCCCGCAGCTGATGGCCTTGGAGTTGGTTAAAGCATTCAAGGAGATGCAGATTTCACTAGTGTCTGGGGATGACCCGGAGCTATACATGGAGTACCTGGAGTCGATGGTTACTATTGATGATATTCGAGACCGCATTAGAGATGGGCAGATGCTGGATGAGAGAGCTGAGCAAATATTCCGAGTCTTGGAGGAAGTCATGACAGGAGATTACTCTTTGAGGGATGGTCTCCTGTGTTTCAGAGGCAGGGTCTACATACCAGCAGGAGGCCAAGACCGGGAGGACATCATGACGGAAGCTCACTACAGCCGATATTCGATACACCCGGGGATCACCAAGATGGTAAAATATTTGAAGAGGACGATGTACTGGCCGAGTATGAAGACAGATATTACGTACTTTGTGACGCATTTCGAGGCCTGCCAACTGGTGAAGGCAGAGTGTAGGAACCCAGCAGGCTTGCTGCAGCCACTTCCGGTGCCGGAGTGGAAATTTGAAGATATAGCCATGGATTTCATACATGGGCTACCTCGATCCCGTACGGGGAACGACTCGATCTGGGTGATAGTGGACAGGCTAACAAAGGTGGCCAGATTCATTCCAGTGGCGAAGGACGCATCGGTTCGTGTATTAGTACGGAGGTTCATTGAGCAGTTTGTGCGTTATCATGGGGTGCCCAAGACTATCGTTTCGGATCGGGATGGGCGGTTTATATCCAAGGAATGGAGGTCAGTCCAGGCCCATCTGGGTTCTCGATTGACATTCAGCACAGCTTTTCACCCTCAGACCGACGGGCAGACAGAGCGCACAAACCGTAAACTGGAAGATCTTTTGCGCCTGTGCAATTTGGACCGCAGCGAGCCTTGGGATAGATTGTTGCCACTGGTCGAGTTTTCGTACAACAACGCCCATCAGTCCAGCATAGGCATGGCTCCATACGAGGTATTGTATGGAAGGAGGTGCAGTACCCCACTATCTTGGGTTCAGTATGAGGATCCGCAGGAACTAGGCTCGGAATTTGTGGGAGATACAGATGCTCAGATTAGATTGATCCGGGACAGGATGTTTGAAGCCAAGATCAGGTAGGCCAAATACAACGATGTGAGGCATCGTCAAGTGGAGTTCCAGGTGGGAGACCGGGTTTTCTTGAAGATACGGCCGATGCACGGAGTCTCGCGGGTTCGCGGGCGGAAGAAGCTCAGCCCGTAATATATGGGGCCTTATAGGATCCTGGAGCGGATCGGCCCCTTAGCCTATAGACTGGAGCTACCATCGGAGTTAGCGGGATTGCATGACGTCTTCCACGTCTCCTCACTTCGGAGGGCTTTGTTACGCCCTGAGCAGCTGATTTCCTCGGCAGACGGCCCGGTGGCCTCGGATCGGTCAGTCAATTTGGAACCTATCAGGATCGATGACATAGCAGTGCGGGTCTTGCGACGGAAGAAGGTTCCGTTAGTCAAGGTTCTGTGGAACAATCATGGGCAGGAGGAGCATACATGGGAGCCACGGGACTTGACGCGGCAAAAATACCCGGAACTTTTCCGTCAGGTACACCTCACAACCCCTCTGGACAATCAATTTGCTTTCCTGTTTTTAACCAATAGGGCTGAAATTTCAAGAATATGGGGTAATCTTTTGTTTATTGGGGTGTATATACCTCGTTAATTGGACGAATTGGTCTTAGATTTAAAACCGCACAAAGCAAACATAGCGTAGAGAAGTAATCTTTTAATTCTCATGGGATGTTACAAGCTTCTTTTTCCCGATTGGAGTCCCGTAAGCTTAACCTTGATTTCGGGGACAAAATCATTGTTTTATTTTTTAGGATTTGTAACATCCCATTTCCGGCTAGACCCTTGGAAGTGGTTTTGTCATAACAGAACCTTAGGAAACCCAGGAGTTGAAGATTATCGACAAAAAAGTTCGAGTCAAGGGGTGGTCACGCCCGTGACCGACCCGTCACGCCCGTGACCTAGGGCGTGACCCCTTCGACGATCATCGACCTCAGGAAGATGATCGTCGGGCTCAGAAATTTCAACACGGGCCTGACACGCCCGTGACCGATCCGTCACGCCCGTGACCTGGGAATGGCGTTGAGTAAGCTAAGCTCACTCAATGTCGTGGACTGGATGGCATTGAGTGAGCTTAGCTCACTCAAAGCCATAAGCTGGATGGCGTTGAGTGAGCTTAGCTCACTCAAAGCCATAAGCGGGATGGCGTTGAGTGAGCTTAGCTCATTCAAAGCCATAAGTTGAATGGCATTGAGTGCACTGACTGCACTCAACACCATCTTGTGTCGGTAGGATGGCATTGAGTGAGCTGAGCTCACTCAATGCCGTAGACTGGATGGCATTGAGTGAGCTTAGCTCACTCAATGCCGTAAACGGTCAGGCGGGATGGCGTTGAGTACGTTGAGTGCACTAAACGCCATATGCTAAACGGCGTTGAGTGCACTGACTGCACTCAACGCCATTTGGTGTTGTCTGAATGGCATTAAGTGAGCAGAACTCACTCAATGCCATAACCTCGATGGTGTTGAGTGAGCTAAGCTCACTCAACGCCATCGTCTAAAAGAACATATTCTGGGTGGCGTTGAGTGAGCAGAGCTCACTCAATGCCATAATCCGGATGGCGTTGAGTGAGCTGAGCTCACTCAATGCTATAGTCTGGAATGGCGTTGAGTGAGCAGAGCTCACTCAACGCCGTAGCATGATGGCGTTGAGTGAGCTGAGCTCACTTAACGCCATTATACTTAGACTTTTTCTAGCATTTTCATTTCTAGCTCGGTGCTGGTTCAGCTGAATCGGGCCGGCCTGGGGGTGGGCCGTTTTCTCCAATAAGACCTGATAAGTCTTATTTGATTTAAGTTGACCAGTCATGCTTTGCCACGTGGACCGCCGGTTTTGCAAAAAAGGGCGGTTACAGCCATGGCTGAGATCTAGGCTTCATGGCCATCAATGGCATTTGATGCCATGGCCTTTCCTCTTCCCCTGAATCGGCTGGATTAAACTCCTCTCAGGGAGAGGAGGAGTTTCCAGCCCTCCTCCAGCTATCATAGAGCTGTTTCAGCTCCCCTCCATCATGGCCGAGCCAAGCCATTATGGGCCATTAATGGCCACAAGCTTTTGGCCGTTCCCCTTCCTTGTCCAAGCTTTTAAACACCTTCAGAGGCCCAAGGGGAGTTTTTTTCCAGCTGTTACCCGAAGTTTTCGAGCCTCCCCTTGCTGTTGAAGAATTCCGGCGACCCCACCACTGCACAAATGACATCCCGACGGTCTGCACGCCTCCAGCCCGCGAACAAGGTCCTCCCCTCCCTCTTCTTATGCAGATAGATCTTTGGATTCAATAGGATTGAGAATCGGGCTCAACTGAGCCCGATTGGAGCTTTCATTTTCATGGATTTTTCATGAAATTCGCGTGTTCGGGCTCGCCGGAAAAAGCCCCTCCGGCGGCTGCGCTGCCGCCCGGCGATGGCCGCCACCTCAACGGAGGACGTGGCGGCGGTGGCCGGCCAGGGAGGAGGCTAGACGGCCGGCGGCTGCTCTTGGAAGTAGTTCCAGGTCGGGCAGATCATGGCCTTTGGATGGAGGAAGAAGACAAGTCTAGAGCCCTTAGATCTTGCTTCAAGATCTGTGCTATGTAATTATATTTTATTTTATAAGCAATTTTTGTATGGAAATAACAGTCACTTTAGAAAATTTAGGAAAAATACCTAGAGGATCCTACAGGAAAAGTAGTCAGCCCTAATATTGTAGATCTATGAGTTTAGTAAATTTTAAAATTTGTTTCAAGCATTTTGGACCACTGGATAGACCTCAGCAATCATTTTGGTGAGGTCTACCCATAGGGCTGTCCTGACCTTAGAAAAATTCCCCACTCCAATCCATTCAACAAAATGACTTGAAATTTGGGGTGTGGCCTAATCTTACCTATATCTAGGTGCTATCCAAAAATTTGGATTTTTGGAAGATGTTTTTCTATAGTTTTTTGAAAAATTCAATAATCCTAGCATAATTTAATTAGATGGCTAAATGACTTCCAAACCCTCCCAAATTTTGGTGAGTGGTCCCTGGGTTTATCATAAGGTTCTGGTAAAAATTTCATCTCATTTAGAGATGTTTTGTATAGGTTTTTATTCCACCCTAGGTTGATACTTATAGGATAATTTAGGATCAAACACCCCGTTGGTATTTGAGTGGTCATATCACCTCAACAGAGGCTGATATTTTGGTCACTGACTTTTTAGGGCATGACACACCCTCCAAGGGAGTTTGGAGTGGCTTGGTGTAGGGTAGCACTAGAACCCTAGGGAAGGTCCCTTAATGGTGATTTTTAGGGTTGTGAAGGTCATGGGGTCAAATGACCTTGGACTGACTTGAAATTTAGTGGAAAGAACCATAGGGCCAGTATAGTTCTCTGAACAAAATTTTAGGGTATTTGGAGATAGTTAGGCCACCTAAAATCATAACCCTAGTTTAGGTCACCAACCTTAATTTGAACTATTATGCTATCAACTGAACTTCAGATCAAGTATAATTTGGGCAAGGTAATTTTCTGATATAAATTGCCATGTTATAATTTTGTCTAGATTTTTGGGTCAATTTATACTGTACTTCATTCACAACTCTTATAGTGTTCTAGATATTTATTTTGATGGTTCTGAAATTTCTGTTCATTGGAATGTTATGAAATCTTGGATTAGGGAATTTTATAGCATGTTATACCTTTTGTATTTTTCTTGGAAGTTTTATCTTATTATTTTGGGTACTTTATTCTTTAACGTACTAATTGTGATGTGAGGTCAAAAATACAAATAATGCCTAATTACTATTTGAAAAATTATGAAAGCTGGTCTGTGGTTGTTTTAAACCATAGTAGTCTCTCTGTAATTTTCTTTGGAATTTTAGATGATTAAAAATGGTACCTCCTTCACTAAGCTAGAAAAGTTAGTATTTTACCTTAAAATAAATTCAGAGCCAACAATATTAGAGGAAAATCATGGGACTTGGTTTCTGATAGTTTTAGACAACTATAAATCTTCTATAATTTTCTTATGATTTTTTGATAAATATTTATGGTACTTGCTTCACAATATGGTAGAAGTGGCCTAAAACGGTAAATTAGGAAATATAAGCCTAAACCCCCCTGAAATTTTTCAAAACTTGGAATTACTGCTTAAATGTCTCCTAGGATTTTTACTGATTTTATGATAATTTATTGTTGGCTTATTAGTGCACTTCGTGTTCATACTAGGGCATTTGGAAGCTGAGAATAAATAAATTAAATGCCCGATAAATAGGAAAAATTTGGAAATCTTGGTCTTTGCTGTATTTTGTCATGATAGACCTCCAGTAAATATTATAGGAGATTCGGAAGACAATTTGGAGTACCTTCCTTTATACACCTCATGTATCTTAGGATGGTCTGCATATTGTAAAACCACGAAAACTGAACTAGAGTGGATAATGAACTTGGGGAGATGGAATTTTTGTGGTTGTTGGTTTGAATAGGGCAAATTAAGTCTAAGTTTCATTATTGGAAGTTAGGATAAGTAGAGTGTGAGATTGGCCAGTGTTAAGTGGCGTTCGGGAACGACGAAAGATCGTCCACCCCGTATAGAAGAGGAAGAGTCTTAATACTCTAGGGCTAGATCTAAAGTAACTTAAAAAGGGATTGGGTAATGGGTATCAACCAATAACAATAAGTTCCTTACGAAAGGGAACAGTGGGCTTCAGCTACCATCATAGTTCCTAGTGCCCTTTGAGAGCCCTTCACGGGGAATACCGGGGGCAGTCCTGGGCTAACGTAAACCGTAAGAATAATAAGCAAAAAGAGCACCTAGTATAACTAGGGTTGCACATACACACACCTCGGTAGCTAGGAAGGTAGTATAAGTTGCTTTGGTTGCCATTCATACGTTAGCTCTGAAGGTAGATGCACGGACGGGACAGTCCGGGGAGCCGAGGGCTCGATGGTTGGAGTACAGAATAAAGGTGGTGGGTCTTCAATATTGATTGTCGTTCACACCGACATCGGTACGTTGACTCGGCGGTGTGGGACACTTAGCCAAAGAATGTCTGGTGGATACCGCCAGCACTAGTACGCGGATACTCTAGGTTGTGTTCTTCTAGGGCGTACGGAAGGGCTAGGCCCGATAGTGTGGATACCCGCCTAGGAGTGGAGGGCCTGACCCACTGTCTCCGTTTGCCACTATGGAGGTTCCTGGGAGTGAAGCTAGCTGCCCAAACAGGGGGAACTAATGGTCTGTGCGCATAGAGTCGTGTGCGTGTGTTGCACTTGCATGAATCATAGGCATAGCATATCACTACACTCATATTTGCATACAACTGACACCCAAACGTATAAATCGGTATGGGACTTTTTATACAATGGGAGCCTTGCAGAAGACCCCTTAACTTATATGTTTGTATGGGCATTCATATAAGTTAAGGTTACTTACTTATTTACTTGTTGTTCTCTACCTGCCTTCTTATATAATTGCTACTTACTACCTGTTTTACTTTATTACTCACCACCGTAGAATTGCTAGATGTACTTTATTCATGATAGTTGTTGATTAGCTCCATTGTCATCTGCTTGATTACTCTCCACCTTTGTAGCTTCCCTTTCCTCCTCTCCGCTCGGTGCTTAGGAGCCGTGGGAATGGGGTAGGGGATGATAGGGCTTAGTCTTTATGACTAATGGTTTTCGAACCACAACATTATAGGAGCTCCGGATGAGAGACAGGGACAAACAGTCCAGGGACCAGCACCAGCGGAGTACGGTGCGCATGGAGTTGGGTCATTCTAGCACCGGTGCACCTGCGACCAGCTCCGTGAGTGACTAGTATTTTTCTAGCTTCCGCGATGAGTGATTTGTTGTGAGGACCCTGATGTACCGGGTGTTAACTCCGAAATCAGCGATCCCTCCTAGGGTTGCCAGCTCGCAAGTCACGGCCTGCTCTGGGTTCCCCCTGAAGGTCGCGGCCTGTCAGCCTCTCCTTCTAAGGGTGGGCGGACTGACCTCTTAGTTCGCTGAGTCTGCTCAGCCCACGCGGTTAGGGCGGACTCACTAGCCAGACCGCCCAGGTCGCGTAGCTCCCGCTCGGTCTGCAGGGGTGCGAACTACTACCTCAGTCCGCCCGAGCAGACCGAACGGTTTGTTCGGCTAACCGCGCAGCAAGTTCTCCTTTCTCAGGTGCGGACTGCCCAATGATGTCGCGGACTCCCATTCCTATCCGCCTAGATCGCTCGATAACGACATGCTTAGGTGGCGGGCTCCATCTTCAATCCGCCTGCCGTAGGTCGCTAGGTTGCGATCAACCCTCCTATCCGCCAGTAGTAGGCAGACTCGGTCTCAGTCCGACAGGTCGCCTGTCAGTAGCAGTGACTTGCCTCCAAGACTCCAGCCAGCAGTAGCGACCTGCATCCAGGTCGTCAGTCAGCAGTGTGCGACCTGGACTATTCGATTCGCCAGGTCGCTAATCCTCCTCCCCAAGCCAAGGATACCACCAGCGGGCAGCCTGCTCGACCCCTCCGTCGCGAGTTAGGCGAGCTCGATGAACAGTCCGCAAGAAGATTTCCAGCTCGGCAGCTAATCGTTTATCATCTCCGCTGCGGGATGGGCGGACTCGTTCAGCAGTCCACCAGCTAGTTCTCCAGGTTCCTGGCGACAGTGGCGGACTCGTCGTGCATTCCGCCACTCAGCCTCCAGCGCCCGCTTCCCAGCAGCAGGCAGTCCCCTCAGCTCGCACAGCCCAGTGCGAGCTCGCTCAGCGATAGAGGCGGACTCATCGTGCAGTCCTCAACTCAGCCTCCAGCGCCCTCTTCCCAGCAGCAGGCAGTCCCCTCAGCTCGCACAGCCCAGTGCGAGCTCGCTCAGCGACATAGGCGGACTCGTCGTGCAGTCCGCTACTCAGCTTCCAGCACCCGTTTCCCAGCAGCAGGCAGCTTCTTCCTCAGCTCGCGTAGCCCAACGCGAGCTCACCCAGCAGCAGCCATCTCCAGCTCCAAGTCCAAGACTGCGCGACCTGGAGCGGACTCCGCGGACTCAGCACCGTGCTCGCTCAGCTCACCGCCTCACCAGTGGTGACGTTACCAAGACCGTTACCTCCTCGGGCCTATAAACAGGCCCCCAGACCTCTCATTTTGGGGGAGAGCAGAGGCGTCAAGTGTAACATCCCATTTCCAACTAGACCCCTAAGAGTGGTTTTGTCATGACAAAACCCTAGGAAGCCCAAGAAAGAGTCAAGTCGACCTGGTGGTGTGGATAGAGGCACTATGGTCTGTAAATAGTAAACTCCAAAGCCTTGGTTTAAGGTGATCATGAAGCTTCACCAAGACTCCAAGACCCCACCCATACCTTTATAACCCTAGTAAGGGGTCAATGGGTCACTAAGGACCCATGGAGGGCAGTCAAAGGACCTGAGTTGACCAAAGTCAACTCTAACCCTAATTGGGTCAAATTGACCTACACAAGGGTCAATTGTAGTCTCTTAGCCAAATGGACCACCCCTATACCTCCATAACCCTAGGTAGGGGTCAATGGGTCACTAAGGACCCATGGAGGGTAGTCAAGGGAGCTAAGTTGACCAAAGTCAACTCTAACCCTAATTGGGTCAAATTGACCTACACAAGGGTCAATTGCAGTCCCTTAGCCAAGTGGACACCACCCATACCCTCATAGCCCTATTGAGAGGCCAATAGGTCACCAAGGACCCATTGGGACCAATCATAAAGGCTAGGTTGACCAAAGTCAACTCTTGACCTAAAATGGTCAAAGTGCCCTAGTTAAGGGTCAAGTGACCTCCAAGGGCCAATCCAACCCCACCTTGACCCTAGGGGAGGCTAATGGGTCACCAAGGACCCATTGAAGAAACCTCAAGGACCAATTTGACCTAGGTGGGCCCTAGTCCAACTTTGGGTCAAGTTAGCCCAAATGGGCTAACTCAAGCTCAAGCCCATTGCAGTTGGGCTAACCTTGACTTAAGTGACCAAATGGACTTGTGGGCTGCCATAGGATAGGGAGGAGCCAAATTTTAGGCTTGGTGACTAAGAGAGAGAAAGCCATCCATGGAGGAGAGAGAAAGAGAAGGAAGAAGAAGGAAGGAGGACTTTGTGCTCCTCCTCCCCCCTCCCCAACCTCCCCATTCAATTCAGAAGAACAAGGGGGAGTGCAGCAGCAATCCTTGACTGATTGGAGCAAGCTCCACCCCCCTACCAACCAAAGCCGCCATCTTTGACTTAGGCCAAAAAATGGCATAGGGCAATTCAGCTACCTAACACCTCCCCTCTCCCTTTTAAAAGCTCCATTGGACTCCAAGGAGTGATTCCCACCATTTTCCTGAAGGAGCCAGCAAGTTTCCTGTGTTTTTGAAGAGGCCGACCACCACCGGCCACCACCATGCCAATCCGGCGATCAGCACGGCTACAGCCGCCACCACAGGTCTTCCTCCACTCCTTCTTACATGGGTAGTCCTTAGGAATCATTAGAGACAAGGTTAGGGCTCATTTGTGCCTAATCGGATTTTCAAAATCATGGATTTTCCATGAAAATCCATACTATCGGGATCGCCGGAATAGTGCTCCCCGGCGGCCGGGCCGCCGCCTGAAGATAGCCCCGACCACCACGAAGGTGTTGGCGGCGGTGGCCGGCCGGGGAGGTAGCCGGATCGCCGGCGGCAGCTGCTGGAAGATGGCCCAGGCGGGATGAATCTGGGCCATCGGATGGAGGAAGGAGATGACCAGATCCCGTCCAAAATCGCATCAAGATTCGTGCTGATATGGATATAAACTATAGCTTAAGTTTAATATTAATTCAATTCTGTCACAGCAAATGGTATTTAATGTTTTTAATTATTAAAATACTTAGGCTTCATTTCAGAAAAAATGGTCAGCACATAAAATGTAGCCCTAGGGGTTTACTTTCAAAAAAAATTAGTTTGGACCAATTTGGGTGACTGGTTTGACCAGGGCACTCATTTTGGTGGGGTCTATACATATGTCTAGGCAGACATTAAACAGAGTGCCCACACTTCATCCTTAGCCCAAATGAGTTGAAATTTTTGCAGGAAGTCACCCTAACTAATATCTAGACCCTGCCCAAAAATGGGAATTTTTGGAGATAATTTTTCTATCGTTTTGTAAATAATTTAATTTATCTAGGGTAAATTAATTTATGGGTCAAATGAAGTCCAAATTAATCCAAATTTTGGAGGGAGGTATGTGAAGTCAATATAGAACTCTGGGCAAAAGTTCATTAAGTTTGGAGATTATTTGAATGGAAATCATGCAAACCCTAGCCTTGCCCTAAGAAGGGCATTTTGGTATAAAAATGTATTGTTGGTTTAGGATGTCCAATTCACCTCAACAGAGGTTCAAATTTGGGCCACTGACTTGGCATGAACTTGTGCACCTTCCATTGAAATATGGGGAGGTTTGGAATTGATTTGCCCAAAGATCCTAAGTCAAACCCTAAGGAAGGGCTTTTGTACCTTGTGAAGGGCATGTGGCCAAAACACCTTGTATGACTATGAAATTTTGTAGGGAGGGTATTAGGGTAACTATAACCCTCTGGTTAAAATATTAGGGTGTTTTGGAAAGTTTGGGACCCACAAAACCTAACCCTGGTTTAGGGCATAAATATTATAGGGTTGGAATGGGCGAGCTAAACCCCTCAAACTAAGATGAAATTTTGGTAGATTGGTCATAAGGATATTATGCGCCTCTGGTAATTTAATTGGGAATTTTGGGACAATAGATATAGTACTTCATTTGTAACACAAGGGATGCCTCAATTTAATAAATTGAACATTTTGGTCTCTTTGACCCTTGGGAGGTCATGAAAGTTTGGCAGAATAAGTTTTGAATCATTATATGCATATATAAATTTTATGAAGATTTTTGGATACATATTTGAGATACTTACTTCACAGGCTTGTTAAATGAGGAAATTATTCAATAATTTAATTAAGACTATTTACTGATAAATAAATTATGAAATTTGTCCCAAATCATTTATATGCCATTATAATCATACTGGAATTTTCTCTGAATTTTCGGAAGCAATACAGTCTTTTATATTTCTTTAAATGAATTTTCAAGGGTTAAAATGAAATAGGAATTTTGGGATAAAACCTTACTGAAAAATTTAGTTATTTTGGAAGATGAGTTAAATCCTTATTTTCAATATCATATAAAATTAGTGGAATGATATCTTGTCTGAAATTGGTACCTCATGTTCATTATTAGAAACTTTAGTCACTATAATAATTAAATAAATTATTAAATAAATAAGAAAAAATTTTGGGTCTCTGGATTTAAGGCTTAAAGTTTATAAGGAACTTACATTAATTATTATAGGAGTGTTGGATGATCATTCGATGTACTTTCCATTTTACATGAAGTTTAACCATTGTGGTCTGCATTTAGTAATTTAGAAAAATTGTTCATGATTTTTGTTTGAGGCTTATCACTCTTTAATCACTTATGATATTTGACCCAGAGCATTTATTTGCCCTTGCAATCAGGTTAGAGTTTTCCTTGAATTTTTAGAAATAATATTGCCATATTTATCTATTTTAATAAATTATTGCAAGTTACCTTCAAAATAAAATCACTAGCCTAAATCTTGCTAAAAAAATTAGGAGACCTTGGATCTTAGGTTAAATATTTATAATGAGTATAACATAAATCTGGGGAAATTGTATCTTGTTTAAATTTGGTACCTCCTGTTCAATCTCGGAGACCTTGGCCACTAGGAATATTTAATAAATTACTAGATAAATAGAAAAATTGTGAAATTCTGGATTTGGGCAATAAAGGTCATAATGGACCCACATTAATTATTATAAGGGTATTGGATGATTATTTGATGTACTCCCCATTTTACATGACATTTAACCGTGTGGTCTGCATTTAGTAAATTGTTGAAAGGAAATAATTTGGCATAGTTGGACTTAGCCATCTTGCTGGATTTTGTAGATGTGGATGACTCATCCTAGAAGTTTAGGTTAAGTAATGAGATATGAGTCGGTAGTGTTGAGTAGTGCTTGGGGTCGACGAAAGATCGTCTTCCCCCGCAGAGTGAAAGGTCAAAATCACCTTAGGTTTAGTCTACCGTAATATGAAAAAGATATGGGTAATGGATATGGGATTAGTTACCAACCAACAAGAATAAGTGCCTTGCAAAAGGGAGCTTTGGGATTCACCCCATCATAGCTCCTAGTGCCCTCGAGAGCCCTTCACATGGAATACCTTGGGTAGTCCTGGGTAAAACCTAAGTCGTAGGTATAAAATCGCCACAAGAGTAAATAGTAAACTTAGGATTTCACACTCTCACACCCCAATGTCCCGGGAGATAGTTTGGGTTACTCGGTCAATAAGCACTTATTCTTGTTGGCCCGACGAGCTTCGGCTCGGTTGTAGAATATGACGGACGAGATAGTCCGGCGAGCTTCGGCTCGGTTGTGGAATATGTCGGACGGGATAGTCCGGAGAGCTTCAGCTCGGTTGTTGATTATGACGGATGGGATAGTCCGAAAAGATTTGGCTCGGTTGTTAGGACTCATAACTATTGCATGTGCATAAAAGGAATAAGGTGGTGGGTCTTCGGTATTGGTGGGTCGATGCACCGACGCCAATACGCTGACTCGGCAAGTGTGGTTAGCACTTCGCCAACAGAAGTCCGGTGCGCCAGCCTGCAAGAGTACGCAGGAGTCCGCTTTGTGCACCAAGCATTGAGGCGTACGATAGGTCTGACCGGTAGTGCTTTACTGGTTTAGAGGTGGGAGAGGCCCAACCCACCGCTTCTGTGTGTCACTACGGAGGTATCCTGGGAGGTAACGGCTCCGAAAGGGGGAACTAAAGTCCTGTGTACACAGAGTCGAGTGGGTGAGTTGTACTTGCATGTTCACGACATAGCATAATTGTATTTCATAGCATAACCATTGCATATAACCTGATACCTAAGGTATAAGCGGTATGGGACGCTCTATACATTAGGCCCTGCAGAACGACCCCTTGGCCTATAAGTTCGTGCGAGCGTGCTTATAAGTCAAGGTTCTCTTTCAGTATTATATATTTAAGCCTGCTAGTAAAACCGACACCCTATCATATAAATCGGTATGGGACTTTTTATACGATAGGAGCCCTACAAGAGATCCCTTAGCTTATGTGTATTCACATAAGTCAAGGTTACTTTCTTATTCAAATCTTATATCATTATTACCATCTTTTTGAACTGTTAGTTTAATTCCGCTGCAATCTGCTGTTTGATATTCTCCACCTTCATGTCCTTCCCTTTCCTTCTCCACGCTCGGTGCTTAGGAGCCATGGGGGAAGGGGCAGAGGACGATAAGACTTAGTCTTTTAGACTAACGGTTTTCGAACCACATCATTTAGGGGACCACGGAGCCCAGCATAGAGGAGCAGCCTCGGAGGTCGGCACGCTTGGAGATCGGACAGTCTAGTTTTGGAGTCCAGACAGCAGGGACTGTGAGTCCCGAACACTAGTAGTTGTATTAGTTTGCTTCCGCGATGAGTGATTTGTAGTGAGTACTTGATGTACCGGGCATAAGCCCAAGATTTTTATTATATGTACTATCTGTGGACACTCCCTTCGTGGAGCTTATTTTCTATACATGTGATTTTCTGTGGACATGCTTCTATTTTATTGCTACAGTTGTGATCGATTTTGGCCGGCAGAATCGGCATCTTGTAGTGACGACCTTCCCGGGTGCGAAGGTATCACCGCAAGGTGGCGGTTCTGGGCCTAAGACCCCGATGTCGAAAAAGAAAAAAAATGGGGGTCTTACATCAAGTTCCCGACCTCATCTCCTACGGACTCGGTTTCCCAGTCCGCGCGACCTGCTCCCCCAAGCTGTCAGCCCGGCTTTGTTCGGCAAGCCGCCCGATCAATTAGTCGCGCGGTCTGCCGATCTCCCCTTCTCAGTCCGCGCAGCCTCTGGCAATCTCCTCTCCTTAGCCGCCAGCTTCCCCCCTTGTACCCCTTTGTACTATTTTCTCATGTGAAGGTGCGACCTCTGGCTGTAATACTAAATTGTGATTAAAGGAAAAGCCCGTTGCAAGAGTGGCATTCAAGATACGTCGGGCGAAGTTTGCTGTTGCCGCTACTAGCGGCCTCCTCTCTTCTTCTCTCCTCTCTTGGCCCCAACCTGCAAAGCTAACCCTCAAGTAGCTGTCTGCTCGACAGTACCTGAACAAGCTTCTCCTCTATCCCCGCAACCCTTCTTCCTTCATCCTCAGCTTGTGAGATCGAACAATCGGTTAACTGGTCGGTGTCGCATTTCGCGCATCAACAGTTTACACGCGACCTTCAGATCTCGATCAGATAGTGAAAGCAGTGGTTACTCATGTTAGACCATCAACCAGCCGAGAATCTTGCTTCAAGTCCAAGTGATGGTTCTCTTTGGGAGTCCTTAGAGCAATCTCGCAGAGAAACTGCCCAACAGTTTCAAGTCATCAATCGTACTCTAGTAGCTCTCACGCAGTAATTTGCCGTTCAATCTTTAGCAGCGCCAGTTCCTCCAATCAATCCAGTACCAACATCAGAGACTCCTCAAGTCTATCCACCGGCTTGTCCGCCGGTCTACCCTCCTCTTTACACTCCAACCTTTCTGCAAGGGCCTGCATCTCCTTTGCGATCTCAGGATGATGAGTTTACAGCTCATCAAAACTTCTTCTGGGAAGCTGCCCGGGGAAGTCCATCTAGATTTCTGAATTTTCAGGGAAGTCATCCCTTCTCTTCAGCTCCTGCATTTGCTCCTCCTGCAGTAACCTTTTTCTCCTATCCTCTTGCTTCTTTTGCAGCTACTGCTCATGCTCCCTTTTTTCCTTATATGGTAGGAGAACAAGAAGAACCATCGCTGTTTACAGAGAGTGTTCGGAACGAACCAACTCAAGTCAACTTAAGAGAGCCACGGTTGCCCATTTACACCGGGGAGACTGATCTAGTCAAGCACCTTCAAGCTTTTGAATCAGCCGTTGCTCTCAAGACCCTCTCTGATGCTACCAAGAGCAAACTCCTCGTAACAACCTTTGATGGTCAAGTGAGAGATTTGTTCTATGGACTTCGTGTTCAGTCCATCTCAACCTTCGCTGATTTGCGAAGGGTGTTCCTACTCAGATTTTCCACCTCTTCAAAGAGGAAGGGCGGTCCAGAAGCCCTCTTTGAGATCAGGCAGCGAGATAATGAGACTTGGTCTCATTTTGTGGATTGCTTCCAGAGAGAAATCTTAGACATTGAGATCGTTGATCAAGAAATGTACCGAGTGGCTCTTATTCACGGCCTGCGTGAAGGACCACTCAAGTTTGAGGCTAACGTCCGAGCACCCAGGACTTATCAAGAGTTGATCGGCTTAGCTAATTCGTACATCTGCGGTGAAAAGAGCAACCCCAGTTTCGTCTCCAGGCTTGTATCGGAGAAAAACTCTTCTTCTTACAAGCAGCCTCTGAGGTCTCCTCGGAAAGATTTTTCATCCCACTCTAGGAAAATAAAGAAGTTCCAGCATCATCATCAACACTCCTTCCCAGGTCAGGATCGTGTCCACGAGCGATTGCAACCGCTACCAGCCCCACCTCTGCAAACAGCCTCTGTGCATCGCTCACAAGACAATGATGTACCATACTCTGGACTCGAGGAGACCATGCAAGAAGTCTGCCAGATCATTAAGGATAGGGCAAATTCAAAAAGGCCTTACCAGTCGGCAATTCAAAGATCAAGAGATTCGGATCCGTTCTGTGAATTCCACCGAGAGAAGGGTCATTTCACTGAAGACTGCAAGGCCCTTTGACGATTAGTTGAAAGATTACTCATCGAGGGCAAGATCAACGACCTGATCAAGAAAGTTGATTCTTCAAAGCCTTCCACCTCCAAGGGCAAGGAGGTGGCTAAAGTTCAATTGAATTGCGTGGACGTAGAGGATGGAGGCCGTTTGGGGCCTATAAACGTTCGGCATGAGTGCTTTGACGCCAATGACGAGGGTGACCTTGGAATGCTATTCTAAAGCAAAGAGGACGTCGCAGCTCTTCGAGGACCCTCATAGTAATGACCGGTTGTTTTTTACTCTACACTTCAAACACAATATCTTTCAATACTTCTAAGTGTTTCATTTTCTATCGCAATAAAGTTTATGTCAGAGATCCCATACTGACACTTTTCCCTTTATGAAGTGCTTCCTCCTCTACTTTTTCCCTTTGCCAAAGAGATCACTGAACCACCGAGATATCGACAAGTCTTGCTCAGGGCCCCCTCGAGATTGTCCTTTGGCGTAAGACCGCAATGAACACATATCACAGGGAGTTTTCGCATATGTGCAGTGGGGGCCGTTCAACTCTCGTGCGGAGGATGATAGGACTTTGGATCCTTACTAGCATCTAACACAGAGCGCGTTTTCAGGGAGGACCCATGTGTTAGCTATGCTGTGCTTCGTTTACGGATACGTTACAGTTACGATGATCTTTGCATGAAGAGCAATGGCGATCAAGTGTAGCCTTATCTCTTCGATCATCTCACAATTATAACGGTCGAACACTCCTTGGTACTCTCAATCCGTGCCTTCGCGGGGCCCATAACTCCGCTGAGCTATTCACAGACAAGCAATAGGCCGCTTGGCGCAACTAGTCTAATTGATCAGCGATGCTTGTAACCCGAGGCATGAGAGAAGTGCATCTGTCGTTTCCTTCTCAGGAATTTCCGCGCTTGTTTCCCTTTTATGCTCTGTCAAGGGAGCGTGTCCGGTCCACTTTAGGTAGGACTACCCTCTATATGGTTTCTTTTAAAGGCAAGCGGTGCATAACGCCCATGGGGAACACCTGTGGCAGTATCCAGTCTTTTTTGAACACCATAGAGGTGTAGCCCTCCTTTGTCTTTTTGCCTTTTTACAGGTCAACAGGTTAAACTCAATCTATTCTAAGGATTGAAAATATCTTTTTGGCTTATGGTCATCTTATATGCGCTGCCTGCATAAAGTTCTATCATATGACTATCAACAAGCTCTCTTATCAGATATTTCTGGCACAAATCATTGATCAGAGTATCTGATTCTTCTTGATTGACAAGTTATGTTGTTACAATTCTAAACTAAGATGGTTTCATCTTGCTGATCTGGTTTTCATATTAACGTTATACCTTGATCACGCGAGACAATCATTATCGCGGTTTGATCTTTATTCAATTGATAGCAGAGTTTGCCATGTATCTCTTCTGTTATCCGATTATATCTTATCATATCAAAAGTCAACATTCACAGGTTCCGCTCAGGTATTTGCAACTTAGTTTCATTTCCTTTATATCTACCTGCTCACTCTCCTTTTGCAGAGACTAGCAGACATTAGCAAGTTCCTCTCAGGCACTTGCAGCTTATTTCCCTTCTCTATCTGCTTGCTCACTCTTCTTTCGTAGAAACCAGCAGATATTGGCAAGTTCCCTCCAGGTACTTGCATTTTAGTTTCCTTTCATATCTGCTTGCTTGCTCTTCTTTCGTAGAGATCAGCAGATATTGGGAAGTTCCCTCCACGTACTTGCATTTTAGTTTCCTTTCATATCTGTTTGCTTACTCTTCTTTCGCAGAGACTAGCAGATATTAGCAAATCCTATTCAGGTACTAGCAATTTAACTTTATTTCATGATTGTGACTAACTTCTTTTTGCATAAGTTAACAGGTATTTACAAGTCTTCTTCAGGTACTTGCAATTCATCATTCTTCTATGTTTTCCTCTAACCTTTGTCTTGCAGAGGTCATTAGAAGACATTCGCGTTTACTTCATTTTGCAAAGCAACTCAGGTACACTCCAGATGTGCCTCTTTTCACTTGCATTCATTTTTTCCTTCGCAGGAAAAAGAAGCATTGGCAAAACCTTTTCTGAGGAGAGACATAAGGTTCTATCTCCCCCTACCTCTCATTTTTCCCGAGGGATGGATCACGATTTTTCGTGGCTCTCCTACTTTTTCGATGTTCCCTTCGGGACTTAAAAAAGTGCGGGGATTATGTTAACCCCGAAATCGGAGATCCCTCCTAGGGTTGCTAGCTTGCAAGTCACGGCCTGCTCTGGGTTCCCCCTGAAGGTCGCGGCCTGTTAGCCTCTCCTTCCAAGGGTGGGCGGACTGACCTCTCAGTCCGCTCAGCCCGCGCGGTTAGGGCGGTCTCTCTAGCCAGACCGCCCAGGTCGCATAGCTCCCGCTCGGTCTGCAGGGGTGCGGACTACTGCCTCAGTACGCCCGAGCAGACCGAACGTTTTGTTCGGCTAACCGCGCAGCAAGTTCTCCTTTCTCAGGTGCAGACTGCCCAACGATGTTGCGGATCCCATTCCTATCCACCTAGATCGCTCGATAACGACATGCTTAGGTGGCGGGCTCCGTCTTCAATCCGCCTGCCGGAGGTCGCCAGGTTGCGATCAACCCTCCTATCCGCCAGTAGTAGGTGGACTCAGTCTCAGTCCGACAGGTCGCCTGTCAGCAGCGGCGACTTGCCTCCAAGACTCCAGCCAATAGTAGCAATCTGCATCCAGGTCGTCAGTCAGCAGTGTGCGACCTGGACTATTCGATTCGCCAGGTCGCTAATCCTCTTCCCCAAGCCAAGGATACCACCAGCGGGCAGCCTGCTCGACCCCTCCATCGCGAGTTAGGAGAGCTCGATGAGCAGTCCGCAAGAAGATTCCCAGCTTGGCAGCTAATCGTTTATCATCTCCGCTACGGGATGGGCAGACTCGTTCAGCAGTCTGCCAGCTAGTTCTCCATGTTCTCGGCGACAGAGGAGGACTCGTCGTGCAGTCCGCCACTCAGCCTCCAGCGCCCGCTTCCCAGCAGCAGGCAGTCCCCTCAGCTCGCACAGCCCAGTGCGAGCTCGCTCAGCGACAGAGGCGGACTCGTCGTGCAGTCCGCCACTCAGCCTCCAGCGCCCTCTTCCCAGCAGCAAACAGTCCCCTCGCTCGCACAGCCTAGTGCGAGCTCGTTCAGTGACATAGGTGGACTCGTCGTGCAGTCCGCCACTCAGCTTCCAGCGCCCGTTTCCCAACAGCAGGCAGCTTCTTCCTCAGCTCGCGCAGCCCAACGTATGCTCTCCCAGCAGCAGCCGTCTCCAGCTCCAAGTCCAAGACCGCGCGACCTGGAGCGGACTCCGCGGACTCAGCACCGTGCTCGCTCAGCTCACCGCCTCACCAGTGGTGACGTTACCAAGATCGTTACCTCCTCGGGCCTATAAATAGGCCCCCAGACCTCTCATTTCTGGGGAGAGCAGAGGCATCAAGTTCCCGACCTCAGCTCCTGCGGACTCGGTTTCCCAGTCTGCGCGACCTGCTCCCCCAAGCTGTCCGCCCGGCTTTATTCTGCAAGCCGCCCGATCAATTAGTTGCGCGGTCTGCTGACCTACCCTTCTCAGTCCGCGCGGCCTCTGGCAATCTCCTCTCCTTAGCCGCCAGCTTCCCCCTTGTACCCTTTGTACTATTTTCCCATGTAACGGTGAACTAGCAAATTGTAAACTTGTTTCTTAATTAAAGAAAAAGCCCGTCGCAAGAGTGGCATTCAAGCCGCGGCAGGCGAAGTCTGCTGTTGCCACTGCTAGCGACCTCCTCTCTTCTTCTCTCCTCTCTCGGCCCCAAAATGCAAAGCTAACCCTCAAGTAGTTGTCTTCTCGATAGTACCTGAACAAGCTTCTCCTCTATCCCCGCAACCCTTCTTCCTTCATCCTCGGCTTGTGAGATCGAACAATCCATTAACTGGTCGGTGTCGCATTTCGCGCATCAACACTGGGCTCGAGCCCGTCTATCTATATTTCATCTGAACTATATCTTTGTAGTACTTATACTTATACTTCCTGTTTTTTATCTACTGATGGACTGGATGTGATTTCATTTTATACATGTTTCTGTGGACTTGTTTACATTTCACGTATACTTACTTCTCTTTCTTTGTGATCGAAAAGGGCCGGCAGAATTGGCGTTTTGTAGTGGCGGCCTTCCTGTGAGTCGGTGCCACCGCAAAGTGGCAGTTCTGGGCTAAGACCCCGGTGTTCTAAAAAGAAAAAAAGGGGTCTTACAGAATCAGTAGGGCCTTGTCCTTCCCTTTGAAATGGGTGTTGTCTAGCTTGATTTCTGGAGAGAGTCCTGTAATCTCTCTGCATGCCACTTGACTGATCTCTCCTTGACTGATATCCTCTTTGCTGTTGGCCTCTTGGTTGATATCTATCTTGAGACTAGTAAGAGCTTAGCCTAGCAGCAGAAGAAGACTGAAATGATAAACCTCCACCAGATCCTGAATTTGGAGGAGGAGGAGGAGGATGAAATTGGGAGGATCCCTTTTCATACTTATCAAGTTTTCTCCTTTTCTTCATGGCCTTAAGTTGATTTCTGGAATATTGCATCCAAGGCTCAGAAATTGGACAGTCCTGAAGAATGTAATAAGTTATATCATTGTCATATTGTACTTTTTCTGGAGGAACTCTTTTCAGTACCTTTCTTCTTGCTTTCCTCTTCTTTCCAATAGTTATAGAGGAGTCATCAGAATCAGTATGGAGTTGGTCACTGTCTGAACTTGGAGGATTATCATAAAGCTCATCAATCCTTTGAATATATTTCTCCTATTGTTTGGTTTGTTCAGCAACAGTGATGGAAGAAGCACTCTCAGATATAACAGTAGCAGCAGCAGGCTTAGTAGGAGCAAAAACACTATCAGCAGCAGCAGGCTCAATAGGAGCATCAAAAACTATCTCATTAGAAACTGTATTAGCAATTGTATCAGCAGCAACAGGAACATCACTAACAACAGGCAACACATCAATTTTAGCAGACTCAACAATTTCATCAGCAACTATATCAGCAGCAGCAACACAATCAGAAATAATAATTTCCTCAGCCTTAAGAGAATTGATATAAGAAGCAATCAGGCTGGGATCACCGCAAGCAACAGGCACAGTGGCCTTTGTCAGATCTTCAACTTCCTGAGCTGGTGGACAGCTGAAGTGAAGAGTATCAAAAACTGATAAATGTGACTTGAAATCAACTGTTAGAGTTAGAACTGGAACTTGCAATGGCAAGAATTCTTCTAAAGCAGCAGGCACTATCTCTTCTTCACATGGCATCTCCCCCTGCCTTGATTCTGTTGGAACTGGATCAAGGCACCCCATAGAAGGGATTGCCTAATGAGGAGAAATGGATGAAAGCCTGTTAGATAACTCCTGTATAGACTTCAGGAGTGGAGCCATGGAGGTCTCCAGCAAGGCTACTAGCCTGGGAGCTAGCATCCCATAAATCTTATCTGTCAGAGCAGAGAAATCCACTTGTTCAAGTGATAATTGAGTAGAGGTAGAAGATGGAGTGACTGGGGCTGGTGATGGATGGGCTACAGGAGGTGTGGTTGTGGGTGGTAGGATTGTTGGTTGAGATATTGGAATGGTGGAGATAGAGGTTATGATAGTAGAAGTGGTTGGAAGGAATGATGGTTGGTAACGAATATCATGAAGGAGTTGTTGATAGGATGTGGTGGATGGTGGAAGCTCAGTAGGTGAGGAGGGGGAATCATCCATGAAGGAATCTTCCATAAGATTGAAGGATGGTATGGTGGTGTCTAGGTCAAGAGGTGGATAGAAGTGTAGGGGATTGAATTGGTCTTTTGTGGTTGGAGGTGGAGATGAAATGGTTATGGGGGAAGAGATAGAGATGGTGATGGTTGATGAGGGGAAGGTTGAAGGAACAATTGGAGAAGGTGGAGAAGAGGAGGAAGCAGACAAATCTTCCATGAGGGCATTTGCCTGAGGGGAAGAGACTGCAACAGTCCTTGTGCCTAAAGAAGCAGTAGTCTTGGTTGGCTTAACAATCTGCCTGTCCCATTTGCCAAAAAGGACACAGGTAAGCCTCTTGGAGGCATTAATATGCATGCCAGAGGACACCAGAAGCTGAGGGCACCTGTTGTTCAAGAACAGTCCTAAGATCCTGCCAAATTTAACAAGGTTTTTGTTTACCTTCTTCTTAATCAGCTCAAAGAAAACTTCTCCCCAGTTTAAGTGCTTCTTAACAACCAGTGCACCCATCAACAAGAATTGATACCTGGAAATGGTATCATGGGCAGAATGTTTGGCTAGCAGGACCTTGCCCACAATATCTGCAAGGAATCTGTATTCAACAGACAGATTCTTTTTCAGCAGCTTGTTAGGGTTTGCTGCAGAATGCCCCATTCTATCTAACATCATCTCACATTCCTCTCCAGACAAATCAACAGAATCTTGTCCTGAACTTAACTGAAAAACCTCTGTAAGCAGGACAAGTGTTAGAGGTACCTGTGTTCCTACTATTGTACCGACCATTGTGGTTGAATCCATGTTCTGTGCTGTATATACCCACTCTTTTATCTCATCGGCTACCAGCTTTATTCTTGTAGACATAATCAGGGCCAACTGTTGTTCCTTGAAAATTTCTAGTATATCCTTGAAAATTTCATCGCTGCCTTCAAAGGAATTCATGTCTGTATCAAAACCTGTGTCGAATTTCATTTTGGCAAGGGCAGCAACAAACAATGCCATTGTATACCTGCAAAAATGAACAAACGCGACCAAGTGGAGAGAGGTTTTGAGGAAAAGAAAAGTTTTGCAGAGAGTATGAAAGCGCAAAAGAGAACGACGGCCGAAAAATGTGTTTTATATTAGGGTTCGACGCCGAAAAGGAAAGATCGTTGAACTTCGTTCGACGATCTGGGCTTCTAAAGGAATCTGAAGAGTCTTCAATAACGTCGATCTCCGTTCGACGATATTGGAGAGCTTCGATCTCCGATCGACGATCTCTGACCAGAAGAAGATAGCTTAGCGCTATCTGAAAGCGCTGAACTCCAGTCGACGCTTTTGGAAAACGTCGATCTCCGTTCGACGATCTTGGGGAAAAATGTCGAGCCCAGTTCAGAGACCAGAAACACCCTATAGACACTAGAAAAATCAAGTTTTTATCCTAGTCTTGGTTAATTTAGGGTTTTAAAATCTTGGATCTTATTTTAAGCTTCCTCCATCAAATATTCCTAACTAATTCAGGAAGAATGTATGTTTCTTTTCATCCAATGGTTTGATGAAAATGTCCCCCCTTTGCAAATCAGTTGAGATATAATGAAGTTCAATTTTATTCTTTTCAACATTATCCCTTAAGAAGTGATGCCTAATCTCTATATATTTTGTCCTACTATGGAGGACTGGATTTTGTGCTATAGAAATAGCACTGGTATTATCACAAAATATTTTTGACCTTTCTAAGTTGTAACCATAGTCTAGGAGCTGGTTTTGAATCCATAAAATCTGTGAGAAACAACTACCTGCTGCCATGTATTCAGCTTTAGCAGTTGAAGTGGACACATATGTTTGTTTCTTATAGAACTAGGAGACAAGTCTGTCACCAAGAAACTGGCAAGTTCCACTGGTGCTATTCCTTCCTACTCTACATCCAGCATAATCAGCATCTGAAAATCCAGTTAATTCAAATCCTGAGTCTTTTGGATACCAGAGACCTAGATTTGGAAAACTTTTCACATACATAAGAATCCTTTTTACTAATGTTAGGTGTGACTCTCTAGGGATTACTTGGAATCTAGCACATATGCATGTAGCAAACATTATGTCAGGTCTACTAGCTGTAAGGTACAATAAAGAGCCAATCATTCTCTATATGTTGTCTGATCAACATGTTTCCCATGTTCATCAGCATCTAATACAACATTAGTAGGAATTGGTGTTTTCATACATGATGCTTCAGACATACCAAATTTCATAACCAATTCTTTTGCATACTTGGTTTGAGAAATAAATATGCCATCAGCATGTTGTTTGACTTGCAATCCTAGAAAGAAGAAAAGCTCACCCATGCTACTCATTTCAAATTTTGAATGCATTAAAGTAGAGAATCTTTTGCGCAAATTTGAATCAGTAGATCCAAATATAATATCATCTACATAGATTTATATTAGTAGGATATTGGCCTTATGGGTTCTAATAAAAAGAGTTTGGTCTACTCTACCCCTTATAAAATAATTTTTTAGAAGAAAACATGCTAAGGTCTCATACCATGCTCTAGGAGCTTGCTTGAGACCATATAATGCTTTATGCAATTTAAAAACATGATCAGGATGAGTTGGAGAGATAAAACCTGGGGGTTGTCTAACATAGACTTCTTCCTCTATGTCTCTATTGAGAAATGCACTCTTTACATCCATTTGATAAACCTTGAATCCTTTGTGAGCTACATAAGCTAGGAATATTCTTATGGCCTCGAACCTTGCAACTGGTGCAAAGGTCTGGTCATAGTCTATTCCTTCTTCTTGAGAGTATCCCTGTGCAACTAGCCTTGCCTTGTTCCTTACAATGATCCCTTGATCATCCAACTTGTTTCTGAACACCCACTTTGTTCCAACAATGGAGTGATCCTTAGGCCTTGGCACTAGCTCCCAAACTTTGTTCCTTTCAAATTGATGCAATTCCTCTTGGATTGAGGTTCAGTTTGAGATAGAAAGCAGGTGTGCATCAGGTTTTGGTTGACCTGATTTCTGGTTTGCAAACCAGCTGAGATGTCTCCAATCACTTGGGAGATTGGATGATCTCTTGTTGTTACTAAATCAATAGGGGGTGTTGATTGTTCACCAACCTGTGTTGTTGTTTCCTCTTGAGGAACAACAACTGGCTCTTCAAGGTAATTCTTACAAGGATATTGAGTACCAAGATGTTGAGTGTCCTCTTCATCTTCACTGATTTCACCTCTTTGTTGTATAGGTGAATGTATTGTGTCCTTCTCTATAATATGTAACCTGTCCAAATTTTCTGAAAGAGAGTTTACCTGCAAGGGTTCTATGGTAGAAGTATTCTTCTCCTTGTAAAACATGTTAGTCTCATCAAAAGATACATGAACAGATTCTTTAATTTTAAGAAAAGTTTTGTTATACACCCTATAAGCTTTACTGATCATGGAGTATCCCAGAAACACTCCTTCATCAGCTTTAGCTTGGAATTTTGTTAAGTATTTCTTGTCATTATTGTGTATGTAATAAATGCAACCAAAAATTTTGAAGTAGTCTACTTTAGGTTTCTTCACTTGGAGCAATTCATAGGGAGTCTTGCCCTTCAGTTTATGTATCAAACTTCTGTTCAACACATAGGTGGAGGTGTTCACTGCCTCTGCCCAAAAAGATAGAGGAAGGTGTGCATCTGTCAACAATCTGGTGGCATATTAAATAAGGGTTCTATTTTTCCTTTCAGCAATCCCATTTTGTTAAGGAGTTCTAGGAGCTGAGAAAGTATGCCTGATCCCTTCACCCTGATAGAACTCTTGCATAAGAATAGAATCAAACTCTGTCCCATGATCACTTCTGATCAGGGCAATGTGAGTATTGAACTCAATCTGTATGCATTTGAGAAAATCTGTCAAACACTTAAAGTTATCAGACTTCTTCCTTAGAAAGAATACCCAAGTCAATATAGAGAAGTCATCTACAATCACTAAAGTATAAGATTTCACTCCTAAGCTTTGTACTGTAATGGGTCCAAAAAGATCCATGTGTAACAGATACAAGATCCTAGGTGAATCACTCTTATTAAGTGACTGCAAACTATTTTTAGTTTGCTTGCCTAATTGACAAGCCCTGCAGAGTCCTTCCTTCTTGTAGGGGCTAGAAGGTACTCCTCTAACAAGGTTGTCCTTGGATAGCCTAGCAATGGTTCTAACGTTTAAATGTCCTAATCTTTTATGCCATAGATCATTTGGTTTGCAAACTGAATTAAATAAATAGATATCTATATTTTTTGAAAGGAAATCTACAAGATAAATGTTACCTTTCCTTTTACCTGTTAACACTGTTGTGTTATCCTCTGACTTGATCTCGCATAAGGATTTGTTGAATATCACTTGATAGCCTTCATCACAGAGTTGACTGATCCTGATTAGATTGTGCTTCAGTCATCCACATAAGCCACCTTCTTGAATGTGACTGAGCCAATCTGAACAACACCATATCCTTTTATTTTACGAAAGTTTGAATCACCAAATATCACTTTGGGTCTAAGTTTGGTTTTTAAGGATGTTAGATTCTCCTTGTTCCCTGTCATGTGCTTTGAGCACCCACTATCCAGATACTATTGTTGGTTCATTGCTTGATATGTCTTCACCTGCACATAAACAATTTATATGTTTTTGACCCAGTTTACCTTGGGTCTAGGTTGATAACCTTTAAACTCAGAGATAAAAGACATCCCTAGCTGACTCTTATATCCTTCAGGATGGTATCTCCTAGGAGGTACTATCCATTCAGTATAAGGTTTGAAGCTTTGGGATATGGGACTTCTAGGATTGATTTTAGATTTACCTCTGAAAGATTGTTCAAAGCTCTGAGCTCCGTTCGACGATCGTCGAGCTGAGTTCGACGATCTTGGGTCAGATCATCGAGCTCCGTTCGAAAATCGACTATGCCAGAGTTCAGATTTAAGAAGTCGTCGACCTGAGTTCGACGATTTAGCCTGAGATCGCCAAGCTCTATTCGACGATCGTCGAGCTCTATTCGATGTTTTCTGTTGAACTTTGTTTTTCTTAGGTAAATCAGGATTCTTCCTAGCTACCTCTACAACACCCTTTCCTTTATCTGAGATAAATTTAACTGGGGTTGTTAATACTATAGGTTGGCTGGATGAAGCACCCAAGCCCAGTGTACTGTTGAGTCTTGAGTTCACTGTGCTTGTGATGTCCATCAGTCTGATGCTTCTCCCATTAAGAGGTTCTTCAAACTTCTTTGCCTAGGATAGATCACTTTTCAGTGAAGATATCTCCTCCCTACAGCATTCTAACTCCTTAGAGAGTTTGAGGTTGTCTGATTTTAGAGTGCTATGTTCAGACAATTGATTTTTGAGAGAGTTAATCTCTTTCTCAGACTTTAGCAGGTCGAAACAAAGTGCCTTAAATTCAGATCTAAAGTCCTTTGAATTAAAATCAAAAGATTCTATTACCTGATCTTCTTCATTTTCATGTTCAGATTCAGATTCTAACTCATGTTCTGCATAAGAATTATGTTGGGAGGCATTGATAGCCATTATGTAAAACTCCTTTTCTTCAGCATCATCTTCATCATCACATGAGCTTGATGAAGCCTCTGATTCTTCTTCAGTTTCACTCCAGGTTTCAGCTATAAATCTCTTCCTGGTGTGTTTGTTCTTGCTGGAGGAGGATTTGTCATTGTTGTTTCTCCTGGAGTCCTTGTCTTTTCTCCTATCTTTCCTGTCCTTCTTGTCCTTATTCTGATTTTCTGGACAATCAGGCACAATGTAGCTTGGTTTCCTGTATCCAAAACAAATAATTTCTTTATTATTGGATTTGTCATACCTTGGCTTCTCATGACCTCTGGATGACCTCTTTCTGAAATCTTTCCTTGCCATCTTTTAGAATCTTTTGCCCAGTAAGCTCATTAATTCTTCATTGCCTGTGACCTTGTCTTCAGGCTGATCTTCTGTAGCTTTGAAGGCAATTGTCTTCTCCTTCCTGATTGCTGGAGAAGCAACCTTTTGTTCTTCATCTCTATTTTTGATGAGAAGCTCATAAGACTTGAGCTTGCCCAATAATGCTTCTGTAGTAATCTAAGTTAGGCTTCTGGCATACTTGATTGGCCAGATCCCTGAGTCCCATGTGCTGGGGAAGAACATTAGGATTTTGTCATTGAGTTCAGTTAGTGAGATATCCTTGTCCAATGTTTTTAACTCACTGACTATTAGGATGAGCCTGTTGTACATGTCAGCAACTGACTCAGTTTCTCCCTTTTTGAAATTCTCATACTGGCTAATGAGATGGGATCTTCTGTCTTTCCTTTCATCAACAGATCCTGAGACAATTTCAGATAACTTGTCCCATATCTTTTTTGCTGAATTACATTCAGCCACTTTCTAAAATATTTCATCAGACATAGTCTGAGCCAGAATATTCATTGCTTTGGCATCTACAACTTTCCATTTCTTGATTTTTGCATCAGTTCCTGAAGGAGGTGGAACAGCACTAGTACTTGTAATTACTGGGGGTCTTGAACACACTTTCAAAACAGAATTATAGATGTCCGCATCAATAGAATTCATATATAATTTTATCCTTGCCTTCCAAAGTGCAAACTTAGAAAGATTGCACACTAGAGGTCTGGTGCTAGCATAATCTTTGTTTTGTGCCATGGTTTTGTATGAATATAAATATAATACAAAAAGTAATAACCCTCTATAGAAGATTTATCTTATCAAGGATCTTTTGGTTCAGGTGTTAGCCTGTTCAACCAATGTGTTGAAGATTCAGTTGTTGAGTAACCAACCTGCCTTTGATACCAATTGAAAGTGAGTATAAAATCTACCTTTAATTTAGAGGGGGGTGAATAGAGTATTTTAAAATAATTTACAATTTAAAACTGTAAAGCAGTGGAAGTCTTGATTTATGTATATGTGTAAGGTGCTTGAAAAAAGAAAAACTAAGTAAGCAAGAAATAAGAAATCACAGCACACAACAAAAACAAAAGCACAGCAAACCAGAAGACACAAGGATCTATAGTGGTTCCCCAACAACCTGGGTACATCCACTCTTCTATCACCCTAAGTAGGAATCCACTGCAAGAATAGTTGATAAGGTGTCCTGGGCACCAATGAGCTTTTGATAAGGTTTTCAAAAACCAAACCTAGATTTTTTGATAAGGTGTTTTGCCACCACTGAGTTTTGACAAGGTCTCAGAAACCAGCCACAAAACTATTAAAGGGAGTTTTGAGAAACCCTTTTACAGAACGAATAAAGAAAAACAAAAAGGTTTAGTTGTTCTTCTCTATCAATAATCTGAGAGAAGACAAGTGGAAGATGTTGTCAAAGCTCCCCCTGAGATCTGTAAGGGTTATGGAAGATGAGCTTTACTTAGGGTGATAGGCCTTCAATTGCTTCAGATCTCCAGCAATAGATAATTTCAACAGATGCTGAAATGTGTGATGTCTGTAGTCCTTGATGAAGAAGCTTTTGAACACTTGATGTTTGAAGGAGTAGAATAGCAAATGATCTCCTTCACAGTAATGTTCCTTGTGTTCTTGAAGAATTCTGACTCAGTAATTCTGTAAACTTTTGTCTACTGAGTCTATTCCCAGAAGATGAATTCTTGATGAATAATTTTCTTGTTCTCTCTTCTGTATTCTTTATCAAATCTTGTCTGTTTTTTTTTCAGAATGATTCTCTAGGTAGTATATCAGATTCTGACTTCTTGATAGCCGTTAATCAGTCAAAAATTCATACCTTAACTGATATCTGCCTTTGGAGGAAAGTCCTTAAGAAACATTCCAATTAGTCTTCCTTGAAACTTGCTCCAGATTGATTGAAACGGCTACAAAATCCTTTGCCATAAATGCTGAAAATAAGTCTAAATGAATTCCATAACTGTCCTGAATTTGAATACTGAAATCGTCGATCTCTCAGATAAATCGTCAATCTGAGCTCCACAATCATCGAACTGAGCTCAGAGATTGGATTTAAACTTGAAACAGAAATCATCGAACTGAGCTCTACGATCGTCGACCTGAGCTCAGAGACTTGGAATTACAGCTAGAGACAGAACGTCGATTTGTGCTCGAAGATCGTCGAACAGAGTTCGAAGACTCGTTGAACCGAGTTCGACGACTCGTTGAACTGAGCTCAGAGATAGTCGAACTGAGTTCGACGTTTCGTCGAACTGAGTTCGATGTTTTGTCGACCTGAGCTCGACGAGAATTGTCTTGGTCCTCAGCACTGAATCCTTATCTTAAGAAGGTCTTGAGGGCTGCTTTCAAACCTAAGTACTAACCCTAAGACTCATTCTAATTGACCTATCATACTATACAGCAAGGTAAAAACAAATTCCTAAGCACATAGTGATCCTTACCCAAATTAGTAATAGGGTGTTCCAACAAATTCCATAGAAAGAATAGGTTCTGGCATAATCTTTTGCAGTTAGGTCGTCTTCCTCATCAATAATAGGCATTTTCAGAAGCTTGGAAATCCTGTGCTTGTTAAGCTTGATTTTGATCCCTTTAACTTTTATCTTCAAAACTGTTCCATTCCTCCTTACCTTAGCATTCGTGAAAAATTCCTCGATATCTGGAAAAACTATCTTGATGGGCTCAAAGAGAAGGAACATCAATCCGCCTGTTTCCAGAAGAATCAGCAAGTTCTGGAAATCGTCAGAAATGTCGGCCAGTCCTTCGACGACGAGTTTGCTGTCGATGCCAATCTTGGAACTGTGAGCCATTGACGCCGACGGTGGCAACGAACGGAGCGGGGAACATCGGCGGAGATGAAGCTTTCGTTCGGCAGAAGATGAAGAGTTGCGAGAGGAATGTTTGAAATGGCGGTTGATTTAGGATTCTTAAATATTATAGATATATATATTTTCCTAGTAACGTTAATTATCTGCCTAATTAGTCTTAGGTTAGGGCAGAAATCAAGAATTTTGCGAAATAATAGAGTTAAGAAGTACCGGCAGAAGGCCGGGCTAGCTATCGAAAGGTAGGTTATACTTTTCGAGAAGTGGCCAATAGTTTTTGAGAAGTAAGAAAGTTCTCGAGAACTTGATTTCAGAGTTCTCAAGAGATAGGCTGACTTCTCGAGAACTAGTTCTCGAGAAATTACGATGGACTTTTCGAGAAGTTTAAGTATTTCTCGAGAACTTAAGATACATTTGGAGAGCTAATTTCTTCCTCTCGAGAAGTGTACTTAGGTTTTTCGAGAAATGACTTTTACTTTTCGAGAAATGAAGTAGGTTTTTGAGAACTGCCTTCCACTAAGTAAATTCTAACCTTTTAGGAGTATCCTCGATTCTTGAGCCTTTTAACTGATCACTTTGGTCTAATCCTCCTTGTTCAGCAACCCAAGTTTTGTTTTGAAGAAATTGAACTTGGTCTCATCCAGCGGCTTAGTGAATATATCTGCAACCTGCCGATCTGTTGGCACGTACTGTAGATCCACATCCCCTTGCTCCACAGGCTCCCGGATGAAGTGGTATCTCAGCTCGATGTGCTTTGTCCGGCTGTGAGAGACTGGGTTGTTTGCGATTGTGATTGCGCTGGAGGAGTCACAGAACAATCGAATGTCCTTGACCTTCATATTGTAATCTTCTAGCTGGTTCTTTAGCCAAAGCAACTGTGCACAACAACTACCGGCAGAAATGTATTCTGACTCGGCCGTTGAGATTGCGACACAATTTTTCTTTTTGCTGCTCCAAGAGATAAGCCTTCTTCCTAGGAATTGGCAGGTCCCAGAAGTGTTTTTCCTGTCATCTTTGTTTCCTACAAAATCTGCATCTGAAAATCCAATCAGTTCACTATCATAACTTCTTGGGTACCATAAGCCAAGATTTGGTGTACCTTTAAGGTATCTCAAAATTCGATTCCCAGCAATATAGTGAGATTTCTTAGAGTTCACCTGGAATCTAGCGCATACACATGTTGAGAACATTATATCTGGTCTACTTGCGGTAAGGTAGAGCAAGGACCCAATTATGCTTCTATACTTGGTTTCATCAAAAGGTTTCCCTTTCTCATCCTTGTCTAGAGACATAGCTGAGGCCATTGGAGTCCTCATAGAGGTTGCATTCTCCATTCCGAATTTCTTAAGTAGCTCTTTGGTGAACTATGTCTGTGAGATGAAGATTCCATCCTCAGATTGTTTCACCTGAAGCCCTAAGAAATACTTCAGCTCTCCCATACTGCTCATTTCAAACTTCCCTTGCATAAGTTTAGAAAACTTTTTGCAGAGGTTGTTATCCGTAGAGCCAAAAATAATGTCATCGACATAGATTTGCACTAACAAAATCTTATCATTTATTTCCCTAAGAAATAATGTCTTGTCTATCTTTCCTCTTGTGAACTTGTTCTCAAGAAGAAAGCTAGACAGCGTCTCATACCAAGCTCGAAGAGCTTGTTTAAGACCATATAAAGCTTTTTGTAGTAAATAAACATGATTAGGAAAAGTTGAGTCAACAAAACCTGGCGGTTGCTCTACATACACTTCTTCCTTTATGTCACCATTCAGGAAGGCAGATTTTATATCCATCTGATAGACAGTAAAGCCCTTAAGTGCAACATAAGCAAGGAATAACCTGATCGCCTCCAGTCTTGCCACTAGAGCATACGTTTGATCGAAGTCGATTCCTTCTTCTTGATGAAAGCCATTGGCGACGAGTCTGGATTTGTTCTTTATAATAGTTCCATCTTCGTCCATCTTGTTCCGGTAGACCCATTTTGTCCCGATGACGTTCTTACTCTTGGGTCTAGGAACAAGTGTCCAAACTTTGCAATGTTTGAACTGATTTAACTCTTCTTCTGTGGCTAGTATCAATGATGCATCTGAGTTTGCTTCCTCGAACTTCTTAGGTTCAACCTGTGATAGAAAACTTAAGAATAAATTCTCGTTAGTTGTACCTCGACGAGTTCTAACACCATCCCGTGGATTTCCTATGATCTAGTCTAAGGGATGATCCTTCAGGTGTCTGAGCTCTATAGACCTTACTTCTGGGATCTCCTCAGCCACTAGAGTTGCATCTTCAGCTGGGATGAATTCTTCATCTTGATCATCTACCTCTCCAATCGGGGTTGTAAGGGTGATCTTGATGAACTTTTCATCTTTGTCTTCAGTAGGTTCATCCAAGCTGAGTTCCTTTATCTTTGTACCTGCATCTTCAATGAGCACACTAGAAGAGTTGCTTTGCAGCAAACTCGTCTCATCAAATACAATGTGTATCGATTCTTCTACCACCAGAGTTTTTCTATTGAATAGTCTATAGGCCTTACTATGGCTACTATAACCTACAAAAATACCTTCAAAGCTTTTCTTGCTAAACTTTGTAGTGTGATACTTGTCGTTGTTAAGTACGAAGCACTTACAACCAAAGATTCTAAAATATGAAATGGTCGGTTTCCTGCCTTTTAGAAGTTCGTAAGAAGTCTTATCATGGTTCTTGTTGATGAGTACTCGATTTTGCACATGACAAGCGGTGTTGACGGCTTCAGCCCAGAAGTACTCTAGAAGTGAGGCATCGCTTAACATAGTCCGGCAAGCCTCTATGAGTGTTCTGTTCCTTCTCTCAGCTACTCCATTTTGCTGTGGAGTGCGAGGAGAGGAAAACTCATGAAAGATACGTTGACTTTCACAGTATTCTGTCATGGCCCCAGACTTGAATTCCGTTCCATTATCACTTCTGATTTTGACTACGGAGCAGTTGTATTCATTCTGGACTTGCCTAACAAAATTAGTGAAAATATTGGAGGAATCTGACTTGTGTTTCAGAAAGAACACCCACGCAAAGCGCGAGTAATCATCCTTAATAACCAACGTATATTCCTTACCTCCGAAACTTCTAACTTGTAGTGGACCGAACAAGTCCATATGAAGAAGTTGTAAGCTTCTATTAGAATCCTTACCTATAATGTTTTTAAATGTACTCCTTGTTTGCTTGCCTTTTATACAGGCATGACAAGGGCTGTCCTTAACGCACTTGACATTTGGGGCATCACGTACTAAGTTTTGAGAGAATAGTTTATTTATAGTTTTGAAATTAATATGTGTTAGTCTCTTGTGCCATTGGTCAGCAAGAGAAGCACCACTTTTTGCTAAAAGACATACTGGTGTAGAGGAGTCAATACAGATGAAGTTTAAACAGAAAATATTTCTGCTTCGAGTGTCTGATAAATAGTTTCCATGTTTTCAATCGATTTTATCAAACACTTGTCAGCATGGAATTCAACCACGTATCCTTTGTTGCATAGTTGGCTTATGCTGATGAGATTGTGTTCCAATCCTTCAACATAGGCTACATCCGAAAAGGATACGTTACCATTAGTAATCATACCGTAGCCTTTAGTAATTCCTCTGTCTGAACCTCCAAAGATGACCTTTGGTCTGTTCAACACCGGTGAAAAGTTCTAGAGTAGGCTCCATGTCCCGGTCATATGCCGAGAACATCCACAGTCCAAATACCAGATTGGCATTTTAATGGCCTTTGGACGTACCTGCAATTATAATTACTTAGCCTTAGGAACACAAACACGTTTGGGTCCTTGGTCTCAAGTTAGAATACTCCCCCTACGAGTATTAGCCTCATGAGTGGTCATTCTCACATTGATAACTTGAGGAGTGGCAACATTTTTAGGATTCAACCAACAATCTATGGCAAAGTGACCAACTCTACCACAGCACCAACAGTCAAATCTGGTTTATATCTGCCTTATGATCTCCTGCTTGACCTTCTTGAGAGGAGGTCCAGCAGGGGTAGCATCCTTGGAGATAGAAGCTTCATGGTGGTGGCAACTACATGAAGTCTTCTCCTTCATAGGCTTTTCCAAAACAGATTTTACCTTTGGTGCCTTCTTGATGTTATGACCATGAGCATAAGGTACATAGCTCTGATGTTGAATCTCTTCACAAGGTGCCTTGAAGACACTCTCACCAAAGTTACGATGGCGAGTCCAACCTTGGTACCTTGACTTAGGCTTCTCTGGGATCGGCCTAGTGAAGTGTTCATAGGTGGACTCAAAGTCGAATTCGTTCGCAGGAATGCTAACTTTCTTGAACGAGACTGGATCCAAAGGAGCTTTCCCTTTTTCCTCGGCCAAGGCCTTCTTGGCATCCTTATTATTTCTCTTAGCCTTCCTTTTCCTAGAGGATTTACTAGGAGCACCTTTGTGGCCTAGACCAGCACCCTTGCCCTTAGTTGAGAATTCAGCAATTAGAGGAAGTACAGTCTTAGGCTTAGAGAAACCTTCTACAAGTTTCTTTTCAGCCGATAGTTGTTCTTCCAACTCCTTGATGATTTTCTCCTTAAGGTCATGGTGCTCAAGAGCCTTGTTATATTCTTTAATAGATTTATTGAAGTCTTCCTTAAGAGAGTCAGTCTTTGAGACTTCTTCTCTTAAGGCGCTCTCTGTAGCTTTTAGAGACTTTATCTCTTTAGCTTGAGTTTTCACGACTCGACGACATTTGTCGTAAGCCTCGAGTAACTCCTTATATTATCCCATGAGTTAAGATTCATCCTCAGAGGGATAGCCCTCTTGCTCATCATCATCATCATATTCTGAAAGAGGGGTGCGAGATTTTACCTCCCCAGTTAACTGGGGGACTTGTTCATCATCAGTTATAGCCATTAGCCCAAAGTAGGCTTCTTCCTCTTCTGCACTCGACTTAGATGAGTCGGAGTCATTGAGGGTTTTGCCCTTCTTGGCCAACAGGCTCTTTTCTGTCCTCTTTTTACTGTAAGACTTCTTATCATCTCTTTTGCCACCCTCTTTCTTCTTGTGGGGACAATCCGTAATGACGTGACCTGGCTTATTACAGCAATAAAAAACAATGTCAGTCGAATAATGTTTATTCAATCTAGAACTATACCTGTCGTGGCTGCTTGAGCCTTTTCTGTGGCGATCACCATCATTGCGTGATCTTATATAGGAGGCATCCTTGCCTCTCCATTGCTTCTTCTTGTTCAATAATTTCTTGAACTGCCTTGAGAGTAGAGAGAACTCTCCATCAAATAGCTCTGACCCAGAGGAGCTTGTCTCAGATGATTCTTCTTCATCAGCTTCAGGAGCTGGGGCAGGAGATCTAGCCTTTGTCTTCCTTGAGCTATCTGCCTTTAGAGCGACAGACTTCTCCTTGGATGCAGGCCTGCTCATCTCTTCTTCAGCTTTTCTTGAGTTGATTTGAAGCTCGTAAGACATAAGCTTTCCGAATAGATTCTGCGGGTCCGTCTCGGCTAACCTTCCGAACTCCCGAATGGCGCATACCTTATTATCCCATTCCTTGGTAAGAGATCTTAAGAATTTGTCATTCAGTTCCCCATTTGTGAAGACTCAGCCAAAAACTCTTAGGCCGTTAACTAATCTTGAAGAAGTTCTCAAAGGTATCAGCTATGGCTTCCTTGTGACCTTGCCTGAAGGCTTCATACTTCTGATTTAGAAGGGATCTCCGATCATCCCTAACTTCTTCAGTGCCTTCCATCAGAGTCACCAGGGATTACCACATCTCCTTGGCAGACTGGCAATGAATCAGATTTTGCAGCATTGAGTCATCGACTGCACTTGCTATAATATTTTTAGCTTTCTTGTCCAGGGAGACAAGTGCAATCTCGTCCTTATCCAAGTCCATCAACTTATTTGGGACTTGTCTGGTTGGATCTATTGTAGATGCAATTATAGGAACATACAGACCTTCTTCAACAATCATGAAGATCCGAGGGTCCACTGCTTCCCTAAAGAGTTTAACTCTTTCCTTCCACATAGGAAAATTGTTCTTGGTGCATATAGGGAGCTTAGCAAAAATCCTTGGTCTTACTCATGCTTGATACTTCTCTAAAGACAACTTGGGAAGGATCAGATCAAGGTGTTAACCTTTTAATGATGAACCTCCCTCTTATACCAATTGAAAGTTGTACGTTGTCTACCTAAATCACCTAGAGGGGGGTGAATAGGTGAGATGTGCGTCAAATGCGGAATAAAAATTTAGCGACTAGCACAAATAAGTAAGCAAACAATCACACAGACGACAAGAGATTTATATTGGTTCCCCGATCTTGGGTACGTCCACTTTCCTCATCGATCTAGCAAATCACTATACTCGGCTACTCCACTATCTCGGATTGCAAACCAATCCTACACCTCGGAACCATGTTCCTACAAAACTCGATCCAAACGGATCTACACTCGGAAGATACAAAAACTTCCTACGACTCGGAGCAAAACGCTCCTACACTCAGAGAATAATCTCCTACAAGATTTACAAATAGATATGAAAATACAAGCATAAACTTTCTCAGATCTGCAAGAAATAAGTCTTTAGGTCTTTTTCTTGAAGTTGCGGCCCTTTCAGAATTGTTGAAGAAGACTAGTAGATCTGACCAGAGAAATTCTTGAATCTACTCGATCAAGGAAGAAAGAACATTTCCTGAATCAGTAGATCTTCTAGATCAAAAGGATGTGGATCGATCTTGACGTGAGCGGTGGCGGCGGCTTCAAGACGTCGAGCTTGAGAAGGGATCGGCCGAACCAGAGCTTTTTGGAAAGTACGAGATCCGCTCAATAATTTCTCTTAATCCATTTTAGGGTTATGTCTTAGTGACAAGACCTTAAATAGGATATCTCTTAACGGTTGGAAATATCATTAATAATGATACGTGGAGCAATCCTTTTGGGTTATTTTAAATTCCGACCGTTCTGGACTTAGAAGAAAATTTCTGGAAAAAAAATCCGACTTAGTTCTCGAGAAGTGATTATAGTTCTCGAGAACTATGAACTGAGTTTTCGAGAACAGTAGAGACTTCTCGAAAACTAATCTCTTTAGAAAGGGTTGGACTTCTCGAGAACACCAGAGTATAGTTCTCGAGAAATAATAGAGGACTTCTCGAGAACTTGAGCTTAGGGAAATTTTGTTTCTGAACTTCTCGAGAACTAAGGGAATACTTCTCGAGAACTAAATTGACTTCTCGAGAACTTATAGAAGACTTCTCGAGACCTTTAATTAGAATCAACTTCTGATTGAATTTCTGAGCTTGAGAATCAAAGGAATACTTCTCAAGAACTAAATTGATTTCTCGAGAACTTTACTGACTTCTCGAGAACTTATAGAAGACTTCTCGAGAACATTACTGACTTCTCGAGAACTTAACTTAGAGAAATTCTTGAACTGTCCTGACTTCTCGAGAAGTAGAGTCTGAGCTTCTCGAGAACTATACCATACTTCTCGAGAACTCTGAGATTACTTCTCGAGAACTGGACTTAGAAAGTTTTTCAAGAACTTTAGAGAAAATTTCCTTCTGGCCCTATCTCCATCCTTTGCTCCCAATGTTTGTACATGAAGTGTATCCCAATTGAGAGGCTACACATGAGTCAACACTATGGATCACCAAGTGAGGGATTACACTGAATGGTCCTGTGTTCCTGACCTACTGTAGACTGATATTGGTCTACACTTAGCACTGAGAATCTGCAAACATTCAACTAGAACAAGGATATCAAATACAACTTATTTCATCTTAGTTCAAAGGTGACTTCATGAGAATCTGGGTTATTGTGGATGCAATACCAAACAGCAGGAGTCCGCTTAGTGCACCAAGCGTTGAGGCCTACGATAGGTCAGACCGGTAATGCTATACTAGTTTTGAGGTGGGCGAGGCCCAACCCACCGCTTCCGTCTGCCACTACGGAGGTATCCTGGGAAGTAACGACTCCGAAAGGGGGAACTAAAGGTTTGTGTACACAAAGTCGGGTGGGTGAGTTGCACTTCTTGAACATAACATGAACTCACCATATAGATTCATATCATAATCATTAATAATAACCTATGACACCTAATGTATAAGTTTAATGGGACACTTATACATTAGGACTTGCTAAACGACCCCTTGGCCTATAAGCTTGTGTGGGCAAGTTTATAAATTAAGGTCATTTTAATATATATAATGCTTGTGATAACCGACACCCCAACATATAAAGTGGTATGGGACATTTTATACGATGGGAGCCTTGTAGAAGATCCCTTGGCTTATGTGTACTCACATAAGTGAAGGTTAACTTCTTTTCTTACTTTACCTTTTACAACATGATTATAAATTGCTAGCTCGGTCCCCCTGTCACCTATTTGTTTTACTCTCCACTTTCACGTCCTTTCCTTTCTTCCTCCCCGCTCGGTGCCTAGGAGCATCGGGGAAGGGGTGGGGGACGATAGGGCTTAGTCTTATAGACTAACGGTTTTCGAACCACATCATATTAGGGGATCGTGGAGCCCAGCGTGAAGGAGCAGCCCAGGAGATTGGTGCGATTGGAGATAGGGCAGTCTAGCTCAGGAGTACAGCCAGTTGGAACAGTGAATCCCAACTTCGAGTAGTTGTTTTATTTTGCTTCCGCATGAGAGACCTGTAGTGAGGATATTGATGTACCAGGCTTAAGCCCTTCATTTATGTACTCTTTTACTATTCTGTGGACACTCCCTTCATGGAGATTTTATTATATGTGATTTGCTGTGGACTTACATGTCTATACTCTTGTACTGCTACTTTTGTGATCAATAAGGCCGACAGAATCGACGTTATGTAGTGACGATCTTCCCGGGCGTGAAGGTATCACCGCAAAGCGGCGGTTCTAGGCATAAGACACCGGTTGTTACGAGTTGTTAAAAAGGGGTCTTACAATCTCTAGGTGTGACAAGTTCAGGTGGTGGAGTAGGTTCTGCAACAGCTTGGGGAAATAATTCCTCTTGTGGAATTGAGTTAGCTGTTGGAGGAATTTCAGCCATTTCCAAAGTTTCTTCTTAACTTTCTTCATTAACTTGTGAGGAGGAATATGATAAAACCTTTTGAGTAAGGTTGAGATCATCCAATTTTTCACAAAGTTGGGGTACCTGCAAAGATTTATTAGTAGAAGCTTCCTTCTCCTTGGAAAACATATTAGCTTCATCAAAAGAAATATGAATAGATTCTTCCATTTTTATAGTAGATTTATTAAACACCCTATATGCCTTGCTGACTTGGGAATATCCTAGAAAAATTCTCATTGCAGCTTTGGCTTCAAACTTTCTAAGATGTTTCTTATTATTGTTGTGAATATAACAAATGCAACCAAAAATTCTAAAATAATCTATTTTAGGTTTCTTCCCTTTGAGCAATTCATAGGGTGTCTTGCCCTTAAGTTTGTGTATAAAACTTCTGTTCAGGACAAAGTTTGATGTGCTCACAGCCTCTGCCCAATATGATAGTGGCATGAAAGCATCAGAAGTAATGTACCTGAAGCTTCAATAAGTGTTCTATTCTTCCTTTCAACTACCCCATTTTGTTGAGGAGTTCTAGGAGCAGAGAAACAATGCTTGATACCTTCCATCTCACAGAATATTTGCATGGGAAGAGATTCAAACTCAGTACCATGATCACTTTTTATGAAAACAACTGGAGTAGAATACTCAATCCATATGCCTTTAAGAAAGTTAGTAAGAACCTTGAAGTTATCAGACTTGTGTCTCAAGAAGAAAACCCAAGTGAACCTTGAGAAGTCATCTACAATAACTAAAGTATAGAACTTCCCTCCTAAGCTTTGTACATCAATGGGTCCAAAAAGATCCATATGAAGCAAATACCGAATCCTAGGTGAATCACTCTTATTAATAGATTTAAAACTATTTTTAGTTTGCTTGCCTACTTGACAAGCCCTGCAAAGGCTTTCCTTCTTGTAGGGGAAGGATGACAATCCTCTAACAAGGCTGTCCTTAGATAATTTGGAAATATTTAAAAGTTTTACATGACATAGTCTTTTATGCCAAAGAGTATTATTATTACTAATCTGATTAAATAAAAAAATTTCTAAGCTAGCAGAATAAAATTTGACTAGATAATTTTTACCTTGTCTAAATCCTGTTAGAACAGTTTGGCTGTTTAAAGAAATAATGCATTGAGATTCAGAAAAGCAAACCAGATAGCCTGCATCACATAGCTGGCTTATTGATATGAGGTTATGTCTCAAACCACTCACATAGGCCACCTTCCTGAATGTAACATCTCTAATATAGAAATCCCCATATCCTACTGTCTGACCAAAGCTGGAATCACCAAAGATTACCTTTGGACCTAACTTGGACTTATAATTGATTAGCTTGTCCTTGCTTCCTGTCATGTGCTTTGAGCACCCACTATCCAGTTTCCACTTGTCTTGTGTGGTAAGATACTTCTTTACCTGCAAGAAAATAGATTAAATGTTCTGGACCCAGGTAACCTTAGGTACTTGTCTCTTCTCATACATGAAACTAGAAATAAAGGAGCATACAGGTTGGCATTTATAACCTAAGGGGTGAAATTTTCTAGGTTGAATTACCCAATTTGAAAATGGATTAACATGTTTTGGTTTATTGATATTAGAATTTTTGTTTCAGTTATGGTTTTGGTAAACATGATCTGGGTTCGACGATTTATGTATAGATCGTAGAACACAGATAGTAGTAACTATTATTCTGTGATATGAGATCGACGAGATCAGCACTGGTCGTTGAACGAAATTATACTCAGTATTATCTCTAAAATGTAGCTAAGCTGCAAAAATAAGTGTAAATGAAATTATACAAACCTATCAAACTCAGTTAGAGGCCCTTGAGGGAAAAATTCCTTAGTTCCCCCACGACCAAATTGCACTTTGGATTCCAAAAATGGACGTTCTGTAACCTGTTGATGAATGGCAGGTTGTTAAAAAAAAATAAGCGAGCAATAATCGAAATAACTTTTCAAAAATAACTTATATAAGACAAAACCTGAGAAGCTACTAAGGCACATTCCACAACACAACCATCACCTCTCAATGCCCGCACACAAGCACCAATAAATTTGGCTGCTGCATATGCCTGAATTTTTATTAAAACATAACAAAAATGTCTCATTACTTATACTCCTCAACTAGTTGTTTCCAGCATCAACAAAACTGGGATGAACTTCATGAAGCCAATATTGGTTTTCAAACTAAACCCATGATCACACCCAACCGAAATTGAAGGATTCTTGAACCTTTTCTACAGGACCATCATCCATATCCATAGGGGTTGAAAAATTGCAGAAAAGGAAGAAAATGGATAATCATATTCGGATTTACATGTTGAATCGCAATCATATGCGTAAATCGTAATAACTGAAGAGAAACTAGCAGTGGAAAAGCACATTTCTATTGCAATGCAAAGAGTAGTAATAGTCTATTATAACTTAAAAAGAGATAGAAGAAATAAACATTGAAGGTTCATGTGAGCAGCGACTATAATAAGTAATAAAATTAGACGTTTTTTCATTTTAAAAAAAATTCATATTTAGCCAAAATTCCTCTAGTAAGTACTATCGATCTGATCCTCTATTTGTCTTCGTTCTATGAATTTCATCATTCGTGTCTCCATTTGATCAATGCGTGCTTCTCTTTGCTCCATTCATGCCTCTCTCAGAGCCACTCTTTCCTCCATTTCTTAAAACGTGCGCTCATCTCTGCTTCGACTTCAGCTCAAAATTATGCTTTGAGACGTCAATTACTACTTTCACGCTCTAAAGGTTTTGGTCCTGGGCCCATGCCAGGAATATAACTTGATCGTTTACCAAGTACAACTTTGTATGCTTATTTAGTGGTTAATTTGTCTTCCCCTTTTTCCCTTTTTTGTTCCTCTTGAAGTTCCAAAAGCTTGTTATATCCTCCTCTATAGTTTCATCGGTCCACTAATTCTATTTCCCTTTTTTGTTTTCTCCCACAATCGTACATATATAGGCAATTGTTGATCTTCATGAGCATCTTGTCTCTTCATAAAGAAAACAATAAAACATAAAATTAAAGTATGATAATTAATTAATTAAAACATAGTTACATGAATCTAAAAAATATTAATAGTTCATGTGTTGTTCTAGCTATGGAATTTGTACCTTGACTTTGGCACTGCCACAAAAACCAATTAGCTAACTCCATTGTTTAGGATTGATGTCTTTAGGGAAATGTTCACGGCTTTGTGCATCAGTACTCCATTTTAAATAATATTCGCTATGCAATCGAGCATGCCAAACATTATAGATTTGATTTCTATTGTTCCATAAAAAGACTTCTTATCTTTACGCCCTCTATGACCTTTATCCAAGAAATGTTTGCTTCCCATGTGACTCATCTTAAACCCTTATTTTAATCGACAAGACCATGTATCCTTATTACAACAAGGGCATGCTAGCTTACCTTTGGTGCTCCATCCTGATAGATTCACATAACCTGGAAAATCATTTATTGTCCACAACAAAGCTGCATGCATATTAAAGTTGCACTTTTCATAAGCATCATAAGTACAAACTCCAACTTCCCATAAAAGTTTAAACCCATCAATTAAAGGTTGTAATTACACATCCATATCATTCCCCGGTTGTCCTAGACTAGGAATTATCAAAGATATTATAAAATAAGGAGTTTTCATGCACATCCACAGTGTTAGATTATATGGGACTATAACAACTGGCCATACACTATAATTTGTGCTCATAAGACCAAAAGGATTAAATCCATCGCTGGCTAAACCAAGCCTAACTTTTCGCATGTCTGATGAATTTTTTTTTATTTTTGATCAAATGACTTCCAAGCAAAGGCATAAGCTGGATGTCTCAACTTACCATCATCATGATGTTTTTCTTTATTGCAACTCATATCCCTAGACGTCCTAGAACACATATACAATCTTTGAAGTCTTGGTATCAAAGGAAAATGTTTTAATATCTTGTTTGGTATATTTTTACTTCTCTTTGAATGAGTATTACTTTTCTCAATATTGGTGGCTTTGCTTGATTGCCCCCTGGATGTGCCACAAGTGGGACAACTTTCATAATCTGCAAATTTATCACTGTAGAGATTGCAATCATTCAAGCAAGCATCTTATCTTCTTATACGCCATTCCATGGTCTTGCATGTAGTTTTTAGCTTCATAAAAGCTACATGGGAGAGTTTCACTAAAAGGAATTGCCCTTTTTAAAACTTTAAGTAATTCAGTAAAAGACCGATTAGTCCATCCATAATCTAGTTTAAGTGTGAGCAAAGTAACAATAAATTTTGTTAACCCAGAAATCAGCGATCCATCCCAAGGTAGCCAGCTCGCAAATCGCGGCCTGCACCAGGAGGTCGCGGCCTGTGAGCCTTTCCTTCAAAGGATGGGCAGACTGACTTCTCAGTCCGCTCAGTCCGCGTGGATAGGGAGGTCTCCCTGGTCTGACCTCCCAGGTCACGCAGTAGCCGCTCGTTATGTAGGGGCTGCGGACTGCTTCCTCAGTCCGCCCCTGCAGGCCGCGCGGCTAGTTCGATTAACTGTATGGTGGTTCATTCCTCCTCTCAGGTGCGAGCTACTCAACTGAGTTGCGGACACGATCTCAGTTCGACAGGTCGCCTACCTCATCAATCGAGCTGCCTGATCAGCTGACCGCGTTGTATGCCGACCTTACAAGTCGGTCTAGCAGGTCGCCAACCCTCATCCCAAAGCAAAGGATGCCATAAGTCGACAGCGGCTCTCGCAAATAGGCGCGACCTGAACTCTTCAGTCAGCCAGGTCGGCAATCCTTGTCGCCGAGCAATGGAGACAAGCCATTAGCAAGCAGCCTGCTCAACCTGTCCGCCGCGAGTTAGGCGGGTTCATTGCGCAGTCCGCCCGATGAACCCCAGCTCGGCAGCCAGCTATCTGCCTCTCCTCCGCCGCGGGCTAGGCAGACTCGTTCTGCAGTCCGCCAGATAGCCCTCTAGGTTCTCAGTGTCCGCTTCTACCCAACAGCGGGCGAACTTCTTCTCAGCTCGCACAGCCCAGCACGAGTTTGCTCAGTAGCATGGGCGGACTCATCCCAGTCTGCCAATAGCAAGGCCAGCTCCAGGCAGTCCCAGACTACGCGACCTGGTGTGGACTCCACGGACTCAGCATTGTACTCGCTCAGCTCACCGCCTCACCGGTGGTGACGTTACCAAGTCTGTTACCTCCTCGGGCCTATAAATAGGCCCCCAGACCTCTCATTCTGGAGGGATGACGATATGGCAGAGGAGTCCAGATCTCGCCATCGCTTCCTGTGGACTCAAGTTTCCAGTCCGCGCGACCTGCTCCCAGCTTCTCCCAGCTTGATCAAGCAGCCTGCCCAGCTAAGTCTTGCTAGCTCCTTGATCGGCTAACCGCGCAGTCTGCCGACCTCCCTTGTCAGTACACGCGGCCTATAGCATTCTCCTCTCCTTAGCCGTCAGCTTCCCCCCTTGTACCCTTTATTTTGCTTTCCATGTAAAGGTGCAACCTCGAGCTGTAACTTCGATTGTAATCAAAGGAAAGCCCGTTGCAAGAGAGGAATTCAGGCCGCGACGGTCAAAGTCTGCTATTGCCGCTGCTAGCAGCCCTCTCTTCTCTTTTCTTCTCGCGGTCTAACCATCAGAGCCTAACCGCTAAAGTAGTGTCTGATCGACAGTTCCCGATCAAGCTTCTTCCCTGCTCGAGTAAGCTTCTCCCTTGCTCCCTCGAGTCTCTCCTCTATCCCCGCAACCCTCCTTTTCCCCTTGCTTGTTAGATCAAACAACCCGTTAACTGGGTTATGTCGCATTTCACGCATCAATAGATAACATGCGACCTTCAGATCTCAATCAGATAGTGAAGTCAGTGGTTACTCATGTCAAACCGTCAACCAGCCGAGAGCCGTGCTCTAAGTTCCAGTGAGGATTCTCTTTGGGAGGCCTTGGGGCATTCTCGCAGAGAAACTACATAACAGTTTCAAGCGATCAACCATACTCTAGCTGCTATCGCTCAATGATTAGAAGCACAACCTTAAGCAGCATCAGCTCCTCCAATCAATCCAGCACCCGCATTTGAGATTCCTCATGTCTACCCACCGGCCTATCCCCCGGTCTATCCTCCTTACACTCCAACCTTTCCACAAGGGCCTGCAGCACCTTTGCGGTCTCAGAATGACGAATTCGCAGCTCGTCAAAACTTCTTCCGAGAAGCTGCCCGAGGAAGTCTTGCAAGATTCCTGAATTTTCAGGGAAGTTATCCCTTCTCTTCAGCTCCTGCCTTTGCTACTCCCGCAACAACTTTTCCTCTCTATCCTCCAGCTCCTTGTGCGGGTGCAACTTATGCTCCCTTTTTCCTTATGCTGTAGGATAACAAGAAGAGAAGTCGCTATTTATAGAGAATGTTTGGTATGAACTGACTCCAGCTAACTTCAGAGAGCCGCGGTTGCCCATTTACACTGGGGAGACTGATCCAGTCAAGCATCTTCAATCTTTTGAATCTGCCATTTCTCTCAAGACTCTTTCAGATGCTACCAAATGCAAACTCCTTGTAACGACCTTTGATGGTAAGGTGAGGGATTGGTTCCATGGACTACGTTCTCAGTCCATCTCTTCCTTCGCTGATTTGCGAAGAGAGTTTATTCTAAGATTTTCTACTTCAACAAAGAGGAAGGGAGGTCCAGAAGCCCTCTTTGATATTTAGTAGTGAGAGACCGAGACTTGGTCTCATTTTATGGATCGTTTCCAGAGAGAGATCTTAGACATTAATATTGTCGATCAGGAAATGTATCAAGTGGCTCTTATTCAAGGTCTGTGTGAAGGACCACTCAAGTTTGAGGCTAACATCCGAGGACCGAGGGCATATCAAGAGTTGATTGGATTAGCCAACTCGTACATCCGTGGTGAGAAGAGCAACCCCAGCTTTGTTTCTAGTCTTGTCACAGAGAGAAATCAACCTTACAAGCAGCCTCTGAGGTCTCCTCGGAAAGATTTTCCATCGACTATAGGAAAATAAAGAAGATCTAGCATCATCATCAACGTTCCTTCCCAGGCTAGGATCGTGCCAACGAACAATTGCTACTGCTACCAGCCCTACCTCAGCAAACAGCTTTTATGCATCACTCACAAGATGATGACTTATCATGCTCTGGAATCGATGAGGCCATGCTAGAAGCCTGCCAGATCATGAGGGATAAGGAAAATTAAAAAAGGCCTTACCAGTCAGTGAATCATAGATCAAGAGATTCAGATCTGTTTTGTGAATTCCATAGAGAGAAAGGTCATTTAACGAAAGAATGCAATGCCCTTCGGCGGTTAGTTGAAAAACTGCTCGCCGAGGGCAAGATCAACGAACTGGTCAAGAAAGTTCATGCTTCAAAGCCTTCCACCTCCAAGGGAAAGGAGGTGGCTGAAGTTCAGATGAAGTGTGTGGAGATAGCGGATGCAGGCCATCTGGGGCCAATCGATGTTCAATCTGAGTGCATCGATGCCATTGACGAAGGTCCCCTTGGAAAATTATTCTAAAGAGAAAAGGGCACATTTCTTACGTCAACAGTTATGACCAATCGCAGCTCCTCAAATCCCTTCACAATCATGACTGGTTGCTTTTACTTCACTCTTCAAACATTTTTTCTCAAAAACACTTCTAAGTGTTCTTTCATTTTCATTCAATAAAAGCTTACGTAAAAGATCTCATACTGACACAGTTTCCTTTTTGTAATGCTTCTCCTCTATATTTTTTCTTTGCCAAAGAGATCACTGAACTACTGAGATATCGCGAAGTCTTGTTGTTCCCCTCGAGGTTATTCTCTGGCGTAAGACCACAACGACCACATATCGCGAGGAGTTTTCGCATATGTGCAGTGGGGGCCGTTAAACTCACGTGTGGCAGATGACGAGGCTTCGGATCCCAGCCATTGTCTAGCACAGTGTGTGTGCCTAGGTGAGGCAGCCTGTGATAGTTCTTTCGTGTCTCGTTGAGGGATACATTATAGTTACGATGATCCTTGCGTGACAAGCAATGGCGATCAAGTGTAACCTTGTCTCTTCGATCATCTCACAACTATGACGGCCGAACACTCATTGGTACTCTCAATTCGTGCCTTCGCGGAACCCACAATTCCGCTGATCAATCCACAAATAAGAAATAGGCCACTTGGCTCATCTAGTCTAATTGATCAGCGATGCTTGTAACCCGAGGCATGAGAGCAGTGCATCAGTCGATTCCTCCGCAGGAATTTCCTTGCTTATGCTTGTTTATCTTCTGTGCCTTTCAAAGGATGCGCGGCCAACCCGCTTTAGCCCTCCTTTGTCTCTTCTGCCTCCTTGCAGGTTAACAGGTTAAATTCAACCTATTCTAAGGATTTGCAATATCTTTTTGGCTTATGATAATCTTATATGTGCTGCCTGCATAAAGTTCTATCAGATGGTTATCCATAAGCTCTTTTATCAGATGCTAGCGACACAAATCATTTAATCAAAGTATCTGATTCTCCTAGATTGACAAGTCATGCGGTTATAAGTCTAAATTAAGATGGTTTCATCTTGCTAATCTAGATTTCATGTATAAAATAGCATGCTTGATAAGTCGAGACAATCATTATCGCGACTTGACCTTTATTCATTTAATAGCAGAGTTTGCCATGTATCTCTTCTGCCATCAAATTATACCTTATCATATCAACATACAACATTCGAAGGTTTCATCCAGGTACTTGCGACTTAGTTTTCTTTCTTCTATATCTGCTACTCACTCCTCTTTTGCAAAGATTAGCAGATATTTGCAAGTTCCATCCAGGTACTTGCATTTTAATTTCATTTCATATCTGCGGCTTACTCTTCTTTTGCAGAGATTAGCAGATATTAGCAAGTTCCATCCAGGTACTTGCATTTTAATTTCATTTCATATCTGCTACTTACTCTTCTTTTGTAGAGATTAGCAGATGTTAGCAAGTTTCCTCCAGGTACTTGCACCTTACTTTTCTTTCATATCTGCTACTTACTCTTCTTTTGTAGAGATTAGCAGATATTTGCAAGTTTTATCCAGGTACTTGTATTTCAATTTCATTTCATATCAGCTACTTACTTTACTTTTGCAGAGATTAATAGATATCAGCATGTTCCATCTAGGTACTTACATTTCAATTTCATTTCATATATACTACTTACTCTTCTTTTGTAGAGATTAGCAGATATTAGCAAGTTCCCTCCAGGTACTTGCACCTTACTTTTCTTTTATATCTGCTACTTTCTCTTCTTTTGCAGAGATTAGCAGATATTAGCAAGTTCCTTCCAGGTACTTGTACCTTACTTTTCTTTCATATCTGCTACTTACTCTTCTTTGCAGAGATAAACATATATTAGCAAGTTCCATCCAGGTACTTGCATTTCAATTTCATTTCATATCGCTACTTACTCTTCTTTTGTAGAGATTAGTAGATATTAGCAAGTTCCATCCAGGTACTTGCATTTAAATTTCATTTCATATCTGCTACTTACTCTTCTTTTGCAGAGATTAATAGAAATTAGCCAGTTCCATCCAGGTACTTGCATTTCAATTTAATTTCATATCTGCTACTTACTCTTCTTTTGCAGAGATTAGCAGATGTTAGTAAGTTCCTTCCATGTACTTGCACCTAACTTTCCTATCATATATGTGGCTTCCTCTCCTTTTGCAGAGATTAATAGATATTATCAAGTTCCCTTCAGGTACTTGCAGCTTACTTTTCTGTCATATCTGTTGCTTATTCTTCTTTTGTAGAGATTAGCATATATTAGCAAGTTCCCTTCAGGTACTTGCACCTTACTTTACTATCATAGCTGCTGCTCACTGTTCCTTTTGTAGTGATTAGCCGATATTTGCAAGTTCTATCCAGGTACTTGCAACTTAGTTTTATATCATAGTTGTGATTTACTCCACTTGCAAAAGTTAACAGGTGCTTGCAAGTCTCCTTCAGGAACTTGCAAGTTATCATTCCTCTATTCTTTCCTCTCATCGCTGTTTTGCAGAGCCCATTAGGAGAAATTCATATCTCCTTCGTTTTGCAAAAGCAACCCAGGTACACATAAGATGTACCTATTTCTGCCTATATTAATTCTTTCCTTCGCAGGAAAAAGACAGGCATTGTTATATTTTTTCTAAGGAGAGACATTAGGTTCCATCTCTCCTTACCCATTCCTTTTCTCGAGGGAAGGATCACGATTTTCGTGGGTCTCTTACTTTTTCGAAGTTCTCTTCGGAACTTGAAAAAGTGCGGGGATTATGTTAACCCATAAATCAGCAATCCCTCCCAAGGTAGCCAGCTTGCAAATCGCGGCCTGCAAAAGGATGTCACGGCCTGTGAGCCTTTCCTTCAAAGGGTTGGCGGACTGACTTCTCAGTCAGCTCAGTTCGTGCGGCAAGGGCGGTTTCCCCGATCTGATCCGCTCAAGTCGCGCAGTAGCTGCTCGTTATGCAAGGGCTGCGGACTACTTCCTATGTCTTCCCCTGCAGGCCGCTCGGCTAGTTCGGTTAACTGTGCGGTGATTCATTTTTCCTCTCAGGTCCGAGCTATTAAACTGAGTGGCAGACTCAATCTCAGTTCGATAGGTCTCCTACCTCATCCAGAGAGCTGCCTGATCAGCTGACCATGCGGTCCGCCGACCTCACTGGTCAGTCCGCCAGGTCGCCAACCCTCATCCCCAAGCAAAGGGTGCCACCAGTCGATAGCGGATCTTGACAATAGGCACGACCTGGACTCTTCAGTCTGCCAGGTCGGCATTCCTTGTCGCCGAGCAATGGCGACAAGCCACAAGAAGGTAGCCTACTCAACCTGTCCTCCATGAGTTAGGCGGGTTCGTTGCGCAGTCCGCCCGATAAACCTCGGCTCGGCAGCCAGTTATCTTCCTCTCCTTCATCGTGGGCTGGGCAGACTCATTCTACAGTCCGCTAGCTAGCCCTCCAGCTTGCCGGTGTCCGCTTCTACCATGCAGCGGGCAAACTTCTTCTCAGCTCGCACAGCCCCGCGTGAGCTCGCTCAACAGTATGGGCAGACTCGTCCCAGTACGCCAATAGCAAGGCCAGCTCCAGGAATTCCGAGACCGCACGACCTGGCGCGGACTCCATGGACTCAGCATTGTACTCGCTCAGCTCACCGCCTCACCGGTGGTGACGTTACCAAGACCGTTACCTCCTCGGGCCTATAAATAGGCCCCCAGACCTCTCATTCTTGAGGGACGGACGACACAATAGAGGCGTCCAGATCTTGCAATCGCTTCATGCGGACTCAAGTTTCTAGTCTGCGCGACCTGCTCCCAGCTTCTCCCAGCTTGATCAAGCAGCCCGCCCGGCTAAGTCCTGCGAGCTCCTTGATCGGCTAACCGCGTGGTCTGCCGACCTCCTTGGTCAGTCTGCGCGGCCTCTGCCATTCTCCTCTCCTTAGCCGCCAGCTTCCCCCTTGTACCCTTTATTCTGATTTCCATGTAAAGGTGCAACCTCGAGCTGTAACTTCGATTGTAATCAAAGGAAATCCCATCGCAAGAGAGGCATTCAGGCCGCGACGGGCGAAGTCTGCTGTTGTCGCTGCTAGCGGCCCTCTCTTCTCTTTTCTTCTCTCGGTCTAACCATTAGAGCCCAACTGCTAAAGTAGCATCTGATCGACAGTTCCCGATCAAGCTTCTTGCCCCGCTCGAGCAAGCTTCTCCCTTTCTCCCTCGAGTCTCTCCTCTATTCTCGCAACTCTACATTTCCCCTAGCTTGTGAGATCGAACCACCCGTTAACTGGGCGGTGTCGCATTTCGCGCATCAACAAATTCAAACTTTGAGAATTCCTTGAAACCAGGATATAAATTTTGTTCAGCATCACTCAACAATTCATAGAATTTTTTATCTGCTTCATTTGGGTAATCATTATTACATTCTTCAACACTCTCATTCATGTTATTATAACCAACATTAAAATCATCCAGCATAGCGTGCATATCATCATGCTTTGTAATCTCTTGTTCAACTTCACCAAAAATTGAATTGTCATTATCATCACCCGTGTTAATGGATTAGTCTTCTTTGTGACATGACCACCACTTATAAGTCCTAACAATTCCATTCGTAAGAAGGTGTCCAAACACAATATCATGTCCATTGCACTACAAGTCAAAAGATTAAATAAGATATTTTTGATTTGAGGACACTTAGCCAAATCAAAATTCTTATTATAATCAAATTCAAATGAAGATAAGACTCAACATGTTGGTGAGTAAATAAAAAAATAACATCTTTAATCTTAAGCTTTGCCGATTTTAATATTTAAAACTGAAATTTGCAATTGTAAAAAAAAATAAGAAGACCTAGAGAAAGATGACTTTTCTGGAAAAAGATGAGTGGAACCTGAGAAAAGAAATGACCTATAAAGGTGCTTCATTCATCTTTCATACAAATGATAATTAAGCAACAGTTGTGCGATAAAAAGAAGAGACTTTTTTTTTCTTTCATCTCTCTCTGCACATCCTTGTAAAATAAGCGGACCACTACCTTGGAAGATATTTTCCAAAAACATGCTCGGGCACTTGTCCGAACATGTCTCAAGGTAGTTCGGCCTATCAACAATATTGGATTAAATTACCTAGCATCAAATCTTTTAACTTGAAATATGTGACATTATTAGGTTCATAAAGACACAATTTTGAATTGAGAAAAGTAATTGCCTTTGTCAAAAAATATGGGAGAGAAGTAGACCTCTTCGAATGAAGTGCGGCATGGAGAGTAGACCCTAATTGCTGATTGATGGAGGAGTTGTGCCCAAATTGTGCGATGATCAATGAAGGAGGTTAGAAGTCCTGTACAACACAAGGAGAAATTGAATCAACAAAACTAGCAGAAATCAAAACAATCAAGCAGAAATCGAAAAAAATCAAGCAAAAATTGAAGAAGCGGAAGTACCCCTTTGATCGAGTGGAGATCTTCGTTGTCATTGAGAGGTCCAGCATCTTCAGATCTAGCAAGGACGTTTTCGAAAGGGAGATAACTCTCATTAAATACAAACCACAAATAAATTGATAGCAAGAAAATCTCTGAAGACTAGAGTTATCTTAATTACCATAAAGGTTTCTCTAAATTTATATATAAACTTCATGATAATTGATCATATGTGACACACGCATGAGGTTGATGATACTTTCAAAACACTAAACAAGGAGATGACGATATTGCATATATGTTTACGATATTGAAGCCTTAAATAACAACATCTAATATATGCAAACTAGAATACCTCATTCACCCCCCCCCCCAAAAAAAAAGTGAAGCAGCAAGACAAAACCCTAATCAGAACAGTATATAAAATACTTTACCAGTAAATCTCCTATAGATTATAGATCAAATGCTTGCACAAAAAAGGCCAGATCGATATGTTCAGATCTTATTACTAAATAGTGCAAATCACAGATGAATTTCCAAAGAAATAACACTCATATTCAGAGCTTAATGAAAACATAAATTACACCCAAAAAAATAAAAATTTAAGAACAATATTGATGATCGGTAGCTGAAAAGAACAAGCTAGGTTGCGATTACTTATAACTAAAACAAAAATAGATTCAAATCAAGCTCATCAAGTCCTCGGAGCTTAAATAATCTGTAGATATGAGATATCGTTTAGCGACGAGCTTAGATAACTCTAGAAATTAGGACCTCGAGATGAAATTTCCTACAGTCGCCCATCTACAAACTAATATATAAATTAGTGAAATCAGTTAGATACTAAAATATATGCGACTTAAGAAGGACATTGAGGGTGGAAATTAGCGACGAGCTTAGATCTGGGACAAGCTTAGAACTGCGATGAGCAGTGTTAACCCAGAAATTGGCAATCCCTCCAAAGGTAGCCAGCTCGTAAGTCGCGGCCTGCACAAGGAGGTCGCGTCCTGTCAGCCTTTCCTTCTAAGGGTGGGCGGACTGACTTCTTAGTCCGCTCAGTCCGCACGGCTAGGGCAGTCTCCCCGGTCTGACTGCCCAAGTCATGCAGTAGTCGCTCATTTTACAAGGGCTGCAGACTGCTTCCTCAGTCCGCCGCTACAGGCCGCGCGGTTAGATCGGATAATCGTCTGGTGGTTCATTTTTTCCCTCGGGTGCAAACTACTCAATAGAGTTGCGGACTCGAATTCCTATCTGCCAAGATCGCTCGCTAGATGCTCAGTAAGAGGGGGCGACCTGCTCGTTCTATTCGGTAGAAGGTGGCAGACTCGATCTTCAGTCCGCCTGAGGGAGGCGGACTCGCTCCTCCCGCAAGCTCTCCAGCCGGCACATCCAGTGAGCTGCCTGATCAGATGACCGCACAGACTGCCGACCTCTCTTGTCAGTCCGCCAGGTCGCCAACCCTCGTCCCCAAGCAAAGGATGCCACCAGTCAACAACGGCTCTCGCTAATAGGCGCGACCTGGACCCTTCAGTCCGCCAGGTCGGCAGTCCTTGTCGCCAATCAGTGACGACAAGCCCCCAGCAGGAAGCCTGCTCAACCTGTCTTCCACGAGTTAGGAGGGCTCATTACACAGTCCGTCAGATGAACCCCATCTCAGCAGTCGGCTATCTGCTCCTCTTCGCTGCGAGCTGGACAGAATCGTTTGGCAGTCTGCCAGCTAGCCCTCAAGCTTCACGGTGTCCACTTCTACCCAGCAGTGGGCGAACTCCTCCTCATCTCGCACAGCCCAGCGCGAGCTCGCTCAGTAGTAGGGGCGGACTCATCCTAGTCCGCCAGCAGCAGCAGCCATCTCCAGCTTCAAGTCCCTAACTACGCGGCCTAGCACGGACTCCGCGGACTCAACATTGTACTTGCACGACTCACCGCCTCACTGGGGGTGACGTTACCAAGACCGTTACCTCGTTGGGCCTATAAATAAGCCCCCATACCTCTCATTCTTGAGGACAAGACGATATGGCAGAGGCATCCAGATCTCGACATCAATTCCCGCGGACTCGGTTTCCCAATCCGCGCGACCTGCCCTCCTGCTTCTTCTCCCAGCTCGATGAAGCAGTCCACCCGGCTAACTCCTGCGAGCTCCTTGATCAGCTAATCGCGTGGTCTGCTGACCTCCTTGGTCAGTCCGCGTGGCCTCTGGCATTTTCCTCTCCTTAGACGCCAACTTCATCCCATGTACCCTTTATTCCTTTTTCCATGTAAAGGTGCAACCTCAAGCTGTAACTTCAATTGTAATCAAAGGAAAGCCCGTCACAATAGTGGCATTCAGGCCGCGACGAGCGAAGTCTGCTGTTGTCGTTGTTAGCGGCCCTCTCTTCTCTTTTCCTCTCTCGGTCTAACCATCAAAGCCCAACCACTAAAGTAGCGTCTGCTTGGCAACACTCGAGCAAGCTTCTCCTCTATCCTTGCAACCATCCTATTCACCTAGCTTGTTAGATCGAACAACCCATTAACTGGGCGGTGTCCCATTTCGCGCATCAACAGTTAACACGCAGCCTTTAGATATCGATCAGATATTGAAAGCAGCGGTTACTCATGTCAGACCATCAACCAGCCGAGAGCCTTGCTCCAAGTTCCAGTGAGGATTCTCTTTGGGAGGCCTTGGAGCAATCTCGTAGAGAAACTGCATAAAAGTTTCAAGCGATCAATCGTACTCTAGCTGATATCGCTCAATGATTGGAAGCACAATCTTCAGCAGCGCCAACTCCTCCAATCAATCCAGCACAAGCATCCGAGGCTCCTCAAGTTTATCCACTGGCCTATTCGCCGGTCTATCCTCCTCTTTACCCTCCAACCTTTTCGAAAGGGCCTGCAGCCCCTTTGCAGTCTCAGAATGACGAATTTGCAGCTATCAGAACTTCTTCCGAGAAGCTGCTCGAGGAAGTCTGACAAGATTCCTAAATTTTAAGGGAAGTTATCCATACTCTTCATCTCCTTCCTTTGCTCCTTCCACAACAGCTTTTCCCTTCTATCCTCCAGCTCCTTGTGCAGGTACAACTTATGCTCTCTTTTTTCCTTATGTTGTAGGAGAGCAAGAAGAGTAGTCACCGTTTACAGAGAATGTTCGGTATGAATCGACTCCAGTTAACTTCATTGAGCCACAATTGCCAATTTAAACAGGAGAGACTGATCCAGTCAAACACCTTCAAGCCTTTGAATCAACCATAGCTCTCAAGTCTCTTTCATATGCTACCAAATGCAAACTTCCTTATAACAACCTTTGATGGTAAAGTGAGGGATTGGTTCTATGGACTACTTCATCAGTCCATTTCTTCTTTTACTGATTTGCGAAGGGAGTTCTTGCTCAGATTCTCTACTTCTACAAAGGGGAAGGGCGGTCCAAAGCCCTCTTTGAGATCAAGCAGCGAGAGACAGAGACTTGGTCTCATTTTGTGGATCGTTTCCAAAGAGAAATCTTAGACATTGAGATCGTCGATCAAGAGATGTATCGAGTGGCTCTTATTCACGGTTTACGTAAAGAACAACTCAAGTTCGAGGCTAACGTTCGAGCTCCAAGGACATTTAAAGAGTTGATTGGTTTAGCCAACTCATATATCCGTGGTGAGAAGAGCAACCCCAGCTTTGTCTCCAGGCTTGTAACAGAGAGAAGTCCACCTTACAAGTAGCCTCCGAGGTAACATCGGAAAGATTTTCCATCCCACTCAAGGAAAATAAAGAAGTTCCAGCATCATTGTTCTTGCAAGAAATGTGCCTTCTAGTTAACGGGTTGTTCAGTCTCACAAGCTAGGTGAAGAAGAGGGTTGCGGGGATAGACACGAGGTTTGGCGGGAGCCACTAGGAAGGTTGATCAAGCACTGTCGAGCAGACAGTTACTTTAACGGTTAGCTTTGCAGGTTGATGGCGAGAGAGGAGAAAATAAGAGAGGGGGCCGCTAGCAGCGATAACAACAGACTTCGCCCACCGCGGCTTGAATGCTACTCTTGCGGCGGGCTTTTCCTTTTGCCAAGAAACAAGATTACAGCTTGTTATTGATCCTTTACAGGAGAAAGCAGTAAAGGGTACAAAGAGGGAAGCCGACGGCTAAGGAAGAAGAATGTCGAAGGCCGTATTGTTTGACCAAGGCAGTTCGGCAGACCGCGCGGTTAAGGATTTGGCAGCGCTAAACTAAGCCGGGCGGACTGCTTGATCGAGCAGAGCAAAGGGGGCAGGTCGCGCGGACTGAGGATTCGAGTCCGCAGGAGCCAATGTTGGGACCTTGATGCCTCTCTGTCATGTCCTGAATGAGAGGTATGGGGGCCTATTTATAGGCCCGATGAGGTAACGGTCTTGGTAACATCACCCGTGGTGAGTCGGCGGGTCGAGCGAGTAGTAATTCTGAGTCCACGGAGTTCGCGCCAGGCCGTGCGGTTAGGTACTTGGAGCTGGAGATGGCTGCTGCTGGGTGGGCTCGCACTGGGTCGTGCGAGTACAAATATTGAGTCTGCAGAGTATGCGCCAGGCCGCGCGGTTAGGGACTTGGAGCTGGAGATGGCTGCTGCTGGGTGGGATGGCGTTGGGTCGTGCGAGTACAAATACTGAGCCCGTATAGTCCGTGTCAGACCGCGCGGTTATGGACGGTCTTGCTGTTGGTGGACTGCTGAGCGAGTTTCCCTAGCCCGCTGCGAATGAGAGTTAGTGGGGGCCGAGCTAGGCTTTATCAATGAAGGAAGACTTGATAACGAGTCTGCCCTGCCTGCGGAGACCGGGATGTACCCAATCGATTGCTGAGCTGAATCAACCCTAGCGGACTGCGGAATGAGTCCGCCCAACTTACGGCGGACAGGTTGAGCAGACCCCCTCTTGCTGGAGTCTTGTCGTACTTGGTGACGGGTGAGTGACCTGGAGGACTGAAGACTGAATCCTCCACTTGCTGAGCACGTTGTTATCGAGCGGTCTAGGCGTATAGGAATGTCAGTCCGCCACATTGTTGGGCAATTTGCACCTGAGGAAGACTGAGCCACATCACGGTTAATCGATCTAATCACGCAGCCTGCAGGAGCGGACCGAGGAAGCAGTCCGCAGACCCTACAGAACGAGCAGCTGTTGCGTGACCTGGGTAGTCAGACTAAGGGGACCGCCCTAGTCGCACGGACTGAGCGACCTGGGCGGTCTTGCTAGAGAGACCTTCCTAGCCGCACGAACTGAGCGGCATGATAGGTCAATCCGCCCACCCTTAGAAGAAAAGGCCGACATGCTGCGACCTTCCAGAGAAGGCCTCAACTTGCGAGCTGGCTACCTTGGTAGGGATCACCGATTTATGGGTTTACATGATCCCCGCACTTTTTCAAGTTCCAAAGAGAACTTCGAAAAAGTAGGAGACCCACGAAAATCATGATCCTTTCCTTGATGAAATTAAGGGGTAAGGAGAGATGGAACCTAATGTCTCTCCTCAGAGAAAATTTGCTAATGCCTGCCTTTTTCCTGCAAAGGAAAGAATTACTATAGGTGGAAATAGGTACATCTTATGCGTACCTGGGTTGCTTTTGCAAAACGAAGAAGACATGAATTTCTCCTAATAGGCTCTGTTAACTTCTGCAGAAAGAAGAGTGATTGGCAGAAATGGAATAAGACCGAGTTGCAATTACCTGAAAGGAACTTGCTAATATCTGCTAATCTCTGCAAGAGAAGAGTAAGCAACAGATATGATAGGAAAGTAAGGTGAAAGTACTTGAAGGGAACTTGCTAATATATGCTAATTTGTACAAAAGAAGAGTAAGTAGTATATATGGAAGAAAGAAAACTAAGTCACAGGTACCTGGACGGAACCTGTGAATGTTGGATGTTAATATGATAAGATATAATTGGATAACAGAAGAGATACTAGACAAACTCTGCTATTTACGTAATAAAGATCAAACCGCGATGGTGATTGTCTTGCATGTTCCAATATGATATTTTATACATGAAATCAAGATTGGCAAAATGATACCATCTTAATTTAAACTTATAACCGCACGACTTGTCAATCAAGGAGAATCAAATACTTTAATTAAATTACTTGTGTCGTTAGCATCTTATAAGAGAGCTTATGGATAACCATCTGATAGAGCTTTATGGAGGCAGCGCATATAAGATGATCATAAGCCAAATAGATATTACAGATCCTTTGAACAGGTTGGATTTAACCTGTTAACCTGTAAGAAGGGAAAAATACAAAGGAGGGCTACACCTCGAAGATGATCGAAAAAGACTGGATGCTGCCACACGTGTTCCCCGTGGGCCTTATGCATCGCTTGCCTTAAGAATAAATCATCCGGGGTGTAGTCCTACCTAAAGCGGGTTGGTCGCGCTTCCTTTAGAAGGGCACAAAAGATAAACAAGCACGAAAATTCCTGAGAAGGAAACAATTGATACACTGCTCTCTTCCCTCGGGTTACAAACATTGTTGATCCGTTCTACCAGGTGCGCCAAATGGTCTACAACATTGCTCATCTTTGAAAGGATCAACAATGTTGTGGGTCCCGCGAAAGCACTGATTGAGAGTACCAACGAGTGTTCAGCCGTCACAGTTGTGAGATGATCGAAGAGATAAGGATACACTTGATTGCCATTGTTTGTCAAGCAAAGATCATCGTAACTGAAACGTATCCCTTAACGAGGCACGATAGAACTATCACAGGCTGCCTCCTCTAGGCACACACACACTGCACTAGACACCATCCGGGATCCGAAGTCTGAAGTTCACCATCATAGATTGAACGGCCCCCGCTGCATATATGGGAAAAACTCCTCACCATATGTGGTCATTGTGGTCTTATGCTGGAGGACAATACACGAAGGGAACAACAAGACTTGGCGATATCTCAGTGGTTTAGCGATCTCTTCGGCAAAGAGAAAAAATATAGAGGAGAAGCATTACAAAAAGGGAATTGTGTCAGTATGAGATATCTGACGTAAACTTTATCGAATGAAACAAAAGAACACTTAGCAGTGTTGAAAAAGAGAATGTTTGAAAATATGTAAGATATAGTAAGAGTAACCATTATTGGTTGTGAGGAGCTTGGAGGAGCTACAATGTCCTTTTTTCTTTAGAATAGGTCTCCAAGGGTGCCCACATCATCGACATCAAAGGTCTTTCCTATAACAAGGTCACGATACGTATTGATTTGATTCACTCCACTTGAGCTGCTAGGAAATTCTGCTATTCCTTTGCCTTTTGAAGTTGACGGATCAGAGTGGCCATCCTTCAGGAACAGATCGTGCTTCTTACCCTGCTTCAGCAATCTCTGCACAAGTTGACGAAGCGCTCGGCAGCTTTCAGTTAAATGCCCACTTTCTTTGTGAAACTCACAGAATGGATCTGAATCTTTTGATTTTTTATTTGTCAGCTGGTAAAGCCTTTTGGAATTTGCCTTATCCTTCATGATTTGGCATACTTCTAGCATCGCCTCATCAAGTCCAGAGTATGATAATTCATCATCTTGCGGTTGATGCACCGAAGCTGTTTGCAGAGGTGGGGCTGGTAGCGGTTGTTATCGTTCGCGGGCATGATCCTGGCCTAGGAAGGTGGGTTGATGATGATGATGTTGGAATTTTTTTGTTTTCCGAGAATGGGATGAAAAATCTTTCCAGGGAGACCTCAGAGGCTGCTTGTAAGGAGGATTTTTCTCAGCTAAAAGCCGAGAGACGAAGCTAGGGTTGCTCTTCTCACCGCGGATGTATGAGTTGGCTAAACAAATTAATTCTTGATATGTCCTTGGTGCTCAAACGTTAGCCTCGAACTTGAGTGGTCCTTCATGCAGGCCGTGGATAAGAGCCACTCGATACAATCTTGATCGACGATCTCAATGTCTAAGATTTCTTTCTGAAAACGATCTAAAAAATGAGACCAAGTCTCATCTTTACGCTGCTTGATCTCAAATAAGGCCTCTAGACCACCCTTTCTCTTTATAGAGGTAGAAAATCTGAGCAGAAATCTCTTCGAAAATTAGAAAAGGAAGAGATGGACTGAGCACGAAGTCCATAGAACCAATCCATCACTTTACCGTCAAAGGTCGTCACAAAAGTTTGCACTAGTAGCATCTGAGAGGGTCTTGAGAGCTACGGCTGATTCAAAGGATTGAAGATGTTTGACTGGATAAGTCTCTCCAGTGTAAATGGGCAATCGTGGCTCTCTGAAGTTAACTGGAGTTGGTTCATGCTGAACATTCTCTATAAACAGAGACTGCTCTTCTTGCTCTCCTATAACATAAGGAAAAAAGGGAGCATAAGTTGTAGCTGCACAAGGAGCTGGAGGATAGAAGGGAAAAGTTGTTGCGGAAGGAGCAAAGGAAGGAGCTGAAGAGTAGGGATGACTTCCCTGAAAATTTAGGAATCTTGCAGGACTTCCTCGGGCAGCTTCTCGGAAGAAGTTCTAACGAGCTGCGAATTCATCGTTCTGAGACCGCAAAGGGGTTGCAGGCCCTTGTGGAAAGGTTGGAGTATAAGGAAAATAGACCGGTGGATAGGTCGGTTGGTAGACTTGATGAATCTAGAATGTTGGTGTTGGGTTGATTGGAGGAGTTGGTATTGCTGAAGGTTATACTTCCAATTGTTTAGCGATAGCAGCTAGAGTACGGTTGATCGTTTAAAACTGTTGCACAGTTTCTCTGTGAGAATGCTCCAAGGACTCCCAAAGAGAATCCTCACTGGAACTTGGAGTAGGGCTCTCGGCTGTTTGATGGTCTGACATGAGTAACCACTGACTTCACTATCTAATCGAGATCTGAAAGTCGCGTGTTAACTGTTCTTGCAAGAAATGCACCTTCTAGTTAATGGGTTGTTCGGTCTCACAAGCTAGGTGAAGAAGAGGGTTGCGGGGATAGAGAAGAGGTTTGGCGGGAGCCACTGGGAAGGTTGATCGGGCACTGTTGACTAGACGGTTACTTTAACGGTTAGCTTTGCAGGTTTATGGCGAGAGAGGAGAAAATAAGAGAGGGGGCCGCTAGCAGCGGCAACAACAGACTTCGCCCGCCGCGGCTTGAATGCAACTTTTGCGGCGGGCTTTTCCTTTTACCAAGAAACAAGATTAAAGGTTGTTATTGATCCTTTATAGGAGAAAGCAGTAAAGGGTACAAATGGGGAAGCCAGCGACTAAGGAAGAAGAATGCTGGAGGCCGTGCGGTTTGACCAAGGCAGGTTAGCAGACCTCGCGGTTAATGATCGGGCAGCTCGCTGGACTATGCCGGGCGGACTGCTTGATCGAGAAGAGCAAAGGGGGCAGGTCGCGTGGACTTAGGATTCGAGTCCACAGGATACAATGTTGGGACCTTGACACCTCTCTGTCGTGTCCTGAATGAGAGGTATGGGGGACTATTTATAGGCCCGAGGAGGAAACGGTCTTGGTAACGTCACCCCTGGTGAGCCGGTGGGTCGTGCGAGTTCAAATGCTGAGTCCGCGGAGTCCGCGCCAGGCCGCGTGGTTAGGGAATTTGAGCTGGAAATTGCTGCTGCTGGGTGGGCTCGCACTGGGTCGTGCGAGTACAAATACTGAGTCCGCAGAGTCCGCTCCAGGCCGTGCGGTTAGGGACTTGGAGCTGGAGATGGCTGCTACTGTGTGAGCTTGCGCTGGGTCGTGCGAGTACAAATATTGAGTCCGCAGAGTCCGCGCAAGGCCGCGCGGTTAGGGACGGTCTTGCTGCTGGCGGACTGCTGAGTGAGTTTGCCTAGCCCGCTGCGGATGAGGGTGAGTTGTAGCCGAGCTGGGCTTTATCAATGAAGGCAGACTTGATAACGCGCCCGCCCTGCCCGCGGAGACCGGGATGTACCCGATCGATTGCCGAGCTGAATCAACCCTGGCGGACTGCAGAATGAGTCCGCCCAACATGCGGTGGATAGGTTGAGCAGACCCCCTCCTGCTGGAGGCTTATCGTACTTGGTGACGGGTTGGCGACCTGGCGGACTGAAGACTAAATTCTCCACTTGCTGAGCCCGTTGCCATCGAGCTGTCTAGGCGTATAAGAATTCCAGTCCGCCATATTGTTGGGCAATTTGCACCTGAGGAAGAATGAGCCACCGCAAGGTTAACCGATCTAACCGCGCAGCCTACAGGAGCGGACCAAGGAAGCAGTCCGCAGACCCTGTAGAACGAGCAGCTGCTGCGCGACTTGGGCGGTCAGACCAGGTGGACCGACCTAGTTGCGCGGACTGAGCGACCTAGGCGGTTTTGCTAGAGAGACCTTTCTAGCCGCGCGGACTGAGCAGACAGATAGGTCAGTCCGCCCACCCTTAGAAGAAAAGGCTGACAGGCCGCGACCTTCTGTAGCAGGCCGCAACTTACGAGCTGGCTACCTTTGTAGGGATCACCGATTTCTGGGTTAACAATCATCATCGACACTCCTTCCCAGGCCAGGATCGTGCCCACGAACAATTGCTACTACTACCAGCCCCACCTTTGCAAACAACTTATGTGCATCAATAACAAGATGACGACTTATAATGCTCTGGACTTGATGAGGCCATACAAGAAGCCTGCCAGATCATGAGGGATATGGCAAATTCAAAAAGGCCTTACCAGTCGGTGAATCAAAGATCAAGAGATTCTGATCCGTTCTGTGAATTCCACAGAGAGAAAGGTCATTTAACTGATGAATGCAAGGCCCTTCGGCGGTTGGTTGAAAGACTGCTTGCCGAGGGCAAGATCAATGACCTGGTCAAGAAAATTGATTCTTCAAAGCCTTCCACCTCCAAGGGAAGGGGGTGGTTGAAGTTCAGATGAAGTGTGTGAAGATAGAGGATGCAGGCCATCTTGGGCCTATCGATGTTCAATCTGAGTGCATCCATGTCATTGATGAAGGTGCCCTTGGAAGACTATTCTAAACAAAGAGGGAACATTTCTTGCGTAATCAGTTATGACCAATCACAGCTCCTCAAAACCCACAAAGCTATTCACAATCTGGGCTGGTAATATTTTCCTTTACGCTCTTCAAACATTTTTTCTCTAAAAAACTTCTAAGTGTTCTTTCATTTTCATCTCAATAAATCTTACGTCAGAGATCTCATACTGACACAGTTCCCTTTTTGTAATGCTTCTCCTCCATATTTTTATCTTTGCCAAAGAGATCACTGAACTACTGAGATATCGCCAAGTCTTGTTATTTCCCTCCATGGATTGTCCTCCGGCGTAAGACCACAATGACCACATATGGCGAGGATTTTTTCGCATATGTGTAGTGGGGGTTGTTCAATCTATGATGGGGAACTTTAGACTTCGGATCCCGGCCAGTGTCTAGCGCATTGTGTGTGCCTAGGGGAGGCAGCCTATGATAGTTTTATCGTGCCTCGTTGAGGGATACATTACAGTTACGATGATATTTGCGTGACAAGCAATGACGATTAAGTGTAGCCTTGTCTCTTCGATCATCTCACAACTATGATGGCCGAACACTCATTGGTACTCTCAATTCGTGCCTTCGCGAGACCCACAATTCCACTGATCAATCCGCAGACAAGCAATAGGCCACTTAGCGCAACTAGTCTAATTGATCAGCGATGTTTGTAACCCGAGGCAAGAGAGTAGTGTATCAGTCGATTCCTCCGCAGGAATTTCCTTGTTTGTGCTTGTTTATATATTGTTCCCTTCAAGGCAGTGTGTGTAGCCCTCCTTTGTCTTTTCTGCCTTCTTGCAGCTTGGCAAGTTAAATTCAACCTATTCCAAGGATCAGCCATATCTTTTTGGCTTATGATCATCTTATATGTGCTGCCTGCATAAAATTCTATCAGATGATTATCCATAAGCTCTCTTATCAGATGCTAGCGACACGAATCATTAAATAAAAGTATCTGGTTCTCCTTATTGACAAGTCATGCTGTTATAAGTCCAAATTAAGATGGTTTCATCTTGCTGATCTGGATTTCATGTATAAAACATCATACTTGATGACGCGAGACAATCATTATCGCGGTTTGATCTTTATTTAGTTAATAGTATAGATTGCCAGGTATCTCTTCTGCTATCCAATTATCTCTTATCATATCGATAGTCAACATTCGCAGGTTCCATCAATCTACTTGGAACTTAGTTTTCTTTCTTTCATATCTGCTTCTCATTCTTCTTTTGCAGAGATTAGCAGATATTTGCAAGTTCCATCCAGGTACTTGCATTTTATTCATTTTATACCAACTACTTACTCTTCTTTTGCAATGATTAGCAAATATTAGCAAGTTCCCTTCAGGTACTTGCAGCTTACTTTTCTAACATATTTGCGGCTTACTCTTCTTTTGTAGAGAATAACATATATTAGCAAGTTCCCTTTAGGTACTTGCACCTTACTTTCCTATCATATCTATTGCTTACACTTCGTTTGTAGAGATTACCAGATATTTGCAAGTTCCATCTAGGTACGTGCATTTTAATTTCATTTCATATATGCTACTTACTCTTCTTTTGCAGAGATTAGTAGATATTAGCAAGTTCCCTTCAGGTACTTGCAGCTTAATTTTCTATCATATCTGTGACTTACTCTTCTTTTGTAGAGATTAGCAGATATTAGCAAGTTCCAATTAGGTACTTGCACCTTACTTTCCTATCATATCTGATGCTTACTCTTCTTTTGCAGAGATTAGCAAATATTTGCAAATTCCATCCAGGTACTTGCATTTTAATTTCATTTCATATCCACTGCTCACTCATCCCTTTGCAGTGATTAGCCGATATTTGCAAGTTCTATACAGCTACTTACAACTTAGTTTTATATCATACTTGTGATTTACTTCTCTTACAGAAGATAAAAGGTGCTTGCAAGCCTCCTCTAGGTATTTGCAAGTTATCATTCTTCTATGCCTTCCTCTCATCGTTGTTTTGCAGAGCCCGTTAGGAGAAATTCATGTCTCTTTCATTTTGCAAAATAGCTCAGGTACGTGTAAGATGTACCTATTTCCGCCTATGTTAATTCTTTCCTTCGCAGGAAAAAGACAAGCATTAGCAAAAATTTTCTGAGGAGAGACATCAGGTTCTATCTCTCCTTACCCCTTCCTTTTCTCGGGGGGAGGATCATGATTTTCGTGGGTCTCCTACTTTTTCGAAGTTCTATTCGGAACTTGAAAAAGTGCGGGGATTATGTTAACCCAGAAATCGGTGATCCCTCCCAAGATAGCCAGCTTGCAAGTCGCGGCCTGTATTAAGAGGTCGCGGCCTGTCAGCCGTTTCTTTTAAGGGTGGGCGGACTGACTTCTCAGTCCGCTCAGTCCGCACGGCTTGGGCGATCTCCCCGGTCTGACTACCCAGGTCGCGTAGTAGCCGTTCGTTTTGCAGGGGCTGCAGACTACTTCCTCTGTCCGCCCCTACAGGCCGTGCAGTTAGATCTGATAACCCTCTGGTGGTTCATTTTCCCTTCAGGTGCAAACTACTTAACTGAGTGGCGAACTCAAATTCCTATCCGCCCAGACCGCTCTCTAGATGCTCATTAAGAGGCGGCGACCTGCTCCTTCTATTCGGCAGAAGGTGGCAGACTCAGTCTTCATTCCTCCTAAGGGAGGAGGACTCGCTCCTCCCACGAGCTCTCTAGCTCGCACATCTAGCGAGCTGCCTGATACGCTGACCGCGTGGACTACCGACCTCTCTTGTCAGTCCACTAGGTAACTAACCCTTGTTCCCAAGCAAAGGATGCCACCAGTCAATAGCAGCTCTCGCCAATAGGCGCGACCTGGACCCTTTAGTCCGCTAGGTCGGCAGTCCTTGTCGCCAAGCAATGGCGACAAGCTGATAATACGTTTTGTAGCCTAAACTATTATCGTATTTTCTATTTTATATTGTACAAAGTATGTCTATTATTATTTTATTTGTATCATTTTAATGTAAATATTATTGCCACTGACTTTTTCTTGTCTTTTTGTAGGTTTCCAGAAAATTGGCCAAAATGACCTGTCACGCCCCCCTGTAATGCCCTCCCTGGGCGTGACCTAGGGCGTGTCACCCGATCCCGAGGACTCCTGCTGGAAGGGACAAAAAAACGGTCAAAACCGCTGTCATGCCCCCCTGACAGGCCCTCCATGGGCGTGTCACCAGGCGTGACCATGGGCGTGTCGCCCTCTGCCGCAAAGCCTGCCGCCGCATTAAATGCCGTTCCGCCACAGCACGCAAACAGTACCGTCACGCCCCCCATCACGGGCGTGACCTGGGGCGTGATATCAACTTTTCGACAACTAATGGATTTCCGACCAATGATTTGGACATGACGTGCCTGTCACGCCCCCTGTCACGGGCGTGACCTAGGGCGTGACCACCGACGTACCGAAGCAATCATCCCTCCCGCCAGAATCCAGAGCCCGAGGTCAACATAGTACTGTCACGCCCCCTGACATGCCCCCCTAGGGCGTGTCGGAGGGCGTGACCAACCCGAGAAAAAATTCAATAAATTGAGACCCCCCCTCTCCATTTCAGCAAGCTTTTGTTGAGAGGGGGAGGTGCTGCCCCTTTGGTTCTTTAGTTTTTTTCATGCTTTTTCTCTCTCTCTCTCTCCCTCTCTTTGTAATTCTTGTTTAACCCTAGCTTAATCTTAGTTTGTTCTAGCTTTTATTGTAATTTTGCTCTTACTTAGTGCTATTTGTAGGGCTAGAATAGGATTTCAATTTCATGCACTTGTAATTTTAATTTCAATAGTGTAACTTGCCCCTTTTTATTAATAAAAGTGTTCTTCCTTTACTTGTGTTCCTTTATATGCTTTTCTACTCATCTCCCCTCCTCCACTCCATTATGATTAACTAATCCTCCTTGTACTCGATCTTGATGATCCGAGGTTAGAGCGATTATGTTATGATGTTTTAATTAATCTTTTCTTTTTAGGTTAGGGACTTGAATTACTCTTAATTAATCACGGGTTGGAGGTATATTTTCGATATATACTCTCCGCCTTTGCTTTCATTCTTGGCTAGAGAGCCGAAAGAATGAAGTGAGCATTCAAGAGTAAAGGGAGTTGTACGCACCCCTCGAGAGAGGCAGACGTCCAAATCTCTCGATTGGAGTAAAATCCAATAGTGGCGTTCACCGCGTAAAGCGAGTTTTAGGCCTCCGATTTAGACGAGAGTCGGTCGGACCTTCCTAAACTCAGTTGGGCACGACTTCGAGAGAAGCGTGTTCAACTTTAGGAACCTCCATGGTCAAGGACCTTTATCCTATTAAGTTTAGATTTTTATCGCATTTTCTTAATCGTCTTTAGCCGAGGTGAATCTTGATCGAGTGCATTTCCATTTCATATTTTCTACCCTTCGTAGTAATCGTTTTACTTAATAGCTTTACTTAATTGCAGTATTTCTCTTTCTAGTATAGCTTTACTTTCTCCCCTGCACTTAGATTTTCTAAAACCCTAGTTTTTCCGTCGATAAGATAATAGCGTTCGTGTGAGTAAGCATAGCCAACAGTTCCCGGATTTCAATACGACACTTGTATCCCCTTGCTACAATTTGATAGGTATACTTGCCTCTTCGGGTTGCTAGTTCGGTTGCGTTTATTTTCTTCGAACCCTAGCGCGCAATAAGTTTTTGGCGCTGTTGCCGGGGAACCAACTTCCGTTGATATTTTGAAAACACGAACCTATTAATTTTATCTTTTCTCTTTCTCATCCTCTTTCTTTAAAATTTTAAAAATCAAAAAAAAAATTTATCACCGCTCTTAATAGTAACCAACCTCACAATTTTTCTACGCCACTTAATTCTCTCGAAAAGGGCAAAGGGCTTTAAGCGCCACTGTCTTGTCTAGTACCTTGCGAACCCTTCACGGGGTAGTCCTTGGGAAGTTCGGGAGTTAATCTATAAAAAAAAATCTATTTCAAAAAGAAAAAAATTTCTAATCTTTTTTCTAGTTTATCCTTTTTCTCTTCCTCTTCTTCTTTTCTGTTCTTTTAGTGCATGACCCGCGGGAGTCCGTCGGTTATTTTGTACTTGGACCACGAAATTGAGCGTACTCTTCGGAGAAGATCGCGATTTCAAGGTCCTACTATCCAAGTGCCGGTTGAGGACTCCGAGTCATTTGCTACTTTAAGAATGGAAGAACCCAACGTAGATGAGGCCGTGCAAAGGACTATGTCCTATTATGCACGACCGAACCTCGAGGGAACAGAATCAAGTATAGTCCGCTCTGCTATAGCAAATAATAACTTCGAACTAAAGCCTAGCATAATTCAAATGGTGCAGCAATATGTGCAATTTGACGGACTTCAAGATGAAGATCCGAACGCACATATAGCTAGCTTTCTTGAAATTTGCGACACCTTCAAGATAAATGGTGTCACAAATGATGCGATCAGGCTGAGACTCTTCCCCTTCTCTCTAAGAACTAAAGCTAAGTAGTGGCTTAACACACTTCCCAAAAATAGTATAACCACTTGGAATGAATTAACTGAAAATTTTTTGGCGAAGTATTTTCCGCCAGCTAAAACTGCAAAACTTAGGAACGACATCTCTGCCTTCGGACAAATAGACTCTGAAACCCTATATGAAACCTGGGAGAGATTTAAAGAATTATTAAGACGATGCCCACATCACGCACTGCCTGTATGGTTACAAGTGCAGACGTTCTATAACGGGCTAAATCAAAATACAAAGCAAATGATAGACGCAGCCTCTGGCGGTACTTTAAATCATAAGACCCCGGAAGCAGCTCTTGATCTTTTCGAGGACATGGCCATGAACACTTATCAGTGGAATGTGCCTAGGTCCCGCCCGAACAAGCCTGCAGGTATCTATGAAGTGGACAACGTCTCCCAGCTCGCTCTACAAGTAGAAATCCTAAGCAAAAAAATCACGGAGATGACTGCTGCCTCCGCCCCTCAGGTATGGGAATCTGCAACCCCTACTCCAGAACATTTAGATTATGTTAATAATATGCCTAGAACTGCTTTTAATAATTTTTCTGCTGCGAATTTTCATCCGCCTGGTTTTAATTTTCCGAATAGTTATAACCCTGCTTTAAGAAATCATCCGAACTTTTCATGGAGTAATCCATCGAATGCGATGCGCCCACCCCCGCAAAATGATTTTTCTGCACCACCACCACCACCACCACTTCTTCAAAATTACCCAAAACATCCAAGCTTGGAGGAATTACTTTCTAAATATATCACCACAAATGACTCTACCATAAGAACTTTAACCGGAAGCGTAAAAAGTCTAGAAAATCAGGTAGGACAGCTCGCGAAAATAATTTCTGAGCGACCCGCAGGGTCTCTTCCTTCCAATACCGAACCCAACCCGAGAGAGCAAGCGAAAGCTATAACTCTTCGGAGTGGGAAGCAAGTCTCCGGTATGGTAAGTGAAGAGCCCGAGGCAAGCTCCGCTCCCGCTTTTAAAAATCAAAGCTCCGCTCCGCTTCCACCCTCTGCTGAAGAAGTAATCACCCCCGCTTTATAAAATAATCTCACTCCACCACCCATCTTCAAAAATAATTCAACTCCGCCATACCCCTCTGAACTTAATAGACAACGTCAAGATGATCAGTACTCCCGCTTCTTAGAAATCTTCAAACAAATCCACATTAATCTTCCCTTCCACGAGGCTATTTCACAGATGCCGAAATACGCCAAATATCTTAAAGACCTCCTCACAAACAAGAAGAAGTTAGAGAATCTTTCGCACGTCACGCTAAATGCCGAGTGCTCCGCCGTTTTAACAAACGGTTTGCCGAAGAAAATCAGTGACCCGGGTAGTTTCTCTATCCCGTGTGTCTTCGGTGATCTTTTTGTTAAACACGCGTTAGCCGACTTAGGCGCGAGTATAAACCTGATGCCCTTTTCGTTGTTCAAAAAGTTAGGGATTGGTAGCCTTAACCCCACGAATATGAGTATCCAGCTAGCCGATAGATCCGTCAAGTACCCGTTAGGAATAGTGGAGGACGTTCTAGTGAAAGTCGACAAGTTCATCTTCCCGGTGGACTTTGTCATTTTGGACATCGAAGAAGACGTCGAGGTTCCCCTGATCCTTGGCCGACCCTTCCTTGCCACCTCCCGAGCCATCATTGACGTAAGCAATGGTAAGCTCTTTCTTCGAGTAGGCGACGACGAAGTCACATTTTCTATCACCCCTTCGATGAAGAACACTTTAGCGAACGATGACTCATGTTTTTTCGTAGACGCCGTGAGTGATGATTCTTCCTACTGCCTCTCCGACTTTGAAAAAGAATTTTCTACTTTTTGCTCCTCTTCTCTTACAACTGAATCACTGCAAGGAAGTGATGAATCTTCTTATTGTCCTTCTGAGTTTGAAAAAGAATTTTCTGATTTTTGTTCTTCCTCTTTTCTTCCCACTGAATCGCTACAAGAAGCCGTCTTGGCTGCTAGCCCCACCCCTTGTTACGTTCCTTATAAAAAAGTTTATGAAGATATTATTTTTGAAAAAGAAAGAATCTCAAAATCCTCTTATGAAGAACCCCCTACCCTAGAACTTAAGGAACTTCCCGAACACCTTAAGTATGCTTTCTTAGAAAAAGATTCCAAGTTACCAGTTATCGTTTCGGCCTACCTCACGGATACGCAAAACGATAAACTTCTTCTAGTTCTACGTAAGCATCGCCGGGCTATTGCTTGGCAAATTTCTGATATCAAGGGCATAAGCCCATCTTTCTGTACCCATAAAATTTTAATGGAAGATAATTCGCGTAACTCTATCCAACCTCAGCGGCGTATAAACCCGAATATGAAAGAAGTAGTTAAGGGCGAGGTTATGAAACTATTAGACGCAGGAATTATCTACCCTATTTCGGACAGTAAGTGGGTTAGCCCCGTTCAGGTAGTTCCAAAGAAGGGAGGGATAACCGTAGTTAGTAATGAGAATAATGAATTAATTCCGACACGGACGGTGACGGGTTGGCGTATGTGCATAGATTACCGTAAGTTAAATGACGCCACCCGCAAGGATCACTTTCCTTTACCGTTTATCGACCAGATTTTAGAACGTCTCTCCGGCCATAGCTTTTATTGTTTTCTCGATGGCCTCTCGGGGTACTTTCAAATACCCATCTCTCCCGAGGACCAAGAGAAAACTACGTTTACTTGTCCCTTCGGCACCTTCGCTTACCGAAGAATGCCATTTGGATTGTGCAATGCGCCAGCTACATTCCAGCGATGTATGCTCGCAATATTTGACAAGTACGTAGAAAGCATTATGGAGGTATTCATGGACGATTTCTCCGTGTTCGGCGATTCCTTCGATAGATGTTTAGAAAACCTCGAAAAAGTCTTAGAACGATGCGAAGAAACTAACCTTGCCCTAAATTGGGAAAAATGCCATTTTATGGTGAGGGAAGGGTTAGTTTTGGGTCATAAAATTTCTGCTAAAGGTATTGAGGTAGACGTTGCCAAGATAGAAGTTATTGAGAAGTTGCCGCCGCCTACAAACATAAAAGCTATAAGAAGTTTCCTAGGCCACGCTGGTTTTTATCGTCGTTTTATAAAGGACTTCTCCAAGATCACAAAGCCCCTCACCCATCTCTTAGAAAAAGACGCTCCATTCATTTTTGATGACTCTTGTATTTCTGCCTTTGAATCAATTAAAGAAAATTTAATTAACGCACCGATTATGATAGCTCCGGTGTGGGACCTTCCTTTCGAGATTATGTGCGATGCGAGTAGTTTTGCGGTGGGGGCCGTATTAGGTCAACGCATATCTAAAAACTTCCACCCCATCTATTACGCTAGTAAAACCCTCACATCTGCACAAGAAAATTACACCACAACCGAGAAGGAGCTCTTAGCTGTAGTATTTGCGTTTGATAAATTCCGCCCTTACATTACACTTTCAAAAATCATTGTTTTTACGGACCACTCGGCCCTCAAGTACCTTCTTGCCAAAACGGATGCCAAGCCTCGCTTGATTCGCTGGGTCTTACTCCTCCAGGAGTTTGACTTAGAGATCCGTGATAAGCGAGGAGCCGAGAACTTGGCCGCCGACCATTTATCAAGATTAGATAACCCCTTTATAGAAAAATTAAATGAAAAATCTTTTAATGATTATTTTCCTGATGAGAAGCTGCTTTTAGTTAACACATCTACTTCTCCTTGGTTCGCGCACATCGCCAACTATCTAGTGGCCCGGGTGCTCCCAAAAGAGTTCTCCTCTCAGCAAAAGAAGAAATTCTTTTCTGAGCTGAAGAACTACTTTTGGGAAGACCCGCATCTTTTCAAAATTTGTGCGGATCAGGTGATAAGGAGATGTGTTTCTTTTGATGAAGGAATTGATATTCTAAAACATTTGCATGAAGGTCCGATAGGTGGGCACTATCAAGCTGCTCGCACCGCTCACAAGGTGCTTTGCGCGAGCTTTTACTGGCCTATCCTGTTTAAAGACGCGCAAGCCTTTGTGAGCAGGTGTGATAGTTGCCCACGGTCGGGCAATATTTCTAATAAAAATGAAATGCCACAAAATTATTTCTTAGAGTGCGAAATTTTCGACCTCTGGGGAATTGATTTTGTTGGCCCCCTTCCTTCTAGCTTCGGAAACAAATATATTTTAGTTGCTGTTGATTATGTTTCACGATGGGCTGAGGCCCAAGCTCTTCCTACGAACGACTCCCGAGTTGTAGTCACGTTTTTAAAAAAATTATTTGCTAGATTCGGTACGCCTCGCGCAATCGTTAGCGATAGGGGTTCCCATTTCTGTAACGCACAATTTTCAAAAATCCTTACCAAATACGGCGTTACACATAAGCTTTCCACTGCCTACCACCCCCAAACTAACGGACAAGTCGAAGTAGTTAATAGAGAAATAAAAAGAATATTAGAAAAGACTGTTTCAACTTCTAGAAAAGACTGGTCAGCCAAACTTGACGATGCTCTATGGGCCTACCGAACAGCGTACAAAACCGCCCTCGGATGTACGCCGTATCGGCTGGTCTATGGAAAATCGTGCCATCTTCCCGTAGAGTTAGAACACCGCGCCTTTTGGGCCTTAAAATTTTTAAACTTCGATCCCCACTCAGTCGGTGACCTTCGAAAATTTCAACTAAATGAACTCGACGAGTGGCGCTCTTATGCTTATGAAAATAATAAACTTTATAAAGAGCGGACGAAGCGTTTACACGATAAACACTTAAGGCACCCTAAAAACTTTAAGCCGGGCGACCAAGTCCTTTTATATAATTCTCGTTTACGTTTATTTTTGGGCAAATTAAAATCTCGCTGGTCTGGCCCGTTTTCTGTTTTAGAAGTATTTCCTTATGGAACTGTTTTAATTTCTCACCCTGGTAAGGGTAATTTCAAAGTGAATGGTCAGCGTCTGAAACTGTATTTCTCTGGTGATGATGATGTCAGTCCAAACATTATTAAGTTTCTGCTTCACGAACTCTAATCTTGAACTTTTATTTTTTGCTAAAAACAATTTTATTTCGGGACAACAATAATTTTGGACAATATTATTTTTTTTATGCGTCGAGCTCAACGACGCTTTAACCAAAGGGCGCTCTTAGGAGGCAACCCAAGTTATCTTTTTCTGTTTTCTTTATTTTACAATTTTTGCCTCGGACGGCTCCGACAAGCTGAAGCTTCTGCGATCGCCTCCTCCAATATTGCTGAATCTATCACGAAGTCCAAAGAAGACATTCGGGGGGCGGCATCACTCAGCTTTCGCAGCAAATAAATCCGGGGAAGTACCTGTATTTCAATTCTATCTTTCAATTCTGTACTTTATTATTCTCTCCTTCTCCAATCCCCTTCTTTAGCCATTGAGGACAATGTCTGTTTTAAGCTTGGGGGAGGATTTCCTCCTTTTTGCTTAGTGTAAATAATTTTCTTTTTGTATATATTGTAAATATTTCCAAAAATAAAAAAAAATGAATATCTTAAAATTCCAAAAAAAAAGAGAAAAAAAAATCCAAAATCCAAAAAAAGAGAATATTTCACAAAATTAAATAAAAAAAAATATATATATGTGTTTTTGAATAGTTTAGACATTTTGGTATTTCAATAGTACCCCTAGTTTTTAGTTTTATTTTACTCAAAATCTCCTATAAACAACTTAGTTAATTATAATATTTCTAATCGTTCTTTTTAATTATGTTTCACAAGTAAAATGTTGGCCATGCTGTGTTTCTAATTCGCGGTAGCATGTTAAGGTGAAATATTTTTCTAAAACTCGCATTTCTATTATGGTTTTTTGTTTTTTATTTCCTTTACTTTCTCAAAAATTCATCATCCACTATTTTCTTTTTCATTTTGAATAATTTTTGTAAAGTCAACTTTTGAATAACGTAGTAGATGTAAACGATCCAAGTCACCTATTATTTCTATTTTCAAGTTAATTTCATCAATCTTCTTTTATTATCTAGGACTCGCTTTTTGAAATTTTTCAAACCTTTCTTTTAAATAAATTCAAAAGCGTGAAAATGATTTAGGCCGTTTTTGTTTTCGTTTGAGCTTTCCTGCCAACCTAAAAAACTTTTACCACTAGTTAGCCGTTTTTGAGCCTTTTTCTGATTTCATTTGATAGCTCCTCCCTTCATTTCAGTTTCACCAAAGCCAAAATTTCCAACCTATCGAATCACACTAGCCTTTTTGAGTTTCATAAATTATTTTGATGATTTTGATAGGGTATTTTGTGATTTTTGTGGGAGAAAGGTTTTCGAAAAAAAAGAAGTATGTTCAAAAGTGATGTTTATTTTTGTTTGGCCAACTCAAAAAGGAAAATAAAAATATTTATGGCCTTTGTTTTGAAAAAAGAAAAAAAATGAAAAAAAAAGAGAAGAAAAAGAAAGAAAAAAATGTGTGTATATATTTTTATGAATGTTTTTGAAACTCTTTGCTTTGGTTTAGTGTGATTTTAAAACCTTCACGTTTATCTTTGAATTCCACTCCTAATCATATTCCTAAGCCAAACATTTCTGTCCTATTTAAGTCCTTTTGATTCACGCTTTTTGATTTTTATTTAACAACTAAGAAAAGAAGAAAAGTAAATCAGTTTTAGTTTTGGATTTAAACCTAGATTTTTGTTAATTAAATTGATATAATTATAATGCGTTGCTTGGATCTAGTAACAACTCAATGCGTGTTTTTCATTTTCGTTGCTTTGCTTAAGTCTATTTAAAAAATCTCGTTAAAATTTTGGATGATTTGTTTTTATTAAGTAAAGTTTATAAAAGTTTTACCATACCTAAATAATTATTATTAGACTTACATTTCACCTTTTCCCTACTTAGAATTTCGCATAGTACTTGTGTAGGCATAATTAGAACTTTTTGATTAGTCCTTTTTATAAATATCTAGTTTTTATATTTTTGCTTGGGGACAAGCAAAGCTTAAGCTTGGGGGAATTTGATAATACTTTTTGTAGCCTAAACTATTATCGTATTTTCTATTTTATATTGTACAAAGTATGTCTATTATTAGTTTATTTGTATCATTTTAATGTAAATATTATTGCCACTGACTTTTTCATGTCTTTTTGCAGGTTTCCACAAAATTGGCCAAAATGACCTGTCACGCCCCCCTGTCACGCCCTCCCTGGGCGTGACCTAGGGCGTGTCACCCGATCCCGAGGACTCCTGCTAGAAGGGACAGAAAAACGGTCAAAACCGCTGTCATGCCCCCCTGACACGCCCTCCCTGGGCGTGTCACCAGGCGTGACCATGGGCGTGTCGCCCTCTGCCGCAAAGCCTGCCGCCGCATTAAATGCCGTTCCGCCACAGCACGCAAATAGTACCGTCACGCCCCCCGTCACGGGCGTGACCTGGGGCGTGACATCAACTTTTCGACGACTGACGGATTTCCGACCAATGATTTGGACATGACGTGCCTGTCACGCCCCCCTGTCACGGGCATGACCTAGGGCGTGACCACCAACGTACCGAAGCAATCATCGCTCCCGCCAAAATCCAGAGCCCGAGGTCAACATAGTACTGTCACGCCCCCTGACACGCCCCCCCTAGGGCGTGTCGGAGGGCGTGACCAACCCGAGAAAAAATTCTATAAATTGAGACCCCCCTCTCCATTTCAGCAAGCTTTTGTTGAGAGGGGGAGGTGCTGCCCCTTTGGTTCTTGAGTTTTTTTTCATGCTTTTTCTCTCTCTCTCTCTCTCCCTCTCTTTGTAATTCTTGTTTAACCCTAGCTTAATCTTAGTTTGTTCTAGCTTTTATTGTAATTTTTGCTCTTGCTTAGTGCTACTTGTAGGGCTTGAATAGGATTTCAATTTCATGCACTTGTAATTTTAATTTCAATAGTGTAACTTGCCCCTTTTTATTAATAAAAGTGTTCTTCCTTTACTTGTGTTCCTTTATATGCTTTTCTACTCATCTCCCCTCCTCCACTCCATTATGATTAACTAATCCTCCTTGTACTCGATCTTGAAGATCCGAGGTTAGAGCGATTATGTTATGATGTTTTAATTAATCTTTTCTTTTTAGGTTAGGGCCTTGAATTACTCTTGATTAATCACGGGTTGGAGGTATATTTTCGATATATACTCTCCGCCTTTGCTTTCAGTTCTGGGGTAGCCGAGAGGACGAAAGAATGAAGTGAGCATTCAAGAGTAAAGGGATTTGTACGCACCCCTCGAGAGAGGCAGACGTCCAAATCTCCCGGATTGGAGTAAAATCCAATAGTGGGGTTCACCGCGTAAAGCGAGTTTTAGGCCTCCGATTTAGACGAGAGTCGGTCGGACCTTCCTAAACTCAGTTGGGCACGACATCGAGAGAAGCGTGTTCAAGCTTTAGGAACCTCCACGGTCAAGGACCTTTATCCTATTAAGTTTAGATTTTTATCGCATTTTCTTAATCGTCTTTAGCCGAGGTGAATCTTGATCGAGTGCATTTCCATTTCATATTTTCTACCCTTCGTAGTAATCGTTTTACTTAATAGCTTTACATAATTACAGTGTTTCTCTTTCTAGTATAGCTTTACTTTCTCCCCTGCACTTAGATTTTCTAAAACCCTAGTTTTTCCGTCGATAAGATAATAGCGTTCGTGTGAGTAAGCATAGCCAACAGTTCCCGGATTTCAATACGACACTTGTGTCCCCTTGCTACAATTCGATAGGTATACTTGCCTCTTCGGGTTGCTAGTTCGGTTGCGTTTATTTTCTTCGAACCCTAGCGCGCAACACAAGCCTCCAGAAGTTAGCCTGCTCAACCTGTCCATCGCGAGTTATGTGGGCTCATTGCACAGTCCGCCAGATGAACCCTAGCTCAGTAGCCGGCTATCTGATCCTCTCCGCCGCTGGCTGGGTCGACTCGTTCGGCAGTCCGCCAGCTAGCCCTCCAGCTTCCCGGTGTCCGCTTCTACCCAGCAATGGGCGAACTCCTCCTCAGCTCGCATATCCTAGCGCGAGCTCGCTCAACAGTAGGGGCAGACTCGTCTCAGTCTGCTAGCAGTAGCGGCCATCTCTTGCTCTAAGTCCCTAACCGCACGGCGTGGCGCGAACTCAGCATTGTACCCGCACGACTCACCGACTCACTGGGGGTGACGTTAACAAGACTGTTACCTCCTTGGGCCTATAAATAGGCCCCCATACCTCTCATTCTTGAGGACAATACGACACGGTAGAGGCGTCTAGATCTCGGCATCAATTCCCAAGGACTCGGTTTCCCAGTCCGCGCGACCTGCCCTCCAGCTTCATCTCCCAGCTCGATCAAGCAGTTCACCCGGCTAAGTCCCGCGAGCTCCTTGATTAGCTAACCGTGCGGTCTGCCGACCTCCATGGTCAGTCCGCGCGGCCTCTGGCATTCTCCTTTCCTTAGCCGCCAGCTTCCCCCTTGTGCCCTTTATTCCTTTTTCCATGTAAAGGTTCAACCTCAAGCTGTAACTTCAATTGTAATCAAAGGAAAGCCCGCCACGAGAGTGACATTCAGACCGCGACAGGCGAAGTCTTCTGTTGCCGCTGCTAGCGGCCCTCTCTTCTCTTTTCCTCTCTCGGTCTAACCATAAGAGCCGAACCGCTATAGTAGCGTCTGCTCGGCAGCTCTCGGGCAAGCTTCTCCTCTATCCCCGAAACCCTCCTATTCACCTAGCTTGTGAGATCAAACAACCCGTTAACTTGGCGGTGTCGCATTTCGTGCATAAACATACGTGGTTGTCCTCGGGCTCTAGATTCTGGCAAGAAGGATGATTGCCTCTGTACGATGGTGGATATGCCCTAGGTGATGCCCGTATAGGGGGGCGTGACATGCACGTAACGTCAAAATCATTGGTCAGAAATCCGTCAGTCATCGGAAAAGGTTGAACACGCTCGTGTAGTGGGGGCGTGTCAGTACTATTGACGTGCAGCAACGGAAAATCTTTAAATGCGGCAGCAAGCTTCGGGATGAGGGTGACACGCCCTGTGACATGCCTAGGGAGGGCGTGTCAGGGGGGCGTGACAGTAGTTTTTCTCGTTATGTTGGCTCTAGCAGCAGACTTCCTTGGGATCGGGTCACACGCCCAGGTATGGCGTGTCAGGGGAGGCATGTCAGGTCATTTTTTTGCCAAAATTCTGGAAACCTACAAAAAGACAAGAAAACATTAGCGGCAATAATATATACATAAGTAAGATAAAAAAAAATAAGCTTACAAGACAAGATTAGCGCAATAAAAACAAGAAAATACCCTAATAGTTTAGACTACAAAATGTAATATCAAATTCCCCCAAGCTTAAGTTTTGCTCGTCCCCAAGCACAGATATAAAAACTAGGTAATTATAAAAAGTGGCTAATCAAAAAGTTCTAATTATGCTTACACAAGTATTATGCGAAATTCTTAGTAGGGATAAGGTGAAACGTAAACCTAAAACAATTATTTAAACATGGTTTACAATTTATAAACTTTACTAACGAAAATTCATCCAAAATTTTAACAAATTTCTTTAAAAAGATTTAAGCAAAACAAAAAAATGAAAAACGCATTGAGTTGTTACTAGATCCAAGCAACACATTATGACTATATCAATTAAATAACAAAAATCTAAAATTAAATCCAACACTGATACTGATTTACTTTTCTTCTTTACTTAGCTAATAAATAAAAATCAAAAGCATGAATCAAAAGGACTTATTAGGACCGAAACATTTGGTTTAGGATTATAAGTAGGAGTGGAATTCAAAGATAAACAAGGAGGCTTAAAAATCACACTAAACCAAAATAACGAGTTTCCAAAAATATATATATATTTCTTTTCTTTTCCATTTTTTTTCATTTTTTTCTACTTCTTCATTTTTTTTCTTTTTTTTCAAAATAAAGGCCATAATAAATTTTCTTTTCATTTTAAAATTGGCCAAACAAAGGTAAACACTTCTTTTGAGCATACTTTTTGAAAAACTTCTCCAAAAATATCACAAAATAACCTATCATAATCATGAAATTTTTTAATGAAACTCAAAAGTCTAGTGTGATTAGATAGGTTGGAAATTTTGGCTTTGGTGAAAATGAAATGATAAGTGGAGCTATCAATTGAAATTAGAAAAAAGCTCAAAAGCGCCTAACTAGAGGTAAAAACTTTTAGGTTGGCAAGAAGGCCCAAACAAACATAAAAACGACCTGAATCATTTTCATGCTTTTAAATTTATCTAAAGCATAGTTTTAAAAATTTTCAAAAAACAAGTCCTAGATAATAAAAGAAGATTTATGAAATTATCTTGAAAATAGAAATAATAGGTGACTTGGATCGTTCACATCTACTACGCTAATCAAAAGTCGACTTTACAAAAATTATTAAAAACGAAAAGGAGAATAGTGGATGATTAACTTTCGAGAAAGTAAAGAAAATAAAGGACGAAAATCATAATAAAAATTCGAGTTTAGAAAAAATGTTTCACGTAAACATGCTACAGTGAATTAGAAACAAAGCATGACAAACATTTTACTTGTGAAATATAATTAAAAAGAACGATTAGAAATATTATAATTAACTAAGTTGTTTATATGGGATTTTGGGAAAAACAAAACAAAAACAAGGGGTATTTTTGAAATATCAAAATTAGCATAATAATTTTTTTTTTATTTTGAAATATTCTCTTTTTTTGGATTTTTAAAGATATCATCTTTTCCTGAGATTTTAAAATATACATAAAAAGCAAAAAGAAGGAGGGAATCCTCCCCCAAGCTTAAAATGCACATTATCCTCAATGGAAAAAAGGAGGGTAGAGAGAGAGAATATAAAATAGAAATGAAAGTACAGAATTGAAAAACAGGTATTTCCCCAGATTTATGCATCGCGAAAGTTAAGTGATGCCGCTCCCCCATGCTTGCGCTTTGGATCTTCATGAAATGCCTTCTTTAGACTTCGTGATTGTTTACCCGGGAGACCGCTATTCAGTTTCTCCCTTTAAATGAGTCAAGGGTCCGTTTCTTGACCGCGTAACCGCGAGACCGTGTCAATCAGCAAGACGTTTTTTTCGTCTGAGAGTCACCGGTCTTTTTATTGAAGACCGCGTAGCCGCGCGGTTAAAAGCTTGTATTCTTTCTTCTCTACTTGTGCATCCTGTCACCGCTGCCCGCTCTCCTGTCCCCCGGGCAGCCGGTGATTCTAGCGCCTGCCCGCTCGGGCAGGATCCTGAGCCTATAAATAGGCATGAACAGTACTCTCTAGGCATCGCGAATCGAATCCTCAAGCTCTCCGTCTGTGGAAGCGGTCTCAAATCCTTTGCCGAGCGAGTTACTGTCTGATCTGGTGTTCCTTGGTAACCGCTGTAATCGCTTCATCTATGACAACCAAAAATACCGTCGCAGGAGTGGTTTTAGCCGCGAAGGGCGAACTCCGATGTCGCAGCTTTTAGTGACACCCTTTTGTCCCCTTTTCATTTAACCGCTAGTAACCGACAACTCGCAGTTCCTCTTTCACTATTTTCTCTCTCTTGCAGGTTCTTAGTGACCAAGAGACATTATCAACATGAACATTGAACACGCGGCCTTCAGATTCGAGTTGTCCATGAATCCGAGCGGTTTCCATATGTCGGACAGGCGATCCCTTCACTACTCTCATTCTTGTCATCCTAACCGCGCGGGATCCTTAGAAGAATCCCTTTGGAGGGCGCTCGAACAATCTCGCCAGGAGATGGAGCGAGATAGGTGGGAAACCAGCAAATTCCTTGATGCAATCGGCAAAGCTCTAGTAGATCTTAACCAACGGTTAGCGATGCCTCCAACCACATCACCTGTGGAACCGACAATCTTTCTGACCCCCACGACTAATCAGCCCGCTTTCCAGCCATGTCAGACCACCGCACAACCGCAGCCCCAGAAAGATGAGCAAAATCCTTTCATTGGTTATTTTCAAGATACCGCTCGGGCAGGTTCGGCTAAGAGATTAGACTTTGAAGAAGACCGCCAGCCTGGCATACCCGCTGATTTCCCAAATTCTAACCGCGCCTCACCTTCAACCCCGGATGAGATGGAGGACCCGTCTCCGTTTGTCGTGCGGATAAGGCGAGAGCCCGCACCGAAAAATTTCAGAGAACCTCGTTTACCTTTTTATACCGGCGCATCCGATCCGGTCACGCACCTGCAACCATTCGAAGATGTTGTGGCCCTTAGATGTCTGACGGGTGCACTAAAGTGTAAGTTGCTGGTGATGACTTTCGATGCGCAGGCTCGAGAGTGGTTTCACGAGCTTCGTTCACGCTCAATTAACTCTTTCGCTGGGCTCTGCCAAGAGCTTTTGTTGAGGTTTTCAACCTACAAAAAAAGGAAAAGTTGTCCTGCAGCTCTTTTCAAAATTATACAGGAGGGCGAAAGCGTGGCGCGATTTGTAGATCGTTTTCAAAGGGAAATTATTGAAGTAGAGAATGTAGACCCAGATTATTATAAGGTCGCCCTAATCAACGGCCTCCAAGAAGGCCCATTAAAGTTCAAAGCCACGACAAAGGCTGCGACAACATATCAAGCCCTAATTGCTCTCGTGAACAAGTTCATTGAAGGAGAAAGTGCTAACCCAACCTATATTTCTACTCTAACCTCTATGGCAGGTGGTGGCGGCTCAGGTAGTTCTTCCACGGCGCGCCACATTCCAAAACCTTCCCGTCATGATCATCATTCCTCACCCCAAAGGGGTAGAAACTTTCATCATAAGAGGCCATTCCTCAACCATCAGCAGTTCCGAGAGTGAATGTTGCCATTGAACACTGCTCCTGTTCCGGTAGTCCTACAAGTCCTCCCTATTAGTCAGCATGGAGAGCCTCACGTTACGAACATGACTTGGGACGAAGTTGCTGAGGTCCTGCAAAGAAAAGACTTTAGAAAGGCCAAACCCCAGGGAGAGGTAAGACCCCCCAGCTCTAAGAATTTCTCCAAATTTCATAAAGAAGAGGGGTACCCTACAGATCACTGTCGGGCACTTTTCTTTTTGGTAAGAAGACTGGTTTCAGAAGAAAAAATGTCAGACCTTTTCTGTAAAGAGGCTCCCGTCAATTCAAACACCTCAAAGGGCAAAGAGATGACTGAGGTGCTCCAGGAATGTGAGGACATCGCTGACATTGGCAGGCTAGGTAATATGAATTAACCGAACGATTGTGTGGATGTTCATGATGAGGGAACCCTTGGGCGGATTTTCTGCATCCACGGAGGGGGAGGCCTCGATTCAAGCCGAAAATCTTCCATTTCAAAGTTATGCAAGCAGGAGGTTGTTGGGTTTTTCTATGAGGATGGCACAACACTTGTGCACGCAGCAGAAGTAATTAAAATCAAGAACAACCCAAAAGAGATTGGGATCGGGCCATGAATGTTGAATCAAGAAGTTAAGAAAATATAGGTAAAATTACCTTAGCGGCGTTGAGTCATAACTCAAAGAAGATGCTCCAAAATATAAGTCCTTGTCAGTGGCGAGTTCCACGTAGAATAGCGTATACATCTCTGCAGAAATCCACACGAGCGGGAGAACACCGAGCTTCGTCGCACAAAGGATCAGGAAAGTAGATCGACTGCACCTTGCACTTCCACGGACTGCTATGTCCGCTCCAGGAAGAGCAGCACCGGCGACTATCATCGGAGAGGAGGAGGTCGGCGGAGCAAATGAGGCGGTAGAACACTTCCGTCGGGCGGGGTTCGGGATGCGGCGGACTGACAGAACGGCGGAACACTTCCGTCGGGCCGTGAGTGGATCTCTCCTTACTTCCGCTCAAACCCAAGTTCCTATTTATACCCAAAGCATAAACAGACCTAGAAAAAATCGCTATCCACAGACCACAATAAATTAGGGTTTCTGGAAATAATTCGTCGGGAATCAGCATTTGTCAAGAGTCGAACATTTTGATTCTCGACGAATCTCGACGATCGACGATACTCGACGATCGACGATACTCGACGATCGATACTCAACGATTCTCGACGATCGAGACTCGACGATTCTCGACGATCGATACTCAATGATTCTCGACGATCGAAACTCGATGATTCTCAACGATCGAGACTCGACGATTCTTGACGATCGATACTCGACGATTCTCGACGATTTTCACTTGGCAACATTTGTCGAACCCCATTCAGTTTGGTGATTGGTAACCTTTACAAACACAGTAAACCTACCAACTTCTCCACATGCTCTTATGTTCGACCCTGCAGGCTCATATCGCGTTGGCAGTGATATTACATGTTTGACCACTTCTAGATCACCATGGTAACTCCAACAGTTTCCCACCTGATCTTGAAAGTATCAAACCAAAAACCTCACAAACAATGAGAGGCATCTAGCAATGCATCATTGCTACCAAAGCAATAAGTGTTCATAACTCATAAGCCTTTATGAATAATGTCCCAGCGTTGTCTTTGTCCCTTTGTCCCTTATATCTAGAAAGAACTAAAGGCATGAACCGTGTCACCCTCATAATAGCTCAATCCAAGTTTCTTGATCTAGAATGGACTTCCATAGAATGGTGAGTCCAATATCACATATTGACTCAACCAAGCATGGCCATGCATTTCCCAGTCCAGTTCCATCAAGGGGCCCATTGATGCAACTCCTGTCATATAGGAGGAAAAATCCCATATCTGCTCACACACAACACCCAAATGATTCGTAACGTGCCCAACAACCACCCTTATCATCAACCTTTCTCAAGGAAGACTTTAGATGGCATCAAAGCACGCTCTTCCTCACTTGATGAATGTTGCGACTTCAGGTCAAAGTACCACAACACCATTGTCAATTGAGACATACTCGTGATACGTTTAGATAACAATCCACAAAGTAGTCTCAGGTTGGGTCTGTCCATTACAACTTGTTCATTAACAAGTACCCACATGATGACTTGATATCACAATATCATGACCTGTGAGAACTGGTCATCAGTCAACGCACATGCTAGTCTAAATGTATCATCATCACCCTTAGCTTATATGATGATAAAACGACAAGGGACCTTTTAAGAATGAAGCTTCAAATAAATCATAGGCTCTCACATTTAAGTCACGTACTTGATGTCCTATGGAAGCGAACATTCTAAGGGTATTTATTATGTTAACATTTAACTATCGCATAGAGAAACCATAATAAAATAACTTGTCATTAATCAAAAAAGAAAAATCTTAGTACACAATTCATCATATGAATAAATAACAAATAGCCAACAGAATATATGTTTACACGCAACCCACAAGACTCTCACTAGAGTTGATCATTTAGGTATCGTATACCCATTGATCTAGTATGACCATCATGCTTTCTCTGTGCTAGAGGCTTTGTCAGTGGATCCGCAATATTCTCCTCAGTCGGCACTCTGCAAATGTTCACATCTCCTCGTTTGACAATCTCACTCATAAGATGGAACCGCCGAAGTATTTGCTTGGAGCGTTGATGGGATCTAGGTTCCTTAGATTTTGCAATTGCAACATTGTTATCACAGTAGAGAACTACGGTACCAACAATGCTAGGAACTACATCAAGCTTGCCGATGAATTTCCTAATCCATACAGCCTCCTTCACTGCGTTAGCTGCAACGATATACTCGGCTTCTGTTGTAGAATCAGCAACTGTCTCTTGCTTGGAACTCTTCCAGATCATAGCTCCTCCATTAAGGCAAAACACAAACCCTGACTGAGACTTTGAATCGTCCCTATCAGTTTGGATGCTAGCATCCGTGTAACCACTTACAACGAGCTCTTCCTCTCCACCATACATCAAGAACACATCCTTTGTCCTTCTCAAGTACTTCAGGATATTCTTGATGGCAATCACATGACACTCACCGGGGTCTGACTGATACCTGTTAGTCATGCTCAAAGCAAAGGAGACATCGGGTCGAGTACATAACATTGCATACATGATTGATCCAATTGCCGAAGCATATGGAATCAACTTCATGCGGTCCTTATCTTCACAAGATTTTGGACATTGGTCCTTAGAGATATTCACACCATGAGGCATGGGTAAAAATCCTTTCTTGGACTCAAGCATGTTGAACCGCTTCAACACCTTATCGATGTATGTACTCTGGGTCAAACCCAGCAACTTCTTCGATCTATCTCTAAAGATCTTAATACCTAGTATATAAGTCCCTTTACCCAGGTCTTTCATAGAAAAGCAGTTCCCTAGGTTATTCTTAACAACTTTTAGGGTAGGAATATCATTCCCAATCAACAGTATATCATATACATACAATATCAGGAAGACAACAATGCTCCCACTGATTCGCTTGTAAACACAAGGATCATCTTCATTCTTGATGAAACCAAACTCTTTGATTTTCTCATCAAAATGAAGATTCCAACTTCGAGAGGCCTGCTTCAGTCATGTACACTTCCTCAAGGAGGTTTCCTTTAAGGAAAGCCGTTTTGACATCCATCTGCCAGATCTCGTAGTCATAATATGCAGTAATAGCAAGCAATATCATTATGGACTTTACCATTGCAACAGGGGAAAAGGTCTCATAATAGTCAATACCATGAATTTGCTTAAAACCCTTAGCCACCAGTCGCCCTTTGAATGTCTGTACATTCCCATCCACATTGGTCTTCTTCATGAAGACCCATTTGCACCCTATGGGTCGTACCCCTTCAGGTGGTTCCACCAAGTTCCAAACTTGGTTTGCATACATGAAGTCCATTTCAGATTTCATATCCTCAAGCCATTTGTCGGAGTCCGGTCCATTCATAGCCTCTTTGTAGGTTGCTGGTTCAACATCATGATCCATAAGCAACAGATTACCGATTTGAGACACAAGAAATCCATATCTCTCAGGCTCAAATGTTGGTCTACCAGATCTACGTAGGACTTGTGTTTCTTGAACAGGTTCTCTAGCTACAACATCTTATAGTCCTATCTCAGAATCCAATTCCGGTTCATTCTCTACTTGTGGTTCTTGAACTTCTTCAAGTTCTACTTTTTCAGTCTTTGTTGATAAGAATTCTCTCTCCAAGAAGACGCTATTCCTTGCGACAAATACTTTGCCCTCGGACGGTAGGTAAAAGTAATACCCTTTCATTTCCTTAGGATATCCCACCAGATAACATTTATCCGATTTGGGTTCCAGCTTGTCAGGCATTTGACGTCGCACGTATGCCTCATAGCCCCAAATTTTAATGAACGACATACTAGGACGCTTCCCAGCCCATATCTCATATGGTGTCTTCAGAACAGTTTTCGTTGGAACGCGATTCAGTGTCATTGCAGCAGTCTCTAAAGCAAAACCCCAAAAGGAAACAGGCAAGTCTGCATGACTCATCATCGAACGTACCATGTCTAACAGAGTACGATTACTCCTCTCAGACACACCATTATGTTGTGGTGTTCTAGGTGGAGTGAGCTGTGATACAATACCACACTCTTTTAGATGATCACGGAACTCATGACTCAGGTATTCGCCACCTCGATCAGATCGGAGTGCTTTAACCCTTTTACCCAACTAGTTTTCTACTTCATTCTTGAACTCTTTGAACTTTTCAAAGGTCTCGGATTTGCACTTCATAAGATACACATATCCGTATCTATTGAAAACATCAGTAAATGTAACGAAGTAGAAATACCCACCACTAGCCATGGAGCTCATGGGTCCGCATACATCACTATGTACAACACCCAAAAGATCCTATGCCCTCTCAGTATAACCAGTGAAAGGGGCTTTAGTCGTCTTGCCTAACAAACAAGATTCGCATCGCTCAAATGATTCATAATCAAATGAGTCTAAAAGTCCATCTTTATGGAGCTTAGATATGCGCTTCTCGTTTATATGGCCCAAACGACAATGCCAGAGATATGTAGGGTTTGAGTCATTTGTTCTTAGTCTTTTATTATTTTCTACAATATAGATCAGATGGTCCAAGTTCAAAACATATAGACCATTAAACAATTGGGCTACAACATAACAAACATCATTCTTAAATATAGAACAACAGTTGTTCTTAATTATAAAAGAAAATCCAATCATGTCCAAGCATGAAATGGATATAATGTTTCTAGTTATGGCCGGAACGAAATAAAAATTATCTAGTTCTATTACAAGCCCACTGGGCAAAGAAAGACGGTAAACCCCTACGGCTAGAGCAGCAACTCTTGCTCCATTGCCGGCGTGCAGGTCCACCTCCCCTTTACTCAGCAATCTTCTCCTTTCTAGTTCCTGCACATTTGTACAAATATGTGAACCACATACGGTATCCAATACCCAAGATGAAGGAGCAGAAAGGTTTATCTCTATAATGTAAATATTCGAAGCGGAAGTCATACCTCCTTTCATTTTCTGCAGACCCTCAATATAAGAAGGACAGTTCCTCCTCCAATGACCAGCCTTGCTACAGTGGTGGCATTTCCCTTCCTTCACCGTGCTCTTCTTTTTCTTCAGTGCAGAAGACTTGGGCTCAAGATGTGACTTAGGTCCCACCCTCATCTTCTTAGAGCCCTTGGCCTTGCCCTTGCCCTTATGTATCATCAGTATGGGTCTGGCAGGCTTGACCTTCTTCATATTGATCTCGGCAGTACTTAACATGCATAGGAGATCGGGCAGTGTCTTGTCTTTTTCATTCATGTTATAGTTCAAGACAAACTGCTCATAACTGTCCGGCAACGATTGCAGGATCAGATCTATTGCCAACTCTTGACCTAGAGGAAAACCCAGCCTTTCAAGGTTCTCTATATACCCAATTATCTTGAGTACGTGAGTCCCTACTGAGTCTAAAACTCCCATCTTGCACTGAAATAATACTTTTGTGACATCAAACCTCTCTTGACGAGCCTGCTGATAATACATTTTGTAGCCTAAACTATTATCGTATTTTCTATTTTATATTGTACAAATTATGTCTATTATTAGTTTATTTTTATCCTTTTTATGTAAATTTTATTGCCACTAACTTTTTCCTGTTTTTTTGCAGGTTTTCAGAAAAATTGCCAAAATGGCCTGTCACGCCCCCCTGTCACGCCCTACCTGGGCGTGACCTAGGGCGTGTGACCCGATCCCGAGGACACCTGCTGGAAGGGACAAAAAACGGTCAAAACCGCTGTCACGCCCCCCTGACACGCCCTCCCTGGGCGTGTCCCCGGCGTGACCAGGGGCGTGTCGCCCTCTGCCGCAAAGCTGCCGCCGCATTAAATGCCCTTCCGCCTCAGCACGCAAATAGTACTGTCAAGCCCCATGTTACGCCCGTGACATGGGCGTGACACCCTCCTTTTTCGGCGACTGACGGATTTCCGAGCAATGATTTGGACATGACATGCCTGTCACGCCCCCCTGTCACGGGCATGACCTAGGGCGTGACCACCGACGTATCGAAGTAATCATCCCTCCCGCCAGAATCCAGAGCCCGATGTCAAATCAGTACCTGTCACGCCCCCTGACACGCCCCCCCTAGGGCGTGTCGGAGGGCGTGACCAACCCGAGAAATTTTCTATAAATTGAGCCCCCCTACTCCCCATTTCAGCAAGCTTTGGTTGAGTGGGGGAGGTGCTGCCCCTTTGTTTCTTGATCCTTTTCATGCTTTCTCTCTCTCTCCCCCCTCTCTTTGTACTTTTTGTTTAACCCTAGTTTAATCTTAGTTTGTTCTAGCTTTTATTGTAATTTTCTTCTTGCTTAGTGCTTAATGTAGGGCTAGAATAGGGTTTAATTTTCATGCACTTGTAATTTTATTTTCATTAGTGTAACTTGCCCTTTTTCATTAATAAAATTGTTCTTCCCTTAGCTTGTGTTCTTCTTATGTTTTTCTACTCATCTCCCCCCTCCACTCCATTATGATTAACTAATCCTCCTTGTACTCGATCTTGATGATCCGAGGTTAGAGCGATTATGTTATGATGTTTTAATCAATCTTTTCTTTTTAGGTTAGGGCCTTGAATTACTCTTGATTAATCACGGGTTGGGGGTATATTTTCGATATATACTCTCCGCCTTTGCTTTCATTCTGGGCTAGCCGAGAGGCCGAAAGAATGAAGTGAGCATTCAAGAGTAAAGGGAGTTGTACGCACCCCTCGAGAGAGGCAGACGTCCAAATCTCCCGGATTGGAGTAAAATCCAATAGTGGGGTTCACCGCGTAAAGCGAGTTTTAGGCCTCCGATTTAGACGAGAGTCGGTCAGGACCTTCCTAAACTCATTTGGGCACGACTTCGAGAGAAGCGTGTTCAAGCTTTAGGAACCTCCACGGTCAAGGACCCTTATCCTATTAAGTTTAGATTTTTATCGCATTTTCTTAATCGTCTTTAGCCAAGGTGAATCTCGATCGGGTGCATTTCCATTTCATATTTTCTTCCTTTAGTAGTAATCTCCTATCTTGTGCTCTTTAATTAACTGCAGTAGTTTCCTTTCTAGCATAGTTCTTTTCTTAATAGCGTAACTTAATTGCGGTAGTTCTCTTTCTAGTTTGCTTTAATTCCTCCATTGCGCTTAGATTTTCTAAAAACCCTAGTTTTTCCGTCGATAAGATAATAGCATTCGTGTGAGTAAGCTTAGCCAACAGTTCCCGGATTTCAATACGACACTTGTGTCTCCTTGCTACAATTCGATAGGTATACTTGCCTCATCGGGTTGCTAGTTCGGTTGCGTTTATTTTCTTCGAACCCTAGCGCGCAACAAGTTTTTGGCGCCGTTGCCGGGGAACCAACTTCCGTTGATATTTTGAAAACACGAACCTATTAATTTTATCTCTTCTCTTTCTCATCCCCTTTCTTTTAAATTTTAAAAATAAAAAAAAAAATTTCACCGCTCTTAATAGTAACCAACTTCACAATTTTTCTACGCCACCTAATTCTCTCGAAAAGGACAAAGGGCTTAAAGCGCCACTGTCTTGTCTAGTACCTTGCGAACCCTTCACGGGGTAGTCCTTGGGAAGTTCGGGAGTTAATCTATAAAAAAAAAATCTATTTCAAAAAGAAAAAAAAATTCTAATCTTTTTTCTAGTTTATCCTTTTTCTCTTCCTCTTCTTCTTTTCTGTTCTTTTAGTGCATGACCCGCGGGAGTCCGTCGGTTATTTTGGACTTGGACCACGAAATTGAGCGTACTCTTCGGAGAAGATCGCGATTTCAAGGTCCTACTATCCAAGTGCCGGTTGAGGACTCCGAGTCATTTGCTACTTTAAGAATGGAAGAACCCAACGTAGATGAGGCCGTGCAAAGGACTATGTCCTATTATGCACGACCGAACCTCGAGGGAACAGAATCAAGTATAGTCCGCCCTGCTATAGCAAATAATAACTTCGAATTAAAGCCTAGCATAATTCAAATGGTGCAGCAATATGTGCAATTTGACGGACTTCAAGATGAAGATTCCGAACGCACATATAGCTAGCTTTCTTGAAATTTGTGACACCTTCAAGATAAATGGTGTCACAAATGATGCGATCAGGCTAAGACTCTTCCCCTTCTCTCTAAGAACTAAAGCTAAGCAGTGGCTTAACACACTTCCGAAAAATAGCATAACCACTTGGAATGAATTAACTGAAAAAATTTTGGCGAAGTATTTTCCGCCAGCTAAAACTGCAAAACTTAGGAACGACATCTCTGCCTTCGGATAAATAGACTCTGAAACGCTTTACGAAACCTGGGAGAGATTTAAAGAATTATTAAGACGATGCCCACATCACGCGCTGCCTGTATGGTTACAAGTGCAGACTGTTTTATAACGGGCTAAATCAAAGCTCGAAGCAAATGATAGACGCAGCTTCTGGCGGTACTTTAAATCATAAGACCCCGGAAGCCGCTCTTGAGCTTTTTGAGGACATGGCCATGAAAACTTATCAGTGGAATGTGCCTAGGTCCCGCCCGAACAAGCCTGCAGGTATCTATGAAGTGGACAACGTCTCCCAGCTCGCTCTGCAAGTAGAAATCCTAAGCAAAAAGATAACGGAGATGACTGCTGCCTCCGCCCCTCAGGTATGGGAATCTGCAACCCCTACTCCAGAACATTTAGATTATGTTAATAATTTGCCTAGAACTGCTTTTAATAATTTTTCTGCTGCGAATTTTCATCCGCCTGGTTTTAATTTTCCGAATAGTTATAACCCCGCTTTAAGAAATCACCCGAACTTTTCATGGAGTAATCCATCGAATGTGATGCGCCCACCCCCGCAAAATGATTTTTCTGCACCACCACCACCACCACCTCTTCAAAATTACCCAAAACCTCCAAGCTTGGAGGAATTACTTTCTAAATATATCACCACAAATGACGCCACCATAAGAACTTTAACCGGAAGAGTAAAAAGTTTAGAAAATCAGGTAGGACAGCTCGCGAAAATAATTTCTGAGCGACCCGCAGGGTCTCTTCCTTCCAATACCGAACCCAACCAAAGAGAACAAGCGAAAGCTATAACTCTTCGGAGTGGGAAGCAAGTCTCCGGTATGGTAAGTGAAGAGCCCGAGGCAAGCTCCGCTCCTGCTTTTAAAAATCAAAGCTCCGCTTCCGCTTTTAAAAATCAAAGCTCCGCTCCGCTTCCACCCTCTGCTGAAGAAGTAATCACCCCTATTTTAGAAAATAATCTCACTCCACCACCCATCTTCAAAAATAATTCAACTCCTCCATACCCCTCTGAACTTAATAGACAACGTCAAGATGATCAGTACTCCCGCTTCTTAGAAATCTTCAAACAAATCCACATTAATCTTCCCTTCCACGAGGCTATTTCGCAGATGCCGAAATACGCCAAATATCTTAAAGACCTCCTCACAAACAAGAAGAAGTTAGAGAATCTTTCACACGTCACGCTAAACGCCGAGTGCTCCGCCGTTTTAACAAACGGTTTGCCGAAGAAAATCAGTGACCCGGGTAGTTTCTCTATCCCGTGTGTCTTCGGTGATCTTTTTGTTAAACACGCGTTAGCCGACTTAGGCGCGAGTATAAACCTGATGCCCTTTTCGTTGTTCAAAAAGTTAGGGATTGGTAGCCTTAACCCCACGCGTATGAGTATCCAGCTAGCCGATAGATCCGTCAAGTACTCGTTAGGAATAGTGGAGGACGTTCTAGTGAAAGTCGACAAGTTCATCTTCCTGGTGGACTTTGTCATTTTGGACATCGAAGAAGACGTCGAGGTTCCCCTGATCCTTGGCCGACCCTTCCTTGCCACCTCCCGAGCCATCATTGACGTAAGCAATGGTAAGTCTTTCTTCGAGTAGGCGACGACGAAGTCACATTTTCTATCACCCCTTCGATGAAGAACACCTTAGCGAACGATGACTCATGTTTTTTCGTAGACGCCGTGAGTGATGATTCTTCCTACTGCCTCTCCGAGTTTGAAAAAGAATTTTCTACTTTTTGCTCCTCTTCTCTTACAACGGAATCACTGCAAGGAAGTGATGAATCTTCTTATTGTCTTTCTGAGTTTGAAAAAGAATTTTCTGATTTTTGTTCTTCCTTTTTTCTTCCCACTGAATCTCTACAAGAAGCTGTCTTGGATGCTAGCCCCACCCCTTATTACGTTCCTTATAAAAAAGTTTATGAAGATATTATTTTTGAAAAAGAAAGAATCTCAAAATCCTCTTATGAAGAACCCCCTACCCTAGAACTTAAAGAACTTCCCGAACACCTTAACTATGCTTTCTTAGAAAAAGACTCCAAGTTACCAGTTATCGTTTCGGCCTACCTCACGGATACGCAGAACGATAAACTTCTTCTAGTTCTACGTAAGCATCGCCGGGCTATTGCTTGGCAAATTTCTGATATCAAGGGCATAAGCCCATCTTTCTGAACACATAAAATTTTAATGGAAGATAATTCGCGTAACTCTATCCAACCTCAGCGCCGTATAAACCCGAATATGAAAGAAGTAGTTAAGGGCGAGGTTATGAAACTATTAGACGCAGGAATTATCTACCCTATATCGGACAGTAAGTGGGTTAGCCCCGTTCAGGTAGTTCCAAAAAAGGGAGGGATAACCGTAGTTAGTAATGAGAATAATGAATTAATCCCGACACGGACGGTGACGGGTTGGCGTATGTGCATAGATTACCGTAAGTTAAATGACGCCACCCGCAAGGACCACTTTCCTTTACCGTTTATCGACCAGATTTTAGAACGTCTCTCCGGCCATAGCTTTTATTGTTTTCTCGATGGTCTCTCGGGGTACTTTCAAATACCCATCTCTCCCGAGGACCAGGAGAAAACTACGTTTACTTGTCCCTTCGGCACCTTCGCGTACCGAAGAATGCCGTTTGGATTATGCAATGCGCCGGCTACATTCCAACGATGTATGCTCGCAATATTTGACAAGTACGTAGAAAGCATTATGGAGGTATTCATGGACGATTTCTCCGTGTTCGGCGATACCTTCGATAGATGTTTATAAAACCTCGAAAAAGTCTTAGAATGATGCGAAGAAACTAACCTTGCTCTAAATTGGGAAAAATGCCATTTTATGGTGAGGGAAGGGTTAGTTTTGGGTCATAAAATTTCTGCTAAAGGTATTGAGGTAGACGTTGCCAAGATAGAAGTTATTGAGAAGTTGCCGCCGCCTACAAACATAAAAGCTATAAGAAGTTTCCTAGGCCACGCTGGTTTTTATCGTCGTTTTATAAAGGACTTCTCCAAGATCACTAAGCCCCTCACCCATCTCTTAGAAAAAGACGCTCCATTCATTTTTGATGACTCTTGTATTTCTGCCTTTGAATTAATTAAAGAAAAGTTAATTAACGCACCAATTATGATAGCTCCGGTGTGGGACCTTCCTTTCGAGATTATGTGCGATGCGAGTAGTTTTGCGGTGGGGGCCGTATTAGGTCAACGCATATCTAAGAACTTCCACCCCATCTATTACGCTAGTAAAACCCTCACATCTGCACAAGAAAATTACACCACAACCGAGAAGGAGCTCTTAGCTGTAGTATTTGCGTTTAATAAATTTCGCCCTTACATTACACTTTCAAAAATCATTGTTTTTACGGACCACTCGGCCCTCAAGTACCTTCTTGCCAAAACAGATGCCAAGCCTCGCTTGATTCGCTGGGTCTTACTCCTCCAGGAGTTTGACTTAGAAATCCGTGATAAGCGAGGAGCCGAGAACTTGGCCGCCGACCATCTGTCAAGATTAGATAACCCCTTTATAGAAAAATTAAATGAAAAATCTTTTAATGATTATTTTCCTGATGAGAAGCTGCTTTTAGTTAACGCATCTACTTCTCCTTGGTTCGCGCACATCGCCAACTATCTAGTGGCCCGGATGCTCCCAAAAGAGTTCTCCTCTCAGCAGAAGAAGAAATTCTTTTCTGAGCTGAAGAACTACTTTTGGGAAGACCCGCATCTTTTCAAAATTTGTGCGGATCAAGTGATAAGGAGATGTGTTTCTTTTGATGAAGGAATTGATATTCTAAAACATTTGCATGAAGGTCCGACAGGTGGGCACTATCAAGCTGCTCGCACCGCTCATAAGGTGCTTTGCGCGGGTTTTTACTGGCCTAGCCTGTTTAAAGACGCGCAAGCCTTTGTGAGCAGGTGTGATAGTTGCCAACGGTCGGGCAATATTTCTAATAAAAATGAAATGCCGCAAAATTATTTCTTAGAGTGCAAAATTTTCGACCTCTGGGGAATTGATTTTGTTGGCCCCCTTCCTTCTAGCTTCGGAAACAAATATATTTTAGTGGCTGTTGATTATGTTTCACGATGGGCTGAGGCCCAAGCTCTTCCTACGAACGACTCCCGAGTTGTAGTCACGTTTTAAAAAAAATTATTTTCTAGATTCGGTACGCCTCGCGCAATCGTTAGCGATAGGGGTTCCCATTTCTGTAACGCGCAATTTTCAAAAATCCTTACTAAATACGGCGTTACGCATAAACTGTCCACTGCCTACCACCCCCAAACTAACGGTCAAGTCGAAGTAGTTAATAGAGAAATAAAAAGAATATTAGAAAAGACTGTTTCAACTTCTAGAAAAGACTGGTCAACCAAACTTGACGATGCCTTATGGGCCTACCGAACAGCGTACAAAACCTCCCTCGGATGTACGCCGTATCGGCTGGTCTATGGAAAATCGTTCCATCTGCCCGTGGAGTTAGAACACCGCGCCTTTTGGGCCTTAAAATTTTTAAACTTTGATCCCCACTCAGTCGGTGACCTTCGAAAATTTCAACTAAATGAACTCGACGAGTGGCGCTCTTATGCTTATGAAAATAATAAACTTTATAAAGAGCGGACGAAGCGTTTACACGATAAACACTTAAGGCACCCTAAAAACTTTAAGCCGGGCGACCAAGTCCTTTTATATAATTCTCGTTTACGTTTATTTCCGGGCAAATTAAAATCTCGCTGGTCTGGCCCGTTTTCTGTTTTAGAAGTATTTCCTTATGGAACTGTTTTAATTTCTCACCCTGATAAGGGTAATTTCAAAGTGAATGGTCAGCGTCTTAAACTGTATTTCTCTGGTGATGATGATGTCAGTCCAAACACTATTAAGTTTCTGCTTCACGAACTTTAATCTTGAACTTTTAATTTTTTTTTGCTAAAAACAATCTTCTTTCGGGACAACAATATTTTTGGACAAATATTATTTTTGATGCGTCGAGCTCAACGACGCTTTAACCAAAGGGCGCTCTTGGGAGGCAACCCAAGTTATCTTTTTCTGTTTTCTTTATTTTACAATTTTTGCCTCGGACGGCTCCGACAAGCTGAAGCTTCTGCGATCGCCTGCTCCAACATTGCTGAATCCATCACAAAGTCCAAAGAAGACATTCGGAGGAGCGGCATCACTCAGCTTTCGCAGCAAATAAATCCGGGGAAGTACCTGTATTTCAATTCTGTCTTTCACTTTATTTTTCTCTCCTTCTCCAATCCCCTTCTTTAGCCATTGAGGACAATGTCTGTTTTAAGCTTGGGGGAGGATTTCCTCCTTCATTTTTGCTTAGTGTAAATAATTTCCTTTTTGTATATATTGTAAATAGTTCCAAAAAAATGAATATCTTAAAATTCCAAAAAAAGAGAAAATTTTTCCAAAATCCAAAAAAAAAGAGAGAATATTTCTCAAAATTAAAAAAAAATATATGTGTTTTTGAATAGTTTAGACATTTTGGAATTTCAATAGTACCCCTAGTTTTTAGTTTTGTTTTACTCAAAATCTCCTATAAACAACTTAGTTAATTATAATATTTCTAATCGTTCTTTTTAATTATGTTTCACAAGTAAAATGTTGGCCATGCTGTGTTTCTAATTCACGGTAGCATGTTAAGGTGAAATATTTTTCTAAAACTCGCATTTCTATTATGGTTTTTTGTTGTTTATTTCCTTTACTTTCTTAAAAATTCATCATCCACTATTTTCTTTTTCGTTTTTGAATAATTTTTGTAAAGTCAACTTTTGAATAACGTAGTAGATGTGAACGATCCAAGTCACCTATTATTTTTATTTTCAAGTTAATTTCATCAATCTTCCTTTATTATCTAGGACTCGCTTTTTGAAAATTTTCAAACCTTTGTTTTAAATAAATTCAAAAGCGTGAAAATGATTTAGCCCGTTTTTGTTTTCGTTTGAGCTTTCTTGCCAACCTAAAAACTTTTACCACTAGTTAGCCATTTTTGAGCCTTTTTCCGATTTCATTTGATAGCTCCTCCCTTCATTTCAGTTTCACCAAAGCCAAAATTTCCAACCTATCGAATCACACTAGCCTTTTTGAGTTTCATAAATTATTTTGATGATTTTGATAGGGTATTTTGTGATTTTTGTGGAGAAAGGTTTTCGAAAAAAAAGGAAGTATGTTCAAAAGTGATGTTTATTTTTGTTTGGCCAACTCAAAAAGGAAAATAAAAATATTTATGGCCTTTGTTTTGAAAAAAGAAAAAAAATGGAAAAGAAAAAAATGAAAAAGAAAGAAAAAAATGTGTATATATTTTTATGAAATTTTTTGAAACTCTTTGCTTTGGTTTAGTGTGATTTTAAAACCTTCACGTTTATCTTTGAATTCCACTCCTAATCATTTTCCTAAACCAAACGTTTCTGTCCTATTTAAGTCCTTTTGATTCACGCTTTTTGATTTTTTATTTAACAACTAAGAAAAGAAAAACAGTAAATCAGTTTTAGTTTTAGATTTAAACCTAGATTTTTGTTAATTAAATTGATATAATTATAATGCGTTGCTTGGATCTAGTAACAACTCAATGCGTGTTTTTCATTTTCGTTGCTTTGCTTAAGTCCATTTAAAAAAATCTCATTAAAATTTTGGATGATTTGTTTTTATTAAGTAAAGTTTATAAAAGTTTTACCATACCTAAATAATTGTTTTAGACTTACATTTCACTTTTTCCCTACTAAGAATTTCGCATAGTACTTGTGTAGGCATAATTAGAACTTTTTGATTAGTCCTTTTTATAAATATCTAGTTTTTATATTTTTGCTTGGGGACAAGAAAAGCTTAAGCTTGGGGGAATTTGATAATACGTTTTGTAGCCTAAATTATTATCATATTTTCTATTTTATATTGTACAAATTATGTCTATTATTAGTTTATTTTTATCCTTTTTATGTAAATTTTATTGCCACTAACTTTTTCCTATTTTTTTGCAGGTTTTCAGAAAAATTGCCAAAATGGCCTGTCACGCCCCCCTGTCACGCCCTACCTGGGCGTGACCTAGGGCGTGTCACCCGATCCCGAGGACACCTGCTGGAAGAGGACAGAAAACGGTCAAAACCGCTGTCACGCCCCCCTGACACGCCCTCCCTGGGCGTGTCCCCGGCGTGACCAGGGGCGTGTCGCCCTCTGCCGCAAAGCTGCCGCCGCATTAAATGCCCTTCCGCCTCAGCACGCAAATAGTACTGTCACGCCCCATGTCACGCCCGTGACATGGGCGTGACACCCTCCTTTTTCGGCGACTGACGGATTTCTGACCAATGATTTGGACATGACATGCCTGTCACGCCCCCCTGTCACGGGCGTGACCTAGGGTGTGACCACCGACGTACCGAAGTAATCATCCCTCCCGCCAGAATCTAGAGCCCGATGCCAAATCCGTACCTGTCACGCCCCCTGACATGCCCCCCCTAGGGCGTGTCGGAGGGCGTGAACAACCCGAGAAATTTTCTATAAATTGAGCCCCCCTCCTCCCCATTTCAGCAAGCTTTGGTTGAGTGGGGGAGGTGCTGCCCCTTTGTTTCTTGATCCTTTTTCATGCTTTCTCTCTCTCTCCCCCCTCTCTTTGTACTTTTTGTTTAACCCTAGTTTAATCTTAGTTTGTTCTAGCTTTTATTGTAATTTTCTTCTTGCTTAGTGCTTAATGTAGGGCTAGAATAGGGTTTAATTTTCATGCACTTGTAATTTTATTTTCATTAGTGTAACTTGCCCTTTTTCATTAATAAAATTGTTCTTCCCTTAGCTTGTGTTCTTCTTATGTTTTTCTACTCATCTCCCCCCTCCACTCCATTATGATTAACTAATCCTCCTTGTACTCGATCTTGATGATCCGAGGTTAGAGCGATTATGTTATGATGTTTTAATCAATCTTTTCTTTTTAGGTTAGGGCCTTGAATTACTCTTGATTAATCACGGGTTGGGGGTATATTTTCGATATATACTCTATGCCTTTGCTTTCATTCTGGGCTAGCCGAGAGGCCGAAAGAATGAAGTGAGCATTCAAGAGTAAAGGGAGTTGTACGCACCCCTCGAGAGAGGCAGACGTCCAAATCTCCCGGATTGGAGTAAAATCCAATAGTGGGGTTCACCGCGTAAAGCGAGTTTTAGGCCTCCGATTTAGACGAGAGTCAGTCGGACCTTCCAAAACTCAGTTGGGCACGACTTCGAGAGAAGCGTGTTCAAGCTTTAGGAACCTCCACGGTCAAGGACCCTTATCCTATTAAGTTTAGATTTTTATCGCATTTTCTTAATCGTCTTTAGCCAAGGTGAATCTCGATCGGGTGCATTTCCATTTCATATTTTCTTCCTTTAGTAGTAATCTCCTATCTTGTGCTCTTTAATTAACTGCAGTAGTTTCCTTTCTAGCATAGTTCTTTTCTTAATAGCGTAACTTAATTGCGGTAGTTCTCTTTCTAGTTTGCTTTAATTCCTCCATTGCGCTTAGATTTTCTAAAAACCCTAGTTTTTCCGTCGATAAGATAATAGCGTTCGTGTGAGTAAGCTTAGCCAACAGTTCCCGGATTTCAATACGACACTTGTGTCCCCTTGCTACAATTCGATAGGTATACTTGCCTCATCGGGTTGCTAGTTCGGTTGCATTTATTTTCTTCGAACCCTAGCGCGCAACACCTGCCCATAAAACATTTTCTTGAGATGCTCGTCAATCTCCTTACACCCCATGTTCTCATGTTTCTTCTGAAGCTCAGAGTTCATGGTGGCAAGCATAAGGCATTCGACGTCTAAAGTGTCATCAGTATACTTCTTATAAGTATCCTTATCAGCATGGGAAGAGTTCCCGGTCGGCACTTCTAGGGCTTCTTCTTCCAAGAGATAGAGCTTTCGCTCTTTCCTGAGAACAATTCTCAGGTTCCTGTACCAGTTGATATAGTTGGTCCCATTAAGCTTATCCTTCTCAAGGATGACTCTCAGAGACAGAGTGGAGTGTGAACCACTTGCCATGGAATTCTACAAGAATTCCTGCAGAATAATATCAGTACCAAAATTTCAAAAGACAATTTATTTTTAATTTAGACTTCAATTAAAACTCCCACTATTTTAATTCGAAATGATAGCCCTCACTATCAATTCGGAGAGTTCATGCGAGCTACTCTTTTAGTGGACAAGATCCGTATTTCACTAACACAATGAGTCAGCTTTGGCTTTTCTCTCACGATGTGGTTATTTAGGTAGACAACACTTGCCAATTGTATCCTCATGTAATTCTTGTATGGTTGGTGAATAACTCCTTATTTGCATCTATCATATGTTGCATGCCAACCCTATACCTCTAAGCACTCAACCTTTGAGGTCACCTAGTTAAGTTAGACCCGATGTCGACAGTGGGATATCACAATTTCTCGCTCGTACCCTTACCAAGATAGATTAATGCACCTTGCTTTGGCAAGCCCACACTTCATCGATCGAGGCAGGAAGAGTGTCATCCATCGGAAGGCATCCGAACACTTAATATTTGATGAAGGGATTTTTGATAATAGGTTAACAATTAACAATGATCAACATTTGATCAATTTGCATATCCATAGAAAAACATTTTCTAAAATCATAATGCATCCCTTATGTGCACAATATGGTACTATCAACATTTGATAGAAGAAAGGGCTAAATCTAAATATCCAGACTCTTCAAAATTTTCAGATTTACATGCATTGGACAAAGGCAAAGGCAACTCGACTTAAAGCAGTAGACAAGCTCGTCTCTCATTGTTGGATTCAAAATCCAAAACAATACACGGGTTCATTAACCACTCGAGGGATGGTTACTGCTAAGGAGACAACAATTTCTAATAATTAGAAATTACCACGAAATCCCAGACGTTCCTGTCGGGGTACCAAGGGGCAGAGCCCCTAACTTGTGGGTTATGGGCCCACCGATTTCCTTGGAAAAACCATCAACAATTGATGATCCAGGATTAAATCTAGACATTTAGAACACTTCTAAATCCCTAGGTTTACACGTACTGGAATAACCTAACTTCCAATACAACAATAATGGCCGATCCTCCCTCTGATACCACTGTTGGGTTTTTCTATGAGGATGGCACAACACTTGTGCACGCAGCGGAAGTAATTAAAATCAAGAACAACCTAAAAGAGATTGACATCGGGCCATTAATGTTGAATCAAGAAGTTAAGAAAAACTAGGTAAAATTACCTTAGCGGCGTTGAGTCAAAACTCAACGAAGATGCTCCAAAATATGAGTCCTTGTCAGTGGCGAGTTCCATGTAGAATAGCTTCTACGTCTCTGCAGAAATCCACATGAGCGGGAGAACACCGAGCTTCGTCGTACGAAGGATCGGGAAAGTAGATCGACTGCACCTTGCACTTCCACGGACTCCTAGGTCCACTCCAGGAAGAGCAGCACCGACGACTATTGTCGGAGAGGAGGAGGTCGGCGGAGCGAACGAGGAAGCGGAACACTTCTGTCGGGCGGGGTTCGCGATGCGGCAGACCGACAGAACGGTGGAACACTTCCGTCGGGCCGTGAGTGGATCTCTCCTTACTTCCGCTCAAAACCACGTTCCTATTTATACCTAAAGCATAAACAGACCTAGAAAAAATCGCTATCCGCAGACAACAGAAAATTAGGGTTTCTGGAAATAATTCGTCGGGAATCAGCATTTGTCGAGAGTCGAACATTTCGATTCTCGATGAATCTCGATGATCGACGATACTTGACAATCGATACTCGACAATTCTCGACGATTGAGACTCGACGATTCTCCACGATCGATTCTCGACGATCGATACTCGACGATTCTCGATGATCGATACTCGACGATTCTCGACGATCGAGACTCGATGATTCTCCCGATCGATACTCGACGATTCTCGACGATTTTCCGATTTTCTTGGCAACATTTGTAGGACCCCATTCTGTATGGTGATTGGTAACCTTTACCAACACAGTCAACCTACCAACTTCTCCACATGCTCTTATGTGCGACCCTGCAGACTCATATTGCGTTGGCAGTGAGATTACATGTTTGACCACTTCTAGATCACCATGGTAACTCCAACAGAGGTGGCTATGAATTCTTCCTCGTCTCCGAAAAGAGAACTTGTTACTTTTTGTCAAGATGACCTCTCATCCATAGCCAACCCATTCAACGATGCGGTTGTTATCCAAGTTGTCATCGAAAACTTTACAGTAGACAAGATTCTGATAGATACGGGAAGCCTGGTTAATCTCTTATTCAAGAAGACGTTCGAGGCCCTAAAGACTGGGAAGTCATTGTCTTCTACCGAGGGGCCACTCTACGACTTCTCGGGAGAGAGTAAGGAAGCAGAAGGAAACATTTTGCTACTAGTAACTCTGGGGGGAATCACCAAGATGATCCGGTTCGTGGTAATCGACGTGACAAGAAGCTATCATGCGATTTTTGGAAGGCCTCTACTAAACGAGTATCGAGCAATTGTGTCGACTTACCATCTGTCTATCAAATTATCTGCTTAAGGAAAACAGTATCGGGTCAGGAGTAACCATCGAGTGGCCCGAGAATGTTATGTGAAAACGGGTAACGTGATCGAGCAGGTAACCCCTCCAACAGTCACGGCGGTTGAGCTTGGAGAACCCAAAGAGAATGCGAAGGAAGGACTCCATCTGGAGGCTGCTCAACCTACCGAGAAAGTACCCATCGCTGAGGGAGAGGAGAAAAAGCTCTCAATTAATGTGGAGTTATCAGAAGAGGAAAAAATCAAATTAATCTCTTGTCTCCTGAAGAACCTCGACATCTTCGCGTGGTCTCCTGAAGATATGCCCAGAGTGGATCCAGATGTAGCCTTCCATCACCTCAATATCGACCCGAAGTACAAGCCTGTACAACAAAAGAACGGAGACGTCGCAACAAAACTGGCCAGTCCAATCCGGGAAGAGGTCAGCAAACTGGTAAAGGCTAAATTTATTCAAGAAATACAGTATCCCTCCTGGATATCGAATGTTGTAATGGTGCCAAAACCGGGGGGGGAATGGAGAATGTGCGTAGATTTCACAAAACTCAATAAAGCGTGCCCCAAAGATTTCTATCCCCTACCTCGAATAGATGATTTAGTAGATTATGCGGTTGGTTATTCTATTATGAGTTTTTTAGATGCATTCTCTGTTTTTCACCAAATTAAGATGCACAAACCTTACATACCACACACGCCTTTTATCACAAAGGAAGGGTGTTTTTTTTATCTGGTGATGCCTTTTAGGCTTAAAAATGCAGGAGCTACCTATCAACGCATGATGGATTCCATTTTCAAAAACCAAAAGGGAACCAACCTAGAAGTTTATGTTGACGATCTCCTTATAAAAAGTAAATCATTTTCGGCGCATTTAGAAGATCTCGCAGAAACCTTCGCAACTCTACGGGAGTTTTGGATGAGGCTAAACCCGTTGAAGTGTGTTTTTGGGGCCAGCCAAGGGAAGTTCCTTGGTCATCTCCTTACCCCTGAATGGTTGGCTCCAAATCCTGATAAGGTAAAAGCTATCCTGGGTATGACACCTCCTCGCTCCCCAAAGGAGTTCCAACAGCTAGGAGGAAGGCTAGCAAGTCTTAGCCACATCATCTCTAGGGTCGGAGATAAGAGTGCTCCCTTCTTTAAGACTCTTCGGGGGGCCTCAAAGTTTGAATGGACTAATGAATGTGATGAGGCTTTCAAATAACTTAAAAGACAGTTAACACCGACTCCATTATTACACAGTCCTCGCCCAAGAGAACCATTATATATCTATATGGGAGTAGGACCCGAGGCGGTTAGCTCCGTTCTTGTCAGGGAGGAAAAGAAAAGGCAATTCCCAGTATATTATGTTAGCCATATCCTTAAGAGTGCTGAATTAAGATACCCTATCCTTGAAAAGCTAGCTTTGGCTTTAGTCATCTCTGCACGTCGACTCCGTCCATATTTCGAGGCACATTCAATCCAAGTTGTAGTGGATCAGCCCCTAAAAGGAATATTGGAAAGGCCGGAACATTCGGGAAGACTCGCTAAATGGGCGATCGAGCTATGTGAGTTTGAAATCGCATGCGTACCACGAAAAACAATAAAAGCGCAGGTTTTGGATGACTTCATGGTAGAAACCACAGAGTAATGTTTTGCTCAGGAAGAAAATTCTCCGCCCGCTTGGATCATTTACATCGATGGAGCCTCTGGAAAGAATTCGTCAGGAGCAGGGATAGTCCTCATCAATCCAAACGGGGTCAAAATAAAGCATGCGGTGAAATTCTTTTTTCCGGTTACTAACAATCAGGCTGAATATGAAGCACTTCTTGCAGGTTAAGATTCGCGAAAGAGCTCGGCATCGATCACACCCACGTCAAAATAGAATCCTTAGTAATGTCCTCGCAAGTGCTCGGGAACTTCGAAACCCGAGAGCCAATTCTCAAAAAATATCTCGTGCTGGTGAAAGAAGAAATCGAGAGATTCAAAAGCTTCGTTATTGAACACATCCCAAGGATCAGAAATGAGGAAGCTGATGCCTTATCAAAATTCGGCGTTACTACAAGAGAAGTTGCATCTGAGCTTTTTCAGCCGTCAGTCGAAGAAGGTGAGGCAATGCAAGTCGACCAGCGTCACTCCTGGATAGATCCATTCATTCTGTACATATCAAAAGGAGAATATCACCCTGCTATAAAAGATCGAAGAAGATTCAAAGTTAAGGCAGCATATTACAACCTGATCTCCGGGATACCTTACAAAAGAACTTTCATCTCACCCATGGCAAGATGTGTTTCGGAAGAGGAAGTCCCCACCATACTTCAAGACATCCATTCGGGAGAATTTGGTAGCCATTCTGGAGCCAGAACTTTAGAATAGCGGATCTTACATCAAGGATATTTTTGGCCGATAATGAGGAAAGACGCAGAGCTGTATGCTAAGAAATGTGTTCAATGCAAGAAAATTTCTCCACTTCAACTCCAGCCCGCTCGACAACTTTGCTCGATAACGGCACCATGGCCGTTTGCCATTTGGGTAATGGACCTCATCGAGCCATTTCCAATGGAGAGTAGTCAGCGGCGCTTCATCTTGGTTATGATTGACTACTTCACTAAGTGGATTGAGGCCAAGGCGCTAGCAAGAACTACGACTCAAATAGTCAAAAATTTTATTTGGGGTGATATAATTTGTAGGCACGGAGTTCCCATGGCAATAATTGCAGATAAGGAACCTCAGTTTAATAACACGGAAATGATTGATTTTTGCAAGAAGGCGGGAACCGACCTCTGATTTTCCTTAGTGCACATCCCCGGAGCAACGACCAAGTAGAAGCGGCCAATAAACGAATCTTGAACTTGCTCATGAAAAGAGTTCAGAGTTTAAAAAGCAGTTGGGATGATCAACTCCCCTCAGTATTATGGGCCCTAAGGACTACACCTTCCAGCTCCACAGGAGAGACTCCCTTAAAGCTCTCACATGGATCAGAGGCCATCATCCTAATAAAATTCGAAGTACCATCGCCTAAGGTCTTACTGGCTTGGAAAAATTTGGAAGACCTGCTTGAAATTAATGATGAAAAAATGAGATACCGCCTGGATCAAATCGAGGAACTTCGAGATGAGGCTACCATTAGGCAATAGGAAGTGAAAAAGAGGATGGCGCGATATTTCGATCAGAAAGTAAGGGTCAAGCAATTTCAGGTATGAGACCTAGTTTTGAAGAAAGTGGATTGTTCAGCAAGAAATGGCTCGGTCAGAAAATTGAATCCCAATTGGATCGGTCCTTTTTTATCATAAAGTAAGTTCTGAAAAGGGGAGCGTACAAGATGCAAACGTATGAAGGGGAGGACATCACCCATACCTGGAGCGGAGATGATTTGAAGCGGTTTATTCTTAGGATTAATCGCTGGGTATTTATTCTCAAGACTCGAAGATAGGAAATGTTAAGCCCGAGGAAACACCGCCGAGTCCAGCTCGATCCCCCATGAGAGTCATTTTCATTAGCATAACACGACCAAGATAACGTATAGTGAGGAGTTTTCGCACCGTGTAGTGGGAGCTTGCAGATTATCGTGCAGAGGGCTTCTGGGCGTCGGATCCCAGCTGGCACCTAGCACACCACCTCTATATATCAGGAGGGTCAGGGTGGGTGCTTAGCTCTACCATTCGTCATAAGGGATATTATTACGGATTTGTTGATCTTCCGTGAGATGAGATGGTGCGGTCTCAGCACCCACCAGCCTCATCCTTGTTGATCAATCTACGTCGTGATAATCAGACACACCTCCTTTCTTTTTTCTGAACTCAGTTTTTATCGCATAACCGCGCGGCAAGGTGAAACTGGGTTGATCGCAGGGTGAGTTTTTCAGAACTTCTATTCGCTGTCAGATCAATGGTCAAGCCAGTCTCTCGAAGAAAAATTGTAAAGACAAGTGGGTGAGGAGAAAAAAATCAGCGGACCAGTCACTGCCACTAGCACGACAAGTAAATAATTATCATGTAATCGCGTGGGTAAGAAGTTGCAAGTCGCAAGTTTGTTATACGGAATTCTATTCTATTTTTTATCATCTAAATATAATCGCGCGGGTAAGAAGTTGTAAGTTTGTTATGCGGAATTCAATTCTATTTTTTATTATCTGAATATAATCGTGCGGGTAAGAAGTTGCAAGTCGCAAGTTTGTTATGCGGATTTCTATTTTGTTTTTTATCATCTGAATATAATCGCACGGGTAAGAAGTTGCAAGTCGCAAGTTTGTTATGCAGAATTCTATTCTGTTTTTTATCATCTGAATATAATCGCACGGGTAAGAAGTTGCAAGTCGCAAGTTTGTTATGCGGAATTCTATTATGTTTTTATCATCTGAATATAATCGCGCGGGTAAGAAGTTGCAAGTCGCAAGTTTGTTATGCAGAATTCTATTCTGTTTTTCTCATCTGAATATAATTGCGCAAGTAAGAAGTTGCAAGTCGTAAGTTTGTTATATGGAATCATGTACTGATTTTCTTGTCTAAATTATAGTCGAACGGCTAAAAAAGGTTACGAACCGCAGACTTGTCATGTGGAATTCTGTGCAGGATCAAGTTGCGAAATTGTTGCGCGCTAGGGTTCGAATAAAATAAATGCAACCGAACTAGCAACCCGATGAGGCAAGTATACCTATCGAATTGTAGCAAGGGGACACAAGTGTCGTATTGAAATCCGGGAACTGTTGGCTATGCTTACTCACACGAACGCTATTATCTTATCGACGGAAAAAAAAACTAGGGTTTTAGAAAATCTAAGTGCAGGGGAGAAAGTAAAGCTATACTAGAAAGAGAAACACTATAATTAAGTAAAGCTATTAAGTAAAACGATTACTACGAAGGGTAGAAAAATATGAAATGGAAATGCACTCGATCAAGAGTCACCTCGGCTAAAGACGATTAAGAAAATGCGATAAAAATCTAAACTTAATAGGATAAAGGTCCTTGACCGTGGAGGTTCCTAAAGCTTGAACACGCTTCTCTCGAAGTCGTGCCCAACTGAGTTTAGGAAGGTCCGACCGACTTCCGTCTAAATCGGAGGCCTAAAACTCGCTTTACGCGGTGAACCCCACTATTGGATTTTACTCCAATCCAGGAGATTTGGACGTCTGCCTCTCTCGAGGGGTGCGTACAACTCCCTTTACTCTTGAATGCTCACTTCATTCTTTCGGCCTCTCGGCTAGCCCAGAATGAAAGCAAAGGCGGAGAGTATATATCGAAAATATACCTCCAACCCGTGATCAATCAAGAGTAATTCAAGGCCCTAACCTAAAAAGAAAAGTTTAATTAAAACATCATAACATAATCGCTCTAACCTCGGATCATCAAGATCGAGTACAGGGATGATTAGTTAATCATTATGGAATGGAGGAAGGGGGCTGAGTAGTAAAGCATAAGAACAACACAAGCTGAACAAGAACACAAGCTAAACAAGAACACTTTTATTAATTAAAAGGGGCAAGCTACACTATTGAAAATAAAATTACAAGTGCATGAAATGGAAATCCTATTCTAGCCCTACAATTAGCACTAAGAAAGAGCAAAGATTACAAAGAAAGCATAAACAAGCTAAGATTAAACTAGGGTTAAACAAAAATTACAAAGAGAGGGAGAGAGAGAGAGAGAGAAAAAGCATGAAAAAACTCAAGAACCAAAGGGGCAGCACCTCCCCCTCTCAACCAAAGCTTTTGAAATGGAGAGGGGGTCTCAATTTATAGAATTTTTTCTCGGGTTGGTCACGCCCTCCGACACGCCCTAGGGGGGGCATGTCAGGGGGCGTGACAGTACTATGTTGACCTCGGGCTCTGGATTCTGGCGGGAGGGATGATTGCTTCGGTACATCGGTGGTCACGCCCTAGGTCACGCCCATGACAGGGGGGGCGTGATAGGCACGTCATGTCCAAATCATTGGTCGGAAATCCGCCAGTCACCGAAAAAGGAGGGTGTCACGCCCATGTCACGGGCGTGACATGGGGCGTGACAGTACTGTTTGCGTGCTGTGGAGAAACGGCATTTAATGCGGCGGCAGGCTTTGCGGCAGAGGGCGACACGCCCATAGTCACGCCTGGTGACACGCCCAAGGTTGGCGTGTCAGGGGGTGTGACAGCAGTTTTGACCGTTTTTCTGTCCCTTCCAGCAGGAGTCCTCGGGATCGGGTGACACGCCCTAGGTCACGCCCAGGGAGGGCGTGACAGGGGGCGTGTCAGGTCATTTTGGACAATTTTCTGGAAACCTGCAAAAAGACAAGAAAAAGTCAGCGGCAATAATATTTACATAAAAATGATACAAATAAACTAATAATAGACATGATTTGTACACTATAAAATAGAAAATACGATAAAAGTTTAGGCTACAAAACGTATTATCAAATTCCCCCAAGCTTAAGCTTTGCTTGTCCCCAAGCAAAAATATAAAAACTAGATATTTATAAAAAGGACTAATCAAAAAGTTCTAATTATGCTTACACAAGTACTATGCGAAATTCTTAGTAGGGAAAAGGTGAAATGTAAGTCTAAAACAATTATTTAGGTATGGTAAAACTTTTATAAACTTTACTCAATAAAAACAAATCATCCAAAATTTTAACGAGATTTTTTAAATGGACTTAAGCAAAGCAACGAAAATGAAAAACACGCATTGAGCTGTTACTAGATCCAAGCAACGCATTATAATTATATCAATTTAATTAACAAAAATCTAGGTTTAAATCCAAAACTAAAACTGATTTACTGTTTTTCTTTTCTTAGTTATTAAATAAAAATCAAAAAGTGTGAATCAAAAGGACTTAAATAGGACAGAAACGTTTGGTTTAGGAAAATGATCAGGAGTGGAATTCAAAGATAAACGTGAAGGTTTTAAAATCACACTAAACCAAAGGAAAGTGTTTCTAAAACTTTCATAAAAATATATACACAAAATTTTTTCTTTTTCTTCTTTTTTTTTATTTTTTTTCTTTTTTCAAAACAAAGGCCATAAATATTTTTATTTTCCTTTTTGAGCTTGCCAAACAAAAATAAACATCACTTTCGAACATACTTTTTTCTAAAACCTTTCTCCCACAAAAATCACAAAATACCCTATCAAAATCGTCAAAATAATTTATTAAACTCAAAAAGGCTAGTGTGATTCGATAGGTTGGAAATTTTGGCTTTGGTGAAATTGAAATGAAGGGAGGAGCTATCAAATGAAATCGGAAAAAGGCTCAAAAACGGCTAACTAGTGGTAAAAGTTTTTAGGTTGGCAAGAAAGCTCAAACGAAAACAAAAACGGCCTAAATCATTTTCACGCTTTTGAATTTATTTAAAAAAAGGTTTGAAAATTTTCAAAAAGCGAGTCCTAGATAATAAAAGAAGATTGATGAAATTAACTTGAAAATAGAAATAATAGGTGGCTTGGATCGTTCACATCTACTACGTTATTCAAAAGTTGACTTTACAAAAATTATTCAAAAATGAAAAAGAAAATAATGGATGATGAATTTTTGAGAAAGTAAAGGAAATAAAAAACAAAAAACCATAATAGAAATGCGAGTTTTTAGAAAAATATTTCACCTTAACATGCTACCGTGAATTAGAAACACAGCATGGCCAACATTTTACTTGTGAAACATAATTAAAAAGGACGATTAGAAATATTATAATTAACTAAGTTGTTTATAGGAGATTTTGAGTAAAACAAAAACAAAAACTAGGGGTACTATTGAAATATCAAAATGTCTAAACCATTCAAACACACATATATATATTTTTTAATTTTGAGAAATATTCTCTTTTTTTGGAATTTTAGAAATTTTCTCTTTTTTTTGGAATTTTAGAAATTCATTTTTTTTGGAAATATTTAAAATATATACAAAAAGAAAAATATTTACACTAAGCAAAAATGAAGGAAGAAGTCCTCCCCCAAGCTTAAAACTGACATTGCCCTCAATGGCTAAAGAAGGGGATTGGAGAAGGGGAGAAAAATAAAGTACAGAATTGAAAGACAAAATTGAAATACAGGTACTTCCCCGGATTTATATGCTGCGAAAGCTGAGTGATGCCGCTCCTCCGAATGTCTTCTTTGGACTTTGTGATGGATTCAGCAATGTTGGAGCAGGCGAGCGCAGAAGCTTTAGCTTGTCGGAGCCGTCCGAGGCAAAAATTGTAAAATAAAGAAAACAGAAAAAAATAACTTGGGTTGCCTCCCAAGAGCGCCCTTTGGTTAAAGCGTCGTTGAGCTCGACGCATCAAAAAAATAATTTTGTCCAAAAATATTGTTGTCCCGAAATAAAATTGTCTTTAGCAAAAAATTAAAAGTTTCATATTACAGTTCATGAAGCAGAAACTTAATAATGTTTGGACTGACATCATCATCACCAGAAAAGTAGAGTTTAAGGCGCTGACCATTCACTTTGAAATTTCCCTTATCAGGGTGAGAAATTAAAACAGTTCCATAAGGAAATACTTCTAAAACAGAAAACGGGCCAGACCAGCGAGATTTTAATTTGCCCGGAAATAAACGTAAATGAGAATTATATAAAAGGACTTGGTCGCCCGGCTTAAAGTTTTTAGGGTGCCTTAAGTGTTTATCGTGTAAACGCTTCGTCCGCTCTTTATAAAGTTTGTTATTTTCATAAGCATAAGAGCGCCACTCGTCGAGTTCATTTAGTTGAAATTTTCGAAGGTCACCGACTGAGTGGGGATCGAAGTTTAAAAATTTTAAGGCCCAAAAGGCGCGGTGTTCTAACTCTACGGGCAAATTGCACAATTTTCCATAGACCAGCCGATACGGCGTACATCCGAGGGCGGTTTTGTACGCTGTTCGGTAGGCCCATAGAGCATCGTCAAGTTTGGTTGACAAGTCTTTTCTAGAAGTTGAAACAGTCTTTTCTAATATTCTTTTTATTTCTCGATTAACTACTTCGACTTGACCGTTAGTTTGGGGGTGGTAGGCAGTGGAAAGCTTATGTGTAACGCCGTATTTGGTAAGGATTTTTGAAAATTATGCGTTACAGAAATGGGAACCCCTATCGCTAACGATTGCGCGTGGCGTACCGAATCTAGAAAATAATCTTTTTAGAAACGTGACTACAACTCGGGAGTCATTCGTAGGAAGAGCTTGGGCCTCAGCCCATCGTGAAACATAATCAACAGCAACTAAAATATATTTGTTTCCGAAGCTAGAAGGAAGGGGGCCAACAAAATCAATTCCCCAGAGGTCGAAAATTTCGCACTCTAAGAAATAATTTTGCGGCATTTCATTTTTATTAGAGATGTTGCCCGACCGTTGGCAACTATCACACCTGCTCACAAAGGCTTGCACGTCCTTAAACAGGCTAGGCCAGTAAAAACCCGCGCAAAGCACCTTATGAGCGGTGCGAGCAGCTTGATAGTGCCCACCTGTCGGACCTTCATACAAATGTTTTAGAATATTAATTCCTTCATCAAAAGAAACACATCTCCTTATCACTTGATCCGCACAAATTTTGAAAAGATGTGGGTCTTCCCAAAAGTAGTTCTTCAGCTCAGAAAAGAATTTCTTCTTTTGCTGAGAGGAGAACTCCTTTGGGAGCACCCGGGCCACTAGATAGTTGGCGATGTGCGCGAACCAAGGAGAAGTAGATGTATTAACTAAAAGCAGCTTCTCGTCAGGAAAATAGTCATTAAAAGATTTTTCATTTAATTTTTCTATAAAGGGGTTATCTAATCTGGATAGATGGTCGGCGGCCAAGTTCTCGGCTCCTCGCTTATCACGGATCTCTAAGTCAAACTCCTGGAGGAGTAAGACCCAGCGAATCAAGCGAGGCTTGGCATCCGTTTTGGCAAGAAGGTACTTGAGGGCCGAGTGGTCCGTAAAAACAATGATTTTTGAAAGAGTAATGTAACGGCGGAATTTATCAAACGCAAATACTACAGCTAAGAGCTCCTTCTCGGTTGTGGTGTAATTTTCTTGTGCAGATGTGAGGGTTTTACTAGCATAATAGATGGGGTGGAAGTTCTTAGATATGCGTTGACCTAATACGGCCCCCACCGCAAAACTACTCGCATCGCACATAATCTCGAAAGGAAGGTCCCACACCGGAGCTATCATAATCGGTGCGTTAATTAACTTTTCTTTAATTGATTCAAAGGCAGAAATACAAGAGTCATCAAAAATGAATGGAGCGTCTTTTTCTAAGAGATGGGTGAGGGGCTTTGGGATCTTGGAGAAGTCCTTTATAAAACGATGATAAAAACCAGCGTGGCCTAGGAAACTTCTTATAGCTTTTATGTTTGTAGGCGGCGGCAACTTCTCAATAACTTCTATCTTGGCAACGTCTACCTCAATACCTTTAGCAGAAATTTTATGACCCAAAACTAACCCTTCCCTCACCATAAAATGGCATTTTTCCCAATTTAGGGCAAGGTTAGTTTCTTCGCATCATTCTAAGACTTTTTCGAGGTTTTCTAAACATCTATCGAAGGAATCGCCGAACACGGAGAAATTGTCCATGAATACCTCCATAATGCTTTCTACGTACTTGTCAAATATTGCGAGCATACATCGCTGGAATGTAGCTGGCGCATTGCATAATCCAAACGGCATTCTTCGGTACGCGAAGGTGCCGAAGGGACAAGTAAACGTAGTTTTCTCTTGGTCCTCGGGAGAGATTGGTATTTGAAAGTACCTCGAGAGGCCATCGAGAAAACAATAAAAGCTATGGCCGGAGAGACGTTCTAAAATCTGGTCGATAAACGGTAAAGGAAAGTTGTCCTTGCGGGTGGCGTCATTTAACTTACGGTAATCTATGCAAATACGCCAACTCGTCACCGTCCGCGTCGGGATTAATTCATTATTCTCATTACTAACTATGGTTATCCCTCCCTTCTTTGGAACTACCTGAACGGGGCTAACCCACTTACTGTCCGATATAGGGTAGATAATTCCTGCGTCTAATAGTTTCATAACCTCGCCCTTAACTCCTTCTTTCATATTCGGGTTTATACGGCGCTGAGGTTGGATAGAGTTATGCGAATTATCTTCCATTAAAATTTTATGGGTACAGAAAGATGGGCTTATGCCCTTGATATCAGAAATTTGCCAAGCAATAGCCCGACGATGCTTACGTAGAACTAGAAGAAGTTTATCGTTTTGCGTATCTGTGAGGTAGGCCGAAACGATAACTGGTAACTAGGAATCTTTTTCTAAGAAAGCATACTTAAGGTGTTCGGGAAGTTCTTTAAGTTCTAGGGTAGGGGGTTCTTCATAAGAGGATTTTGAGATTCTTTCTTTTTCAAAAATAATATCTTCATAAACTTTTTTATAAGGAACGTAATAAGGGGTGGGGCTAGCAGCCAAGACGGCTTCTTGTAGCGATTCAGTGGGAAGAAAAGAGGAAGAACAAAAATCAGAAAATTCTTTTTCAAACTCAGAAAGACAATAAGAAGATTCATCACTTCCTTGCAGTGATTCCGTTGTAAGAGAAGAGGAGCAAAAAGTAGAAAATTCTTTTTCAAAGTCGGATAGGCAGTAGGAAGAATCATCACTCACGGCGTCTACGGAAAAACATGAGTCATCGTTCGCTAAGGTGTTCTTCATCGAAGAGGTGATAGAAAATGTGACTTCGTCGTCGCCTACTCGAAGAAAGAGCTTACCATTGCTTACGTCAATGATGGCTCGGGAGGTGGCAAGGAAGGGTCGGCCAAGGATCAGGGGAACCTCGACGTCTTCTTCGATGTCCAAAATGACAAAGTCCACCGGGAAGATGAACTTGTCGACTTTCACTAGAACGTCCTCCACTATTCCTAACGGGTACTTGAAGGATCTATCGGCTAGCTGGATACTCATACGTGTGGTGTTAAGGCTACCAATCCCTAACTTTTTGAACAACGAAAAGGGCATCAGGTTTATACTCGCGCCTAAGTCGGCTAACGCGTGTTTAACAAAAAGATCACCGAAGACACACGGGATAGAGAAACTACCCGGGTCACTGATTTTCTTCGGCAAACCGTTTGTTAAAACGGCGGAGCACTCGACGTTTAGCGTGACGTGCGAAAGATTCTCTAACTTCTTCTTGTTTGTGAGGAGGTCTTTAAGATATTTGGCGTATTTCGGCATCTGCGAAATAGCCTCGTGGAAGGGAAGATTAATGTGGATTTGTTTGAAGATTTCTAAGAAGCGGGAGTACTGATCATCTTGACGTTGTCTATTAAGTTCAGAGGGGTATGGAGGAGTTGAATTATTTTTGAAGATGGGTGGTGGAGTGAGATTATTTTCTAAAATAGGGGTGATTACTTCTTCAGCAGATGGCGGAATTTTTAAAACGGGAGCAGAGCTTTGATTTTTAAAAGCTGAAGCGGAGCTTGCCTCGGGCTCTTCACTTACCATACCGGAGACTTGTTTCCCACTCCGAAGAGTTATAGCTTTCGCTTGCTCTCTCGGGTTGGGTTCAGTATTGGAAGGAAGAGACCCTGCGGGTCGCTCAGAAATTATTTTCGCGAGCCTGTCCTACCTGATTTTCTAAACTTTTTACGCTTCCGGTTAAAGTTCTTATGGTAGCGTCATTTGTGGTGATATATTTAGAAAGTAATTCCTCCAAGCTTGGAGGTTTTGGGTAATTTTGAAGAAGTGGTGGTGGTGGTGGTGGTGCAGAAAAATCATTTTGCAGGGGTGGGCGCATCGCATTCGATGGATTACTCCATGAAAAGTTCGGATGATTTCTTAAAGCAGGGTTATAACTATTCGGAAAATTAAAACCAGGCGGATGAAAATTCGCAGCAGAAAAATTATTAAAAGCAGTTCTAGGCATATTATTAACATAATCTAAATGTTCTGGAGTAGGGGTTGCAGATTCCCATACCTGAGGGGCGGAGGCAGCAGTCATCTTCGTTATCTTTTTGCTTAGGATTTCTACTTGCAGAGCGAGCTGGGAGACGTTGTCCACTTCATAGATACCTGCAGGCTTGTTCGGGCGGGACCTAGGCACATTCCACTGATAAGTGTTCATGGCCATGTCCTCAAAAAGCTCAAGAGCGGCTTCCGGGGTCTTATGATTTAAAGTACCGCCAGAAGCTGTGTCTATCATTTGCTTCGTGCTTTGATTTAGCCCGTTATAAAAAAGTCTGCACTTGTAACCATACAGGCAGCGCGTGATGTGGGCATCGTCTTAATAATTCTTTAAATCTCTCCCAGGTTTCGTATAGGGTTTCAGAGTCTATTTGTCCGAAGGCAGAGATGTCGTTCCTAAGTTTTGCAGTTTTAGCTAGCGGAAAATACTTCGCCAAAAATTTTTCAGTTAATTCATTCCAAGTGGTTATGCTATTTTTCGGAAGTGCGTTCAGCCACTGCTTAGCTTTAGTTCTTAGAGAGAAGGGGAAGAGTCTCAGCCTGATCGCATCATTTGTGACACCATTTATCTTGAAGGTGTCGCAAATTTCAAGAAAGCTAGCTATATGTGCGTTCGGATCTTCATCTTGAAGTCCGTCAAATTGCACATATTGCTGCACCATTTGAATTATGCTAGGCTTTAGTTCGAAGTTATTATTTGCTATAGCAGGGCGGACTATACTTGATTCGGTTCCCTCGAGGTTCGGTCGTGCATAATAGGACATAGTCCTTTGCACGGCCTCATCTACGTTGGGTTCTTCCATTCTTAAAGTAGCAAATGACTCGGAGTCCTCAACCGGCACTTGGATAGTAGGACCTTGAAATCACGATCTTCTCCGAAGAGTACGCTCAATTTCGTGGTCCAAGTCCAAAATAACCGACGGACTCCCGCGGGTCATGCACTAAAAGAACAGAAAAGAAGAAGAGGAAGAGAAAAAGGATAAACTAGAAAAAAGATTAGAAAAGTTTTTTTCTTTTTGAAATAGATTTTTTTTTTATAGATTAACTCCCGAACTTCCCAAGGACTACCCCGTGAAGGGTTCGCAAGGTACTAGACAAGACAGTGGCGCTTAAAGCCCTTTGCCCTTTTCGAGAGAATTAGGTGGCGTAGAAAAATTGTGAGGTTGGTTTCTATTAAGAGCGGTGATAAAATTTTTTGATTTTTAAAATTTTAAAGAAAGATGATGAGAAAGAGAAGAGATAAAATTAATAGGTTCGTGTTTTCAAAATATCAACGGAAGTTGGTTCCCCGGCAACGGCGCCAAAAACTTGTTGCGCGCTAGGGTTCGAAGAAAATAAACGCAACCGAACTAGCAACCCACTGAGGAAAGTATACCTATCGAATTGTAGCAAGGGGACACAAGTGTCGTATTGAAATCCGGGAACTGTTGGCTATGCTTACTCACACGAACGCTAATATCTTATCGACGGAAAAAAACTAGGGTTTTAGAAAATCTAAGTGCAGGGGAGAAAGTAAAGCTATACTAGAAAGAGAAACACTGTAATTAAGTAAAGCTATTAAGTAAAACTATTACTACGAAGGGTAGAAAAATATGAAATGGAAATGCACTCGATCAAGATTCACCTCGGCTAAAGACGATTAAGAAAATGCGATAAAAATCTAAACTTAATAGGATAAAGGTCCTTGACCGTGGAGGTTCCTAAAGCTTGAACACGCTTCTCTCGAAGTCGTGCCCAACTGAGTTTAGGAAGGTCCGACCGACTTTCGTCTAAATCAGAGGCCTAAAACTCGCTTTACGCGGTGAACCCCACTATTGGATTTTACTCCAATCCGGGAGATTTGGACGTCTGCCTCTCTCGAGGGGTGCGTACAACTCCCTTTACTCTTGAATGCTCACTTCATTCTTTCGGCCTCTCGGCTAGCCCAGAATGAAAGCAAAGGCGGAGAGTATATATCGAAAATATACCTCCAACCCGTGATTAATCAAGAGTAATTCAAGGCCCTAACCTAAAAAGAAAAGATTAATTAAAACATCATAACATAATCGCTCTTACCTCGGATCATCAAGATCGAGTACAAGGAGGATTAGTTAATCATTATGGAATGGAGGAAGGGGGATGAGTAGTAAAGCATAAGAACAACACAAGCTGAACAAGAACACAAGCTAAACACAAGCTAAACAAGAACACTTTTATTAATTAAAAGGGGCAAGCTACACTATTGAAAATAAAATTACAAGTGCATGAAATGGAAATCCTATTCTAGCCCTACAATTAGCACTAAGAAAGAGCAAAGATTACAAAGAAAGCATAAACAAGCTAAGATTAAACTAGGGTTAAACAAAAATTACAAAGAGAGGGAGAGAGAGAGAGAGAGAAAAAGCATGAAAAACTCAAGAACTAAAGGGGCAGCACCTCCCCCTCTCAACCAAATCTTTTGAAATGGAGAGGGGGGTCTCAATTTATAGAATTTTTTCTCGGGTTGGTCACGCCCTCCGACACGCCCTAGGGGGGCGGGTCAGGGGGCGTGACAGTACTATGTTGACCTTGGGCTCTGGATTCTGGCGGGAGGGATGATTGCTTCGGTACGTCGGTGGTCACGCCCTAGGTCACGCCCGTGATAGGGGGCGTGACAGGCACGTCATGTCCAAATCATTGGTCGGAAATCCGTCAGTCACCGAAAAAGGAGGGTGTCACGCCCATGTCACGGGCGTGACATGGGGCGTGACAGTACTGTTTGCGTGCTGTGGAGAAACGACATTTAATGCGGCGGCAGGCTTTGCGGCAGAGGGCGACACGCCCATAGTCACGCCTGGTGACACGCCCAGGGATGGCGTGTCAGGGGGCGTGACAGCGGTTTTGACCATTTTTCTGTCCCTTCCAGCAGGAGTCCTCGGGATCGGGTGACACACCCTAGGTCACGCCCAGGGAGGGCGTGACAGGGGGGCGTGTCAGGTCATTTTGGACAATTTTCTGGAAACCTGCAAAAAGACAAGAAAAAGTCACCGGCAATAATATTTACATAAAAATGATACAAATAAACTAATAATAGACATGATTTGTACACTATAAAATAGAAAATACGATAATAGTTTAGGCTACAAAACGTATTATCAGAAATCTTCATATCAATCCGTTATTTAATCGAGGAAATAAAAACCACACAACCGCACGACATCACACAGCAGGAAAAGTTAAGAATGTCATTCATATAAAAGGCCATTACACATATACCGCACGGTTTATAAAAAATAGAATCTACACGGTCTGAAAAGTAAAAATAGATACATCTCGTCTATATCTTGGCTTTCTTCTTCTGGCGATCTCGTCCTGAGCTGGACGAACTTTAAGCATTGGAAGACTCACTCGACCCGGTAGATTCTGAAGAATCGGACTCTCCGCTATCCCCAGAATCTTCCTCGGTAACTTCTTCGGCGTTGTTCTCTTCACCATCGCGGGTACTGGCCTCAGCCTCAGAAGAGGGGGTTGATTGAACTATCTTAGCCACACTGGCTGCAATATCCCGCTCGGCCTCCAGTGTTTTGAAGTCGGGGAAGAGATCGTCGAAGGTAAGTTCTTGTTCTTCAGGTACCAAAGAACCTCTCTCCTTGAGGATGTAAAGAATGTCTTCCCCTCCTTCCCGCAAATGGGAGATGATTTCGTGCAAGAATTCAGGGTTCTCCCGGTTATACATTTGCTGCAAGATAAAAGCAATATAAAATTTTGTTAGAAATTGAGACCGGCCGGATAAAAAACAATGTGTAAGGTTCTTGTTACCTCGACGGCCTCCCTCAGCTTTTTGTTATCAGCCTTCAGAGATTCATTTTCTTCTTCTAACTCCTCCACCCTTGCCTCTAGCCACTCGGCTACACCAATAACCTCGGCCAGGGCCTCACCCATGAAGTGTTCAAGGGTGAAGCTTCTCGCCCGAGCTTGAGCGGCTAAGGTAGGTAGTGGTGCGGTTGGCACTGATTTCATCTCAGCCATGTTTTTCTTCCCGTATATGGCAAAGCCAGCCACACGGGCATGATGAGTAAGTTTGGAGCTCGACCAGGGAGGAAGAGAAGTGGAAACCGAGATATGTTCCCCATTCTGATGAAATCGCACGGCCTCCTTACCGCGGAGATCCTTCAGGGGCTTCTCGATCCAATCTGGCACGAAAGGAATAGCTGGACTTTCACTCGCAGCGGGGTCATCGGCCTCGATACAGTCAGCTTCCCTCTGTTTGGGCAGCTCACTTTGAGTCAGCACCGGACCTTCTAGAGAGATCGGTTTGCCCGCCGGAACCTCTAGCTGAACTACAAAGGGAATGGGTTAACAGAACGCCGCGAATAAAAACTTCTTAAAACAACAGAACGCTTATATTGGGTCGTATCGCATTCAGCCGTGACTACCTGCAGCGGAAAATAATAAATGATATCTAGCCGCTCCTTCTTGTAGAAATTTGTGATTTCTAATTCTTTCCCTCCGAGCTCTTTCCTTCTAAAGTTATTATCCGCACGGGCTTGCGGACTTAAGGGGAGGACTCTTGAGGTTACTCGTGAAGACCAGATATCTAGTCGACCAGTCCGTAACATTGTTAGGAAGATTTACTACCTTCAGCCCTTGCAGCCGAAGTAAAAAATGCCGCAAAAAAGTTTGTTTTCTTTTTTACCCGCCCTAATTGATCGGGCCACGAAACAGTTTCTGAAGAGGTTCATAATGAACTTTACCCACTCTTATCGCAGATATATCAGAAAGCTCATTATGGCGCCAATTGTGTTAGGGGGGAGTTGACTGAGGACGACTACGTAAAAGTCCATAATTTCTATCAGCTCGATAAATGGGGGGAAAGAAAAGCCATGTTCAAAGTGATCGATGGGTATGACAGCCATGTTATTTCCAATTAAATTTAACCGCTCTGCCACTGAAAGTAACCGTGCGACTATTGAGTCATCGTGCATATGCCTGTGCACAAATTGTAAAAGCTCGCTTTCGTTCAAGGAGGAGCTCCTGAATTCTGACCGGAGGAATACGGCTGAAGCACTAGATCACTCGGATACCATTTTTCTTATCCGGTCGAAGTAATGAACTCTAATATTATTATAAGGGAAGAATCTTCTGTACTATTTATAGGTAAAATTGTATTCAGAAAAGCATAAGTGACAAGACATATGGTCGAAAAACTGCGCGGGTATATATGAACGTAAAGTCGAGCGGTTAAAAGACATAATGGCAAGGGAAATGTAAAATTCAAACAAAAGTTTGCAAATAAATTTAACCGCACAGTGCCACCAAGTTCAAATAAATATACAAAACTATTTTCCCTTGGCATTCATTTCCCTCGTTCTCTCGTCACTTATTAGCTCGCTGCGATCGGGCAGGTCCCCACCAATGTGAGCCACCAAGTCACCCGCATGCAGAATCATGGAGATCGCAGCGAATAGATGGTGAAGCATAGTGTGATGGTGCCGATGAATCCTTATAGTGTCGCGACCCACACGGCCAAGGTATACCCTCGTTTTTGTGGAGGCCGCTTGTCCGGCAAGTCGCGCGGATGAAGCTGCATAATTCATCGGTAAGGTCTCATCCGGACCATACCATCACCCCACTGGTTCCCGGACCGGCGTCGCACTTCATTCTCTGCCTGATGACACCGGTTTCGATAGTGGGCAACGTCGTCCAGTATTCGTCTTTGCCGTTAATCTCGATCTTTCATCTCCTTCTCGTGCGCTACGGATTGCACAATCAGCTGCGCCTTCCCGTATTTTGTTTCTTCTCGGGCAGCTCTGGCCTCCTCCAAAGCCGCGGCGGCTTCTTTACGGGCCGAGTTCACCTCTCCAGCCAAATTATCCACCATTAGTTTTAGCGCACTTTTCTCCTCCTCCGCAGATTGAAGCTTTTCCTCTAACCACGCGAGCTAATGGCTTAGTTCACCAGAAGGCCTCTGTTCCTCATCATGTGGAGGCAGACTGTTCACAAGGATTATCGCCGAGCCCGCACCATTTGTCACTGAAACAGCAACACAACAAGCGGTTAAAAGAAAGATCATCGACGTATAAGACGGACACTAAATGTTGATGCACGAAATGCGACAAGGACTCGAGCACTACTAGTTAACTATTCGAGCACTAGAGAAAGAAGAAAAAGCAGACTACAAGCAGTAGCCTACTTAGCGGATGAGAGAAAAGCACAAAGGGGCCGCGAACTACGACAACACCAGACTTCGCCCGTCGCGGCCTGAATGCCACTCTTGCGACGGGATTGACTTTGATTGCAAATGGCGGGTTACAAAAGGCGGAAAGAAAAGCTGTGCAGTAAGCAAGGTGGAGTCCGCAAAGCCTGAGATTCGAGTCCGCAGCCTTTAACAAGTAGGCTCTTGGGCTCGATTCAGCGTTCCTTGGATGCACCACTTCCCCCTATTTATAGGTTTGGGGGCCTGCCCAAACGGGCTGGGATAAAATAACCGGTTGCCCGGGGTACAGGAGAGTCGGGCAGCTGTGACGGGAATCAAAAAGAAATGGACAAGCAGTCCACGCGAGATAGGCAGACTGGGCTTGCGAGCTGGGGCAGCCCCTTTGTCGTGCGGAGTGCCATCTTGGCTGGAGGGCCGCGACTTGGGCGGACTGGCACTTTAGTCTGCCTCGTGAATGGCAAGATCTAGAAACTGACCAAGGCCAGGCGACCTGAGCGGACTGGGAATTAGAGTCCGCCTCTGGCGTGCCTTGGTGACCTGAGCGGACTGAAGGTCTGGAGTCTGCCGAAAGAGAAGGATCTTGGTCGGGCATGTTGCGGATTTAGTGGTTAACATAATCCCCGCACATTTTCAAGTTTCGAGAAATTTGGAAAATTTTTCTTAACCGCCGAGTCCGCAACTATCATAAATGCTGCCTGGAATATAAATACGATCGGGGACACTGTATTCTGCAAAAACTATCTACGCAACGGGCCGATATTCACCCCTTGCGGTCTGCATCTTCGAGTCCGGCATGACGAGACTTGAATCCTTATTTGGAAATCTTGCTTCCAAGACTGACAAGACTAAGGAGGCCGCGTCACCGGGGAAGAAAGTAGTTCATCGGGGTGAAACGACTGTCCGGGATGTTGGAGAAAATTCGCGAAAAGAAAAAATGCCCACCGATTCGGTACGCAGCGGCAAGGAGCCGGAGCGCGAGAAGTCGGATGCCTCTCTTGCCAAGAATCTGCCTCCCCAGAGCGCGGAAAAGACTTCTAATCCGCAACAAACTTTTGACCAGGTCCCTGCAAACTCCGGGGGAATGGAGATAGAAGCTACTCCTTCTGGTACATTCATGTTGCGCATAGATGCCGGAAAGGAGGTCTCTTCACCGGAAGTTCGGCAGCAGGACAATGTGAGGGCGCGTACTTCCGATCCGGAGGCTGAAAAGCGGACAGAGGTGGCGGGAGGCGAGCGGATAGAGAAGCTGGCTGAGGATCAGGCCGTGGCTACAGTGACTTCCTTGGCTTTAGTTGGCACAGATCAGGACAAAATCGGCGCAAACCCGTCGGACTCTGAACAGGTCGTGCTGGCTTTGGAGAAAAAGGCTCCCCAGAAGAAGAGGAGGAGGGACAAGTCTTCCATTTCTGAGAGGATGGAGAAAAAGCTGCGGGCTCAAAAAGAAAAGAACGTCTCCGTGCGGACGGGCGCGGTGAGCTTGCAGTATAGGCCGCGGGAGAAAGAAGTTCCAAATGCGAGTTTGATTACATCGGATGCCCCCTTCTCAGGGGGCGAATCATCTGCGGTCAGTTTGTCCATCACCGAAATACTCAACACTATTGATAACGAGCGGCTTGCTGACATTAATCAGTCTCTGTTGGAGGTGCTGCAGTCTGATGTCGAGATACTGGGTGAGAAGGTCACCGAGCACACCCCCTCAGTTGCGGATGACCAAAGGGAGAAGACGGCGAAGGAGCAGCTCGCGATCATGCAAGCCAAGGTCGAGGCGGTCTCCGAAGGACTGGAGGCGGATAAGCGAGCTGAAGAATTGCGGAGGACGGACGAGCTGATGCGGTTGGGTAAATTGCAGCCGCTACTCCAGCAATTTCATCAACGATGGCTTTATAAGTTCCCACCACGGAAATCGAGGCCTATAAAAATCATCACGGAGACCGAGGACATAGTTGCTTCCAGTAGATTTGTTGCAAAGAAAAAGGTGAAAGTATATCAAAGATGGAAGCAACACTTGGTCGCCTTCGACCTGGAGCGAGTGAGGCGGCCTATCGTGGATAGTCGCCAGATCGCTGCAATGATTAAAAAAGTGATTTATATTTATCTTTTTGAACTCACCGCGACCTGGAAACTAAAACCGATTTTGTTCCCTGTATTGCAGTTTGAAACTCGCCACCAGACTCCATCGAGGCTGGCAAGATCGTGCCGTCGCCCGTGGATGCTCCCGTGCAAGCATTGTCGACCGCCCCAGCCAAGTCTGTACAAGGAGAGCAATCCGTCCTAGATAGATAAATTTTGTTAGTAAAAAAGTATGAGGAAGAGTAAAAGGAGGTGCGAACTGGAGCCAAGAGAGGAGAAGAGCGGGAGAAGGTGCTGGAGGGCCAGGTCGCTGACATCTCCGCGATGGTAGAAGGTTTGAAGAAAGAAAAGCAGAAGCTGAGCGAGGACGTCCGCCACTATAGAAGCAAATATTTGGCTCTGGTGCGGGAAGGCAGAAACAAGTCACCGAGGTCGCCGGTACTCGGCCACAAACGCCGGCTCAGCCCGCTCTGGGAGAGGCAACAGCTCCTTCGGCGAGCGGGCAGCCCGCGGTGGCAGCAGATTCGAGGCCGGCCGGCAAGCATTCGACCCCGTTCAGCCGAGTCGCCAGGGACACTGCTCGTATGCATCGAACCATCAACAACATGCACCACCTGGTCCAGCAGTTATTCAAAGAGATCCTGAAAGGGAGCGACCAAGCGGCCTATCTTAGGACAGATAAAGAGGAGCAACCTGTCCGCCGGATAGACAGAGAGGAGCAACCTGCTCGCCGGATAGACAGAGAGGAGCGACCTGCTCATCGTCGAAGTCGCTGAGTCCGCGAAGACTTGATGAACATTGTATAATATGCTGTGAACGTTATTCTTGCGTGACGCGGATATTACTAGTTTCTGTATAACATTGTATTGTATGATATTGTGTACTCTTTTATTATGTTGCAATCTGTGTGTTGACTGCTTCTCTGTATGGTGTTTTGAATGTGATTTATGCGAATTGCTATGCATGAACTGAAGAGAAGCGGACTATGCGGATTGAGCTTGAATCCGCAAAAACTTATCTGAATTTGCAGGGAGGTAGGAAAGAGGTGAGCTGAGCGGATTGAGCTATCAACCTTAGCGGATTAGCTGTCATATGTATGTCTGTCCACGAGCTGCAAAGCATCCCCCCTGCCGACCTCCCCTGGTCGCGGCTCAGGCTAGCGCGAATAGCGCTGTCACAAACCACTTCATGGCTTGGATGACGCATGAGCTGCTTAGGAAAAACGAACGCATGACGCGAGAAAACAAGTCTCTAAAAGACAGGAACAAGCGGTTAGGGACGAAGGTCAACAAGTGCAAAGAAACAGAAGCTGTAAGTATCAGTAATCGTTTGTCTTTGTTGCTTGTCCGCAGCAGACTGATTCATTTACTCTCTCTCCAGATCGCATACGATGTCACCAACCCATGCTTCCAGAGCGCTATGTTTCCTTTTGTGAAGGAAAGTGTGGAAGTTGCTATTGAACACTTCATCAGCGATGGGCTTGCAAAAGAAGGCGTGGACTCTGTCCCCTTTTTGCAACTATTTCCCGAACTTGAAGACAAATTCGTCGAGTTCGAGCGGGCAGCAAAAGGGAAGGTGGTTGATGATGAAGAGGAGAAACCTTCTGATGGAGAGACCCCTAAGGTCACTGTGTCAAGCCAGCAAGGGAGCAAGTCTTGCCAGTCCGCCTCTACCAAATCTGAAGGAAGCAGCGAGCGGACGGAGCCCGCGGCGGCGAGCGAACAGAGTCCGACCAGCTCCTGCTCCAGTTATAGCAGTAGCAATAACTCAGGCGACTATTCTCCCTTGGTCAACGTGGATGGGTCGAGTCAAGAAATGCCTGTCAAGAAGAAATAAAGAACAGAATAGACATTGTAACTTTTTGTTTTTGTTGTAAAAGAGAGCGGACTCCGTTTAAGTCCGCCAACACTTGTAAAAAGTTTTTGAATGATATAAAAAGGATATTTTTGTCTCATGGTGTTTTGATCTGTTTGTAGTGTATCTGTCCGCGTCATATAGATATTATCCGCTCAACATAATTTTTTCAGTCCGCAAATAATCCTTGTTGAAATTGTTGGAACTTGCTGCGACATGAACCTTTTTTTCTCCTTTATCAGAAGTAATAATCATTAAGCAGGCCCTTGATGAGTTCGAACAGCTGTTCGTGCTTTGCATAAACAGAATCAACATTTGTGAATCCCAAGACAACTAATATCAAAACAGGAGCTGCGTTTTAGAATAGTTCTGACAGGATAACGCTGATTTGCGAGTTAGCCGGATATAATCCATAGTCCGCCGATATTTGAAATCGAGGCGCAACATTTATCTAACCAAAATGAACCCTACGGACTGAGCGAACTGAAGAATTTGAGTCCGCAAATAATTATAATAACGATAGAAATCATCTATAGCTCATGACCAAGTGGGCATGTGCGGTTAGTGCGGCATAGCTTTCCACACTGGGCCATGAACTATAAGGTCAACCCGACAAAACCGGCAGACTGAGCGAACTGAAGAATTTGAGTCCGCCAATAATTATAATAATGATAGAAATGATCTATAGCTCATGACCAAGTGGGCAGGTGTGGCTAGTGCGACATAGCTTTCCACACCGGGCCATGAAATATAAGGCCAACCTGAGAAAACCAGTAGACTTAGCGGACTGAAGATTTGAGTCCGCCAATAATTATAATAACGATAGAAATTATCTATAGCTCATGACCAAGTGGGCAGGTGCGGCTAGTGCGGCATAGCTTTCCACACCGGGCCATGAACTATAAGGTCAACCTGAGAAAACTTTCAGACTGAGCGGACTGAAGAATTTGAGTCCTCCAATAATTATAATAATGATGGAAATGATCTATAGCTCATGACCAAGTGGGCAGGTGCGGCTAGTGCGACATAGCTTTCCACACCGGGCCATGAACTATAAGGTCAACCCGAGAAAACCGGCGGACTGAGCGAACTGAAGAATTTGAGTCCGCCAATAATTATAATAATGATAGAAATGATCTATAGCTCATGACGAAGTGGGCAGGTGCGGCTAGTGCGACATAGCTTTCCACACCGGTCCATGAACTATAAGGTCAACCCGAGAAAACCAGCGGACTGAGCGGACTGAAGAATTTGAGTCCGCCAATAATTATAATAACGATAGAAATGATCTATAGCTCATGACCAAGTGGGCAGGTGCGGTTAGTGCGGCATAGCTTTCCACACTGGGTCATGAACTATAAGGTCAACCCGAGAAAACCGGCGAACTGAAGAATTTGAGTCCGCCAATAAGCTTGTTTATTGAAATGGAAACGGCCCCCTCTTGCCTGGAGTACAGCCTTGATTGATCCTTCGGGCAGGTGCGGCCAGAGCGGCATTGCTTTTCCTGAGATCAACCAGGCTGTGGGTCTCCTGCAGGCACTATTTGAGGGTACCAAGGAGTGTTCGAAAGTCACAAACCAAGATGATCTCCAGGCAGGTGAGGCCGGAGCAGCATTGCTTTCCATGCCCGATCATCAAAGTTGTAACGATATCCCCTAAATGGCATGGTAGAGCTGACCGCCACATTGTCCCTCTAATATGTAGAAGTGGGGTTAGGTACTAGCCGGGATCCGAAGTTCAGTATCCTGCCGCGGTAGAACTGGTAAGCTCCCACTACACGGTGTGAAATCTCCCCACAACATGTGGTCTTTGTGGTGTTATGCTAATAACAACGGTTCTATGGGAGGTTTTTGCTGAACTCGGCGATGTCTCCTAGTTTTAGATGCTCGATCTGCTCATGGAGAGAAAAAGAGAAAGCACCTAAAGAAGTGTTAGTATGCAAACTTCAACAAGTATTAATTTTCAAGAAATTTGCGTAACATAGAAAGGGGAGTTCAGGGATAGAACCGTTTTTGAGATGCCCTTGCTTAACATATTAACTGCCAATATTCGGGACAAAAAGACACTTGAAGAAGTGTTAGCATGGAGATTTTTATTAATGATACAACTCTTTACAAGTTTGAATAAAAAGGAAGAAAGAAGAGAAGTGGTTCAGGAATAGAACCATTTTAAGTCATATCCACTCCATGTATTTGGCATATCTTCTCCTTCATATGTTTGCAGACGATAAGCCCCCTTCTCGAGCACTTCCTTGATGATGAATGGTCCAGCCCAATTCGGGTTGAGCTTTCCGACTGAGCCGGCTCTTGCCGCAGCGTCTACCTTTTTAAGAACTAGATATCCCACTTGGAAGTGTTTGATCCTTATGTTCTTATCAAAATACCGAGCCATCCTTCTTTTGTCTTCCTCTTGTTTGATTGCAGCCTTATCTCTGATCTCCTCGATGTGTTACAGGCTGAATCTCAATTCCTCATTATTCAGTTCCTGCCAATCTTCCATACCTTGCCTTGCAAGCAGAACTCTAGGTGAAGGGACTTCAAATTCAACGGGAATTAATGCTTCTGATCCATGTGAAAGCTTGAACGGAGTTTCCCATGTTAAAGATGAAGGCGTCATTCTCAGGGTCTAGAGAACTGTAGAAAGTTGATCAGCCAGACTGCCCTTCAGGTTTTGTACTTTCGTCTTAAGCAAGTTGAGATTCTGCTTATTGGCTGCCTCTACCTGACCATTGCTTCTGGGGTGATGGACTGATGCAAAACGTAACTCTGTTCTGATTCGCTTGCAGAAATCTAGCATCTCAGCATTGTTGAATTATGGTCCATTATCAGTGATTATTGTCATCGGGATACCATGTCGGCAGAATATCTCTCCCCAAACTAAATTCTTTACAATCTGTGTGGTTGTCTTTGTCATTGTTATAGCCTCGATCTACATACTGAAGTAGTCAATCATGACTATGACGAAACGCAGCTGTCCACTTTCCATGGGAAAAGGACCAATAAGATCCATTCCCCAAACGACAAAGGGCCAAGGGGTTGCGATTGATCAAAGGGATTGGGCAGCCTAATGCTGGAGTGGTGCAAACTTTTGGCAATGAACACACTTTTTTACGTAAGCTTCAGAATCATTTTTCATTGCGGTCCAGAAATAACCCTGTCGCAGGATCCTTTGTTCAAAAGTTCTTGCCCCTGAGTGGCTACCGCACTCACCAGAATGGACCTCCCGAGGGATGGTAGGAACTTCATTTTCTGATACACACCTTGCCATTGTAGCTAAGAAGGTCTTTCTGTAAAGAACTCCAGCCACTAAGTAATAGTGTGCTACCTTCAATCTGAATCTCTTCTTATCTCTGACCGACTGATGCAAGTTCCCAATCGAGAGATAGAGGATGAATGGGTCCATCCAAGAGGGGCATTGATCTATCTGCATCAACTCTTCCTCCTCTACTGCCGAGCGGAATACTTCAGAAGTCGTCCCTCCTAATGAAAGTCCTTTTTTGGCAAGGACATCTGCCTCCTCATTCTCCACCCCCGGAATGTGTTCAATGGTGAAACCTCTAAATTTTCCGACTTCAACCTTTACGTGTGCAAGATTCTTCTTCAGCACCGGCTCCCTTGTCTCAAAGTTACCCAAAACTTGTGACGCCATTACTAGGGAGTCAGTCTTTATGTGGACATGGTCGATCCCGAGCTCTCTTGCGAGCCTCAAGCTGGCAAATAGAGCCTCATATTCTGCCTGGTATTTGGTCACTAGAAATTAAAACATGATTGTCTGCTCGAGTTTGATGCCATTTGGATTTATCAAAACCACTCTTGCTTCAGAAGAATTTCTGCCTGAAGCCCCATCTACATAGATGGTCCAAGCCACAGGAGACCTCTCTGCCTGATCAGAACAAGATTTTGCCATATCAATCAGAAAATCTGCCAGTGCCTGGGCCTTGATGGTCATCATGGGCATATAAGAGATCTCAAACTCACTCAGCTCGATTTCCCATTTGGCTAACCTGCCCGAATGTTCTGGTTTCTCCAACACACTCTTCAAAGGTTGATCAGTGACCACTTGGATTGAGTGTACCATGAAGTAGGGACGGAGTCTCCGAGAAGACATAACCAGTGCCAGAGCTAGCTTCTCTAGGATTGGGTACCTGGTTTCTGCATCTTTCAGGACATGACTGACATAATAAACTGGAAATTGTCTCTGGTTTTCCTCTCGGACAAGAACGGAGATAACTGCCTCAGGGCCAACTCCTAGGTATAGGAACAACATCTCCCCTGCTCGGGGGCTTTGTAACAAGGGCGTAGAGGTTCGTTTTTTCTTCAACTATTCAAAAGCTTGAGTACACTCTTCCGTCCAACGAAACTTGGACACTCCCCGAAGAGTTTTGAAAAATGGGGAACTCTTATCCCTAACCGGAGAGATAAATCTCTTGAGTCCTGCCAACCTCACCCCTAATTGTTGAACATCTCTTGGAGAACTGGGGGAGCCATATCAAGGATGGCTTTAACCTTATCTGGATTGGGGGCAAGGCCCTCTGGAGTAAGGAGATGACCGAGGAATTTCCCTTTACTTCCTCCAAAAATGCATTTTAGTGGGTTAAGTTTTATCTTGTATTTTCGCAAAGTGGAAAAAGTTTCTACCAAATCGTGCAGATGTTGCGGAAGAGACTTGCTTTTAACCAAAAGATCGTGCACGTATACTTAATGTTTCTGCCCTTTTGTCCTCTAAACACATGATCCATCATGCGTTGATACGTCGTGACAGCGTTTTTTAGCCAAAAGGGAACCACAAGATAGCAGTATCAACCATCGTTAGTAAAAAATGATTTGTGAGGGATATCAGGCTTATGCATTCTTATTTGGTGGTAACCAGAGAACGCATCTAAAAAGCACATAAAAGGATACCCTACCGCAGAATAAACTAAAGAATCTATCCGAGGCAAGGGGTAGCAATCTTTTGGGCACATTTTATTCAATCGGGTGAAGTCTACACACATCCTCCACTTCCCCCTGGCTTTTTAACCATTACAACGTTTGAAACCCACTCAGGATATTGAATTTCTTGAATAAAGCGCGCCTTGAGGAGTTTGACAACCTCCTCCCTGATTGGCTCTGCCAGCTTGATCGTCGTATCTCTCTTCTTTTGTTGCATCGGCCTGGCGATTGGATCAATGTTGTGATGATGGCAAGCCACGTCAGGATCGACTCCCGGCATGTCTTCTGCCGACCAGGCAAAGACATCCAAGTTCTTCAGCAAATAGGATATCAACTCTTTCTTGTGGTCTTCTGGCAACTCTGAGTTGACAGAGAGCTTTCTCTCCTCCCCTTCAACAATGGGGATCCCTTGAGTCTCCTGGGCAGGTTCCAGGTGAGCTCCTTCGCTACCCATGACAGCTTCTGACTGAGTAGATACTTCTGCTACCGCCGAGAAGATTGGAGGGGCAACTTCGGTCATGTTGACTGTGCGGAGGTAGCATTCTCGGGCTTGCCTTGGGTCACTTCTGACCCTACACTGACGACCATCTTTGTTGAACTTGATAGCCAGGTGGTAGGTTGAAATTATTGCTTGGTACTTATTTAGCAGAGGCCTCCCAAAGATGGCGTGATAGCTGCTGGGAGCATCCACCACTATAAACTGAATCTTCTTGGTCACCCCCTCAAGCCTTATGGGGAGTACAACGCTTCCCTCGACTTACTTCCTTTCGCCAGAAAAGCCATAGAGCGGCCCTTCGGTTGAAAGCAGAGGCTTTCTAGTCTTTAGGGATTCAAAGGTTGGCTTGAAGAGGAGATTAACGGAGCTGCCAGTATCGATAAGAATCCTATCGACTGTACAATCTGCGATAGCTGCTTGGACCACAATAGAATCATCAAAAGGATTAGCGGTCGAGGGAAGATCCTCAGGACTGAAGATGACGCTCCACCGTTAATGTAAAAGAGTCTCCCCAAGGATCCTTTGCCGACAACATCACAGCATTCGTTTTGAATGTTAATGGGCCCTAGACGGCCCTCATCCTCTATCTCTATGCATTCTAGCTGAAACTCCGCCACTTCTTTGCCTTTGGAAGTGGAGGGCTTTGAGGGATCATTCCTCCTGATCAGATCTTTGATCTTGCCCTCAACAAACAACCTCTCGACCAGTTGTCGAAGGGCCTGACAATCTTCAGTCAGGTGGCCCTTCTCCTTGTGAAATTCGCAGAATTGAGAGAAATTTCTGGGCTTCCAATCCCTCTGAGTCCCTTGCCTTTTTTCCTCCGCCTTCTTCTGGATGATCTAGACGACTTCTTCAAAATCGAATCCTAGATCCAAAAACTCCTCCACGGAGCTGTTCTCATGCGGCCTCGAAGCAGGAAAGGCGTTCTGGTAGATGGGCAGAGCCTGAAGGGGTATGCGGGGAGTGGCGGCCAATTGCAGTCTCTGATCACAAAACTATTGATGGCTGAGAAAAGGTTTCTTGTGCCGGAGGTTTCGCCCCCTCTGAGAAGGAGGCTGGAAATCAGGCTGAGGAGGCATGTTGTGATGGTGGTTGCTGGAGGAGGCATTGGAAACATCCCTTCCTCCAGCCTTAGCTGTCATGGATGAAATGTAGGTGGGATTGACATTCTCACCTTCAATAAAGCGATTGGCCATCACTATCAATTCCTGGTAGGTTGATGGAGCCTTGGTTGTTACTTTAAACTTCAATGGGCCTTCCCAGAGGCCATGAATCAAGGCAACCTTGTAGTAGTTGGGGTTCACATTTCTCACCCCCTTGATCTCCTTTTGGAAACGGTCAACGAACCGCACTACTGATTCGTTGTCTCTTTGTTTGATATAAAAGAGGGATGCCGACCCATCTTTCCTCTTCTTTGAGGTAGCGAACCTCAGAAGAAGATCGCTGCGGAACTCAGCGAAGGAAGAAATCGTGCCTGAGGGAAATTCATAAAACCACTCTCTCGCCTGGCCATCGAGAGTGGTAACTAGAAGCTTGCATCTCAAAGCGACTGCCCCCTCGAATGCCTACAAATTGGAAACTGGATCAGTCTCCCCTGAGTAAAAAGGGAGACGGGGTTCTCTTAAATTGTTGGGTGCTGACTCCCATCGAATTCTGTCAACGAAGGGAGAAGGAGTCTCGAGCTCGGCAGATGAGCAGACTGGCGCAAGGGGGTCCGCGGGCTCAGCGGATTGCCGATCAATAAAATCAAGCCGGGGGGTTGGAGTCCCCCTGGCCGCCTCCCTGAAGAAATCCATCAGGGGGGCGAACTGGTCAGTTTCCGGTCGCAGGGGAGATGTGGGCTGAGCTTGGCGGCGATACTGAGGTGTGGCGGCAGGTGACTGTTGGAGAGAGGTCTGGCGAGCTGGAGTCCGGTGGACTGGAGTTTTATCGACGTCTCCTGCGGCCTGGGGAGCAAGTCGCTGGGTTAGCGTGAGCAGAGCTTGGCCAATAGTATCAAGTCACTGGTCTGTCTCTCTGCTAGATCACTCGGCTTCCCAACGAGATTGTTCCAGAGCTTCCCATAACGAATCAACTGGCGAGCTAGAGCGGTCTGGACGGCGAGCTTGGCTATCTGACATTTCTATCCATGGATTTCAAAGACTGCTTGGATCTGAAGGTCGCGTGTTAACTATTGATGCACGAAATGCAACAAGGACTCGAGCACTACTAGTCAACTGTTCGAGCACTAGGGAAAGAAGAAAAAGTACACTGCAAGCAGTAGCCTACTTAGCGGATGAGAGAAAAACACAAAGGGGCCGCGAACTACGGCAACACCAAACTTTGCCCGTCGCGGCCTGAATGCCACTCTTGTGATGGGATTGACTTTGATTGCAAATGGCTGGTTACAAAAGGCGGAAAGAAAAGTTATGCAGTAAGCAAGGTGGAGTTCGCAAAGCCAGAGATTCGAGTCCACAACCTTTAATAAGTAGGCTCTTGGTCTCGATTCAGCGTGCCTTGGATGCACCACTTCCCCCTATTTATAGGTTTGGGGGCCTGCCCAAACATGCAGGGCTAAAATAACCGGCTGCCCAGGGAACAGGAGAGCCGGTCAGCGGTGACGGGAATCAAAAATAAATGGACAAGAAGTCCATGCGAGATAGGCAGACTGGGCTTGCGAGCTGGGGAATCCCCTTGGTCGTGCGGAGCGCCATCCTTGCTGGAGGGCCGCGACCTGGGTAGACTAGCTCTTGAGTCCGCCTAGTGAATGTCAAGATCTAGAAACTGACCAAGGCCGGGCGACCTGAGCGGACTGGGAACTGGAGTCAGCCTCTGGCGTGCCTTGATAACCTGAGCGAACTGAAGGTATGGAGTCCGCCGAAAGAGAAGGATCTTGGCCGGTCATGTTGCGGATTCTGGGGTTAACACTAAAGGGACGATACTTTGAGGCAATTGCTCAAATTCATGTATTTCTCTCGCTGCCGTTAACTCACTATCATAGAATATTGGTCGTCGCGCGTTCTCCGGATCAATCCTCCTTATCTGGGCTTTCCAAAGTCGTGCGGATTTGGTTCTTCCCGCCTCATATATCTCCTTGGTCATCGTGATTTCCCTACCTTCGGAGATCAGGCGGACTTCACATTTTCTCCGTAGTATCTTCTTTGCGAGATTTTCCTTACTCAAAGCGGACAGCAACTTACCTATCCGAGGGGTCTCAGTTTCTTCTACCCGCTCGCGTATGTCCAAGTCGGTCTTGTCGTCAGGGGTAAGGTCAGCGGCAAAAAGTTCTTCTTCGACGGCAGGCTCTTTTTGGAGCTCGGCAAGGGATTCAGTTGTGGGATTCACACCACTCGTTACGACCATACTGTTAAGAATTTCCTCCATCCCCTGCAAATAACTGTCGTTAATAGGGAGGTCAAGTTCCAGAGAGTCTTCATCCGCAATAAGAAATTTCTCTTGCATGGCTAATGTGGTTACCTCTGACGGTTGTTCGATCTTCTTTTGCGAGTCAGCGGATATCACACCCTCCTCAGAAATGGTGGACAGCGGGGATGTGGCGACTTTGAGAGCGGATGACTTCTTATTCTCTTTCCCCTTTTGACGAATCTTCCTTTCTACCCGCTCCTCGGTGGTCGGCCCGGATCGGCGTTTTCGTTTCTCCGGAGTGGGCTCGCTGATCCCTAACTCAAGTTTCAGTTTATCCGCCGCAGTCAAAGCGGCCTTCATGGCCTTCTCCCTGATGTCAGTAAGAATGTCGGCTGGAGGAGAAGGTAATATGCTGTCATGGTTGTGTGGAGTATCATCTATGATGTTGATGTCAGGGGTAATGGCGGTCTTTGGGGTGACAGGCAGGTCTATTTTGGTCCCACCGTTCCCGCTCTCCTCGCTCGGTTTTTCTACTAGAGTAATCAGTGATGTGGGAGTTGTAGAAGTTTCTCAGTCAATGTGCTGGGCGGACTAGCAGCTTTGACCGCGTTTTCTCGAATGAGCGGTTTTACATTCGAACCGGATCTCCTGTACATGTCTCCCAACAAGCTTTTCATCGGCATGGCGAGCAACAAAATGTTAACCGCAATCCAAGTATGTTGTCTCCCTGGGGATATCTGGATATCTCTCTCCTTCCGGCGGTATTTATAACTTCGGGGCATATTAAAGGATACATCGGTCTGGCGGGTAAAGCTAACATTTCAAAAATTCTCCAATATTCGGAAATGTGCGGGGATAATGTTTACCCGGGAGACCACTATTCAGTTTCTTCCTTTAAATGAGTTAAGGGTCCATTTCTTGATCGCGTAACCGCGAGGCTGTGGCAATCAGCAAGCCGTTTTTCCGTCTGTGAGTCGCCGACCTTTTTATTGAAGACCGCATAGCCACGCAGTTAAAAGCTTGTCTTCTTTCTTCTCTACCTGTGCATCCTGTCACCGCTGCCCGCTCTCCTATCCCCCGGGCATCCGACGATTCTAGCGCCTGCCCGCTCGGGCAGGACTCCGAGCCTATAAATAGGCATGAACAGTACTCTCTAGGCATCGCGAATCGAATCCTCAAGCTCGCCGTCTATGACAGTGGTCTCGAATCCTTTGCCGAGCGGGTTACTGTCTGATCGGGTGTTCCTTGGTAACCGCTGTAATCGCTTTATCTATGACAATTGAAAAGCCCGTCGTAGGAGTGGTTTTAGCCGCGACGGGCGAACTCCGATGTCGCCGCTTTTAGCGGCACCGTTTTGTCTCCTTTTCATTTAACCGCTAGTAACCGACAACTCGCAGTTCCTCTTTTACCGTTTTTTCTCTCTCGCAGGTTCTTCAGCAACCAAGAGACGTTCTCGACACAAATAGTGATGGAATCTGCAGGGTTGGAGCTGGCGATCGTAGAAGCTTTAGCTTGTCAGAGCCGTCCGGGTCAAAAATTGTAAAATAAAGAAAACAAAAAAATATAACTTGGGTTGCCTCCCAAGAGCACGCTTTGTTTAAAACGTCATTTGAGCTCGACGTATCAAAAAAATATTGTCCAAAATAATAATTTTAGTTTTAACAAAAACAAAATAGTCTTAAGTTACAGTTTGTGCAGCAAAAATTAAACATGTTTCGGACAGACATCATCATGACCAGAAAAATATAGTTTAAGATGCAGCCCATTAACTTTGAAATCATCAGGGTGGGAAATTAAAACAATACCATAAGGAAAAACTTCTAAAACCGAAAATGGCCCAGACCATCGTGACTTTAATTTTCCCGAAAATAAACGTAATCGAGAATTATACAAAAGAACTTGGTCGTCCGGCTTATAGGTTTTTTGGTGCCTTAAGTGCTTGTCGTGAAAACGTTTCGTCTGCTCTTTATAAAATTTGTTGTTTTCGTACGCGTAAGAGCGCCACTCGTCGAGCTCATTATGTTGAAATTTTATAAGGTCGCCGACAGAGTGGGGATCGAAATTTAAAAATCACAGGGCCCAAAATGCGCGGTGTTCTAATTCTACGGATAAATGGCACGATTTTCCATTAACCAACTGGTACGACGTACATCCGAGGGCGGTTTTGTACGCTGTTCGGTAGGCCCATAGAGCATCGTCTAATTTGGCTGACCAGGCTTTCCTAGAAGTTGAAACAGTCTTTTTTAATATTCTTTTTATCACTTTGTTAACTACTTCGACTTGTCTATTAGTTTGGGGGTGGTAGGAATTTGAAAGTTTATGCGTAACGCCATATTTAATAAGATTTTAGAAAACTGCGCGTTACAAAAGTGTGAACCCCTATCGCTAACGATGGCTCGCGGCGTACCAAATCGAGAAAATAATTTTTTTAAAAAACGTAACTGCAACTCGAGCGTCATTAGTAGGAAGAGCTTGGGCTTCATCCCAATGAGAAACATAATCGACGGCAACTAAGATGTATTTATTCCTGAGCTAAAAGGAAGAGGGCCAACAAAATCAATTCCCTAGAGGTCGAAAACTTTGCACTCAAGGAAGTAATTTTGCACAATTCATTTTTATTGGAAATAATTCCCGACCGTTGACAACTATCACACCTACTCACAATAACATCCCATTTCTAGCTAGACCCCTAGGAGTGGTTTTGTCATGACTAGGTCATGATAAAACCCTAAGAAGCCCAAGAAGACCAAGTGAGCTTAGGCATGAAGGTGGAGTTCACCATGGTTTGTAAATAGAAGAATTCTAAACACTAGTTTAGGATGACCATAGGGCTTCACCAAGACTCCATGTCACCACCACAATATCCCTAAACTATTGGAAGGTCCATTAGAGCCCTAAGGGTCCATTGAAATCAACCCAGGGTGGCCAAGTTGACCTAGGATCATCCTAGGCCTAAAATGGGCAAGGTTCCCTAACTAAGGTCAATGTGCCCCTAATGTACCCAACCAACCCTATCTAGGTCTTCCCAGACCTAGGTTGAAGTCAATGGGTCACCAAATACCCATTGGGGTCAACTTTAGAAGCTGAGTTGACCCAAGTCAACCTTAGGCCTAAAAGGTCAAAGTGCCCTAACTAAGAGGCAGGTGACCTCCAATATGCCCAACTAACCCTACCTAAGTCTTTCTAGACCTTAAGTGAGTTCAATGGGTCACCAAGGACCCATTGGGGACAACCCAAGAGGCTAAGTTGACCCAAGTCAACTCTAGCCCCAAAGTGGTCAAAGTGCCCTTACTAGTCAAGTGACCTCCAAGGTGCCAAGTCAACCCTACCCAACCAAACCTAGACCTTAAGGGAGGCCAATTGGTCACCAAGGACCCATTGGGTAAACCCAAACAGTCAATTTGACTAAGGTCAACTAAATCCTTGAAATAGGTCAAATTAGCCTAAATGGGCTAACTCAAGCTCAAACCCACTTCCCCCACTTGGGCTGACCTAACCTTGTCACTATTATGATTAGTGGGGTGCTAATAGGCTGAAGGAGGGGTAGATTTCAGTTAGGATGGGTAGGAGGGAGAAAACTCCATTAATGGAGGAGAGAAAAAGAAGAGGAAGAAGGCCATTCATGGCTTAGAGCAACCAAGGGCCACCCATTAAGGCTGGGATCAGTTACACTGAGAAAGGGGAGGAGTTTTCAACAGTTTCCCAGCCAGAGGGGTGGCTCAGCCTGTCCAAATAGTGAAACCGAAATTGGCCATTAATGTCCATTCATGGTCATAGGAGTTACACCCCCTCCTCTCCCCAATTGAGGCTTAAAACACCATCAGTGGGCTGAGAGAAGACTTTCCCACTCCTTACCTGAAGAAATAGAGCCTCCCCACTATGTTGTTGCAGAAACCAAGCGGCGCCACCATCAACAATTGCTTCGCGACGATCTTTGCGACTTCAGGCCTCCGACAAGGTCCTCCTCCTCTCCTTGCTTCATGGATAGATCATAGGGATGTTTAGGTTCAAGGTTCGGGCTTAATCGAGCACGAACCAATCGTTCGTGGGCACGATCCTGGCTTGGGAAAGTGTGTTGATGATGATGCTGGAACTTCTTTATTTTCCTAGAGTGGGATGGAAAATCTTTCCGAGGAGGCCTCGGAGGCTGCTTGTAAGGTTGATTTCTCTCTGTTACAAGCCTGGAGACAAAGCTGGGGTTGCTCTTCTCACCACGGATGTATGAGTTGGCTAATCCAATCAACTCTTGATAAGTCCTTGGCGCTCGGACATTATCCTCGAACTTGAGTGGTCCTTCACGCAGACCGTGAATGAGAGCCACTCGATACATTTCTTGATCGACGATCTCAATGTATAAGATCTCTCTCTAGAAACGATCCACAAAATCAGACCAAGTCTCGGTCTCTCGCTGCTTGATCTCAAAGAGGGCTTCTGGACCGCCCTTCCTCTTTATTGAAGTAGAGAATCTGAGCAAGAACTCCCTTCGCAAATAAGCAAAAGAAGAGATGGACTGAGCACAAAGTCCATAGAACCAATCCCTCACTTGACCATCAAAGGTCGTCACAAGGAGTTTGCATTTGGTTGCATCTGTGTGAGTCTTGAGAACAACGATAGATTCAAAATCTCAAAGATGCTTGACTGGATCAGTCTCCCTAGTGTAAATGGGAAATCGCGACTCTTTGAAGTTAGCTGGAGTTGGTTCATACCGAACATTCTCTTTAAATTGCCACTTCTCTTCTTGTTCTCCTACAACATAAGGAAAAAAGGGAGCATAAGCTGCAGCTGCACAAGGAGCTGGAGGATAGAAAGGAAAAGTTTCTGCAGGAGGAGCAAAGGCAGGAGCTTTAGAGTTGGGATAACTTCCCTGAAAATTCAGGAATCTTGCCAGACTTCCTCGACCAGCTTCTCGGAAGAAGTTCTGACGAGCTGCGAATTCGTCATTCTAAGACCGCAAAGGGGCTGCAGGCCCTTACGGAAAGGTTGGTGTTGATGCACGAAATGAAAAAGGACTCGGGCACCACCAGCTAACTATTTGAGCACTACAGAAAGAAGAAGAAGCAAACTGCAAGTAGTAGTCTACTTAGCGGATGAGAGAAAAGAACAGAAGAGTCGTGAATCACGGCAACACCAGACTTCACCCGTCGTGGCCTGAATGCCACTCTTGCGACGGGCTTGACTTTGATTGCAAATGATGGGTTACAAAAGGCGGAAAGAAAAATGTGTAGTAGGCAAGTCAGGGTCCGCAAAGATCGAGATTCGAGTCCGCAGCCTTTAACAAGTAGGCTCTTGGGCTCGAGTAAGCGTGCCTTGGGTGCACCACTTCCCCCTATTTATAGATTTGGGGGTCTTCCCAAACGGTCAGGGCTAAAATAACCGGCTGCCTGGGATACAAGAGAGCCGGGCAGCGGTGACGGGAATAAAAAAGAAATGGACAAGCAGTCCACGCGAGATAGGCGGACTAGGCTTGCGAGCTGGGGCATCCACTTGGTCGTGCAGAATGTAATCCTGGCTGGAGGGGTGCGACCTGAGCAGACTTACGCTGAAGTCCTCCTAGTGACGCCAGATCTTGAAAATAACCATGGTGGGGCGACCTGAGCGGACTGAAAAATGGAGTCCGCTTCTGGGGGTGCCTTGACGACCTGAGCGGACTGAGTGTCTCGTGTCCTCCAAAAGAGGAGAAATGTCTCGCCGGGCATGTTGCGCATTCTGGGGTTAACATAATCCCCGCACATTTTCAAGTTTTGGAAAATTTTGAAAATGTTTCCTTAACCTCCGAGTCCGCAACTGTCATAAATATTGCCTGGGATATAAATATGGTCGGAAGAACTGCATTCTGCCAGAACTGTCTGCGCAACGAGCCGATACTCACCACTTGCGGTCTGCACTCTCTAGTCCAGCATGGAGAGACTCGGATCTTTCTTTGGCAACTTGACTCAAAGACTGACAAATCTAAGGCGAACACACAAATTAAGAAAGCAGATCAACAGAGCGAGACAACTATCCACCACGTTGGAGAGAGTTCGTAAAAGGAAAAGTCGACCACTTATTTAGCCCGAAAAAACAAGGAGCTAGACCCCGAGCGGCCAGATGCTTCCCTAGCTCAGGACATGCCATCTCGGGGTGCGGATAGGATCTCTAATCCGTTGCGGATTTCTGACTAGAACTCTGCGAACTCGGGGGGTATGGCCATAATCGTCTCTTCCTCTGGGACAGACATGCTGCAGATAGATACTGAGAAGGAGGTCTCATCACCGAGATTCCGACAGTCATATACTGAGGAGATGCGGATTGTTGATCTGGAGGCTGAAAAGTGAACAGAAAAGGTCGGGGAAGATGAGCCAGTGGAGCCGGCTGAAGAGCAAATCGCAGAACCAGCGACTTCTTTGACCGTAGTCAGCACCAATCAGGACGCAGCCCGCGCGAATCCGCCGGACTCTCAACAGGTCGTGCTGGCCTTGGAGAAAAATGGCCCTGAGAAGAAAAGGAAGAGGGACAAGTCTTCTATTGTCGAGAGAGTGGAAAAGAAGCTGCGGGCTCAGAAAGAGAAGAATGTTTCTGTGTGGACGGGTGCGGAGAGCTTGTAGTACAGGCAGCGAGATAAATAAGTTCCCGACGCGAGCTTGGTCACACCGGATGCCACTATCTCGGGGGGCGACTCCTTATCAACGGTCAGCTTGTCTACCACTAAAATACTCGACAATGTTGACAACGAGTGGCTTGCTGAGATAAATCAATCTCTGATTGAGGTGTTGCAGTTCGATGTCGAGATAGTGGGAGAGAAAGTTGCCGACCCCTCCCCCTCTCTTGCGGATGATAAAAGGGAGAAGACGGCAAAAGAGTAACTCGCTATCATGCAGGCCAAGGTTGAGGCGGTCTCTGAAAGGCTGGAAGTGGACAGGCGAGCTGAAGACCTGCGAACTACGGTGGAGTTGATGCGGTCAGGCAAACTGCACAACTACCCCGACAGTTTCAGCATCGATGGCTTTATAAGTGTCCACCCCGAAAGTCGCAGCCGGTAAAAATTATTACGTAGACTGAGGATATAGTTTCTTCCAGTAAATCAGTTGTCAGGCAGAAGGAGAAAGTTTATCGAAGGTGGAAGCAACATTTGGACGCTTTTGATCTGGAGCGAGTGAGGCGGCCTGTGGTGGATAGTCGCCAGATTGCCGCGAAGATTACAAAAAGTTACTTTTTCTTTATCTTTTTAAGCCTACCGTGAACTGGAAATTAAGATGAATTTCGTTCCCTTTGTTGCAGTTCTGAAATCGCAACAAGGTTCCGTGGAGGAAGGTGAGATCGTGTCATCGCCCGCAGATGCACTGGCTAAAACTGTGATGCCTCTCCCCGCTGAGCCCGCGCAAGGTGAATAGTCCGTCCTGGAAAAATATGTTTCGTTAGCAAATAAATATGAGGAGGACCTGAACGAAACTCATGTTGAACTAAGCAAGGGTAAAGAGCGAGAAAGGATGTTAGAGAGCCAAGTTGCAAGCATTTCCGTCGTGGTGGAAAGCTTAAAGAAGGAAAAACAGCAGCTAAGCGAGGACGATCGCCACTATAGAAGCAAATACTTGGCCATGGTGCGAGAAGGGAAGAAGCAGGTCGCCGAGGTCGCCGAGATAGCCAGAGTTCGGTCACAAATGCCGGCTCAGCCCGCCCCGAGGGAAGCATCAGCCCCGGCGGAGAGCGGGCAGACCGCGATGGTCGCAGAGCCGAGGTCAGCAGGCAAGCTCGTGATCCCATTCAACCGGGTTGTCAGGGACACTGCTTGCATGAACCACACCTTCAACAATATGCATCACCTCGTCAGCAGCTGTATAGAGAGATACTGCGAGGAAGAGACCAAGCGGCTTATCTTGTGACGGATGAGGAGGGGCGACCTGGCTATCGGATGGATAGGGAGGAACGACCTGCTCGTCGTTCAAGCCGCTGAGCTCGCGAACGCTTATTTTGAACATTGTATAATTTGATATGGATTTGCTATTCTTGTCGTGATGCGGACATCATTTGTTTTCTGTATAACATTGTATGGTATTGTTGTGTATTCTTTATACTATGCTGCCATATGTGTGATGCATGCTTTTCTACAGGCTGTTTGAATGCGACTTATGCGAACTGCTATGTGCGAGCTGCATTTTTCGTGTGTTGAATGTTTGCAAGTTGAGCAAACTATGCCTGTTATTATTTGAATTTGAAGAAAATCTGAAGAGAATCGAGCTGCGCGGAATGAGATTGAATCCGCAAAACCTTATCTGACTATGCAGGGAGCCTGAAAAGAAGCGAGTTGCGCGGATTAAGCTTGAATCCACAAAACCTTATCTGAATTTGCAGGGAGCCTGAAAAGAAGCTAGCTGTGCGGATTGAGCTATCAATCTTGGCAGATTGGATGTCAACTGTCTGTCAAGGTTTTTCTATAAATACGGTCTCCACTTTCTTTCTGTATCAAAAAACGTTGAAGCTGAAAGCCCTGCGGTCTGAAAAAATGGTGTCCGCACGTACTGATGCTGCAGCTGCCTTTCACTCTGCCGAACATAAAAGAAGCCGACTGACCGCGGCTGACTTGGAGATCTTCTGGGAGAGGTACATGGTGGGCTCGTCGGTGCATGCACGTCTACCTGAGGATCAAGAATGGCTGAACTTGTAAGACCCCCTTTTTTTTCTTTTTCTTTTTAAACAACCAGGGTATTAGGCCCAGAATCTCCGCTTTACGGTGACACCTTCACACCCTGAAGGGTCATCACCACAAGGCGCCGATTCCGCCGGCCAATTCGATCACAGAAAGGTAGCACAATAATTGAAGTATGTAAAAGCAAGTCCACTGGTAAATCACATATATAAAATAAAATCTCCACGAAGGGAGTGACCACGGAATAATAATCAGAGTACTAGAAATGCGGGCTTATGCCCGGTACATCATATCCTCACTACAAAACGCTCATGCGGAAGCAAACTATATCATCTAATATAAGTCAGGACTCACAGTCCCAGCTGACTGAACTCTTGAGCTAGACTGTCCCATCTCCAAGCGGGCCAACCTCCGGGGCTGCTGCTCCATGTTGGGCTCCTCGATCCCCTAAATGATGTGGTTCGAAAACCATTTGTCTATAAGACTAAGTCCTATCATCCCCCACCCCTTCCCCCATGGCCCTTAGGCACCGAGCGGAGAGGATGAGAGGGAAGGACATGAAAGTGGAGAATAAGACAAAGCAGGTGGCGGAGGACCTATACTAGCAGCTTATAATATAAATGGCAGTAAGGTAATATGAATTATAACCTTGACTTATGAGCGGAAACGCATAAGCCAAGAGATCTTTTGCAAAGCTCCCATCATATAAAGTGTCCAATACCACTTATACGTTGGGGTATCAGTTATCAAACAACAGCATATATTTATATTGAATTTAACCTTAATTTATAAACTTGCCCACACAAGCTTATAGACCAAGGGGTCGTTTTGCAAGTCCTAATGTATAAGCCTCCCATTCCACTTATACATTAGGTGTCAGGGGTTAAATGAATCGATTATGCTATGATATGCAAGTGGGTATGATGGAACATGCAAGTGCAACTCACACACCCGTCTCTTTGCACACAGACCTTTAGTTCCCCCTTTCGGAGCCGTTACCTCCCAGGATACCTCCGTAGTGGCAGACGGAAGCGGTGGGTTGGGCCTCGCCCACCTCTAAACCAGTAAAGCACTACCGATCAGACCTATCGTACGCCTCAATGCTTCGTGCACTAAGTGGACGCCTGCGTACTCTTGTCGGCTGGCACACCAGACTTCTGTTGGCGAAGTGCTAACCACACTTGCCGAGTCAGCGTATTGGCGTCGGTGCATCGACCCTCAAATAACGAAGACAAACCACCTTAATTTCCTTTCCTTTTATGCACATGCAAGTTTTAACCGAGCCGAAGCTCCCCGGACAAAAACGTCCGTCTCTTAGCCAATCGAGCCGAAGCTACCCGGACCATTCCGTCCGTCTCTTAACTAGTCGAGCCGAAGCTCCCAACAATCTCCCCATGCAAATAGTGTTTGTGAAATATGAGATTCTAATTACTATGTTACTCTTTTCAGTTTGTTATTACAGTTTACGTTAACCCAGGACTGCCCCCGGTATTCCCTGTGAAGGGCTCTCAAAGGGCACTAGGAACTATGATGGTAGCTGTAGCCCATCGTTCCCTTTCGCAAGGCACTAATTATTAGTTGAATCCCTTACCCATTACTTTCTCGTGTTACGATATACTAATCTAGAGTGATTTTTACTCTTCCTTTCCTCGGGGAAGACAATCTTTCGTCGAACCCAAATACCCCTAGAATCTAGCCAAACCACTTCTCGCAGCTCTTCCTATCCCTCTATAGTGAAATCATCCACACAAGTCCACCAAGCCAAAACGACAACTCCAACAACTATCCCAGATCATGTCCTATTGCTATTTAGAAATTTGCTACATGCAGACCAACCTAGGCTATATGTCGAACCGAATAGGGGACAATCCAAATAATCATCCAAGTGCCCTAAGTTATTTAATGGAGGCTTATCATGACACCAATAGACTAAATCCAGAAAATAATAATTTTATTAATATTCTGATATTTTAATTAATTTTTTAAGGGTTCCAAGAGCTACCATTTGGTCATGAAGTGCACATTTAAAGTAAGTATAAGACTTCATAAAATCATGATAAATTTTACAGAGCAAATCAACAGTAAATCCAAGACATGTGAATTTTTTAAAATGGTTTAGGCCCCAAAATCATAATTTAGCATATAAGGTTCATAATACCTATTTTAAGAATCAAAGGCCAGAAATAATGTTCCAGAAATTATAGCAAAAATCCAGTATGATCATCATGGCCTAAAAACACTCTAGGAGGATTCTCAAAATTCTTCAGTGAACAGTAACTCCTAATTTAATTTTACATTGTTAATCCAAGCTCTTGGGTTATTGAAGCAAGTACTGTAAATAATTACCTAAAAATTATGAGAAAATTCCAGGACTTACATATTGATATAAAACACCCACTGACCAGATTTCATTATTTTTATTATTATACTGAGCTCCACATCTATTTTTGATCAAAATTCATAGTTCATAATTTTATGAATGAATTACCTAAAATAATCAGATAAAACTCCCAAGAAAAATACAGAAGGTATAACATGCTATAAAATGCCCTAATCCAAGATTTCATAACATTCCAGTGAACAAAAATTCTAGAATCATCAAAGTAAATATCTAAGGCACAACTTGGGTTGTGAATAAGGTACTATATAAATTAACCCAAAAATCTCAAAAAAATAATATTATGGCCATTTAAACCAGAAAATCACCCTGCCCAAAATTTCATTTGATTAGAAGTTCAATTGGCAGCCTAATAATTCAAAATAAGGTTGGTGCCCAAAACTAGGGTTAGAGTTTTGAGGGGGTTAAAGGATTACAAATTTAATGAAACTTCATCCATAGGACCATATACTCTCTATGATCTTCCCCACCAAATTTAAGGTCATTCCAAAGTCATTTGACCATATGACCATCAAACCCTAAAAATCCCATAAAAGAATCTACCCTAGAGTCCTAGGGATACCCTGCCCCAAATAACTCCAAAATCCATTGGATTGTGTGTCATACAATAAAGAGTCAGTGACCAAAGTTTCAGCCTGTATTGAGGTGATTTGGCCACTCAAAACTCTAATGGGGTGTTTTGACCTAATTACCCCTATGAGGGTCAACCTAGGGTTGGATAAAACCTAATCAAAACATCTCCAAATGAGATGAAATTTTTACCAGAGCCTTAGCATGCCCTTTAAGACTACCCACCCCTATTTGGGGGGATTTTGAGGTGTTTAGGACACCTAATTAAATTATACATGTTTTATTAAATTTTTACAAAAACTATAGGAAAATATTCTCCAAAAATTCTGATTTTTGGATAGGCCTTAGGTATTGTTAGGATAGAATCCCTGCCCAAATTTCAGGACATTTGGAAAAGGGATGACAGGTGGGCATCCATTTGAATTTCAAGATAGCCCTAGGTATAGGTCCCACTAAAATGGGTGCCGTGGCCCATCCATTGGTCCAAACTTGTCTAAATAAATTTTGGATTAAATTAGACCCTTAGGGCTACATATTTTATGTTGATGACTTTTCCTTTAGGTGAGCCGATGTATTTTTAAAAATTTAAACCATATACTGTAAAAAAGTGTGACAAAATTAAATAAATCAAGGAAATAATGATTAATAATAATCTCAGCACGAATCTTAAAGTGCCCTTCTGGACGGCATCGGCTCATCTCCTTCCTCTAGCCAACGGCCAAGATTGACCCATCCTGGAGCGGCTTGCGGGCCAATTTCCCGGCCACCCGACCACTTCCCCGTCCAGCCAACGACAACACCACCTTCAGGGAGGTGGGGACTACCCCCAGCCGGCGGCACGGCCGCCGGAGGCGACTGTTCCGGCAAACCCGGGAGGATAATTTTCACCCGATTTCCATGGATTTGGAATTTTGGATCGGGCTCAATTGAGCCCGAACCTTGCCCTAATCAATTCCTAAGATCTACCCATGAAGAGAGGAGTGAAGGAGGACCTTTTCGGCGGCCTGAATACGGGAGGAACGACGGGATGCCATGGTCGACGGCGGCGGCGCTCGGCTTCTGCAACAGCACTATGCACTGGCTCGGCTCCTTCGGGTAAGTGGTGGGAAATCTTACCCTTGACCCACTGATGGGGTTTAAATGCGGGATTGGGGAGGGGAAGGGCTGTAGCTTCAATGGCCATTAAAGCCATTAAAGGGGTGGCTCGGGTTGAGAGGTGGGGGGCTGAATCTGCCCCTTGGTGGCCGGGAAATGGCTCGAATCAACTCCTCTCCCCTAGAGGAGTTGATTGCACCCATAAAGGGTGGCTGTTAGCCTCCTTTGGCCGGTCCCCATACCATTCCTATTCCCCCCCCCCATTTTCTCTCTCCACCATTACCATGAAATGAAGTCCCCCTTTCTCTCTCCTAGTCAACAAGTTGACTGGTCAAACCCCCTAGGATATATGCAACAATTCCACTCATAAGAATTATGAGAATTGAAGTTAGCCTTCGGAAGTAATGGCTAAAGCTTGGGTTAGCCCATTTGGGCTAGGTTGACCCAAAATGGGCTTGGGTTGACTTTGGTCCACATGACCATTTAGGTTGACCCCAAGGGTCCTTAATGACTCATTGTCTTCCCTGGAGTTCAAGGAAAGGTTGGGTAGGGTTGACTTTGCCCATTGAAGGTCACCTGCCCCTTGGTTAGGGCACTTTGACCAATCTGGGTCTAGAGTTGACTTGGGTCAACTTAGCCACTAGGCTTGACTCCAATGGGTCCTTGGTGACCCTTTGACCTCACTTTAAGGTTAGGGAGGCATGGTGGGGTCTCTTGAGCACATTAGAGGCCACTTGCCCTTAGTTAGGGCACCTTGTCCAATTTTTGGCCTGTGGTGGTCCCAGGTCAGATTGGTCACTTTGGGTTGACTTGCATGGACCCTTAGGGATCTAGTGGATCCTCTAATAGGTTAGTGGTGTTGTGGTGGGTCATGGAGTCATGGTGAAGCCCTAAAGTCAAACCTTAGATCTGGTGATGAGGTTGTGCCATAGGCAGACCAAGGTGAGTCTCACCTTGGCCTTTGATTACTTGGCCCTTTCTAGCTCCCTAGGGCTTTGTCATGACTTGGTCATGACCAAAACCACTCTTAGGGGTATAGTTGAAAATGGGATGTTACAAATCTTAATAAACAAAGCAAAGATTTCGTCCCATAAATCAAGGTTAAGCCTACGGGGACTCCTATCAGAGGGAAAGAAACTTGTAACATCCTATGAGAAGTGTAGGATTACATCTCGATGCCATGTTTGCTAAGTGAGGTTTAACAGGAAAACTCACATCTATGACTAATTTGCCCAATTGATAACGTTTTCCCCCAATAAACAAAAGATTAGCCCCTATTCTTGAAATTCCAGTCCTACTAGTTTAAAAATAGGAAAGAAAATTGAACGTCCTTAGAGGTTGTGGGGTATACCTGACTGAACAGCTCTGGATACTTTTGTCGCATCAGGTCATGGGGTTCCCAGCTATGCTCCTCCTGGCCATGATTCCTCCACAGAACTTTGACTAATGGAACTTTCTTGCGACGCAGGACCCGTACTCCTCTGTCATCAATTCGAACCAGTTCCAAGTGAATAGACCGGTTTGAAGCTACCGGCCCATCTGTGGTCAAGATCTGCTGCTCTGGGCGTAGTAGAGCCCTCCTTAGTGAAGAAATGTTGAAGACGTCGTGTAGAGCTGCCAGCTCCGGTGGCAATTCCAGCCTGCAGGCTATGGGCCCGATCCGCTCCAGGATCTGGTAAGGGCCGATATACCTAGGGCTGAGCTTCTTCTTCCGACCACGCACCCGTGAAACTCCATGCATGGGCTAGATCTTCAAAAACACTCAGTCCCCCACACTAAAATCCACCTTACGATGTCGGGCGTCATAGTACTTAGCCTGTCTGCTCTTCGCCTCTAACATCCTATCTCTGATCAGTCTCACCTGAGCCTCTGTGTCTTCAACAAAATCCGATCCCAACACTTTCGGATCCTCGTCCTGAACCCAAGAAAGCGGGGTCCTGCATTTCCTTCCATACAAGGCTTTATAAGGCGTCATCCTGATGCTGGACTGGTAGCTGTTGTTATAGGAGAACTCGACCAGGGGTAGGAGCTTTTCCCATGGCACCCCGCGGTCCAAAATGCATAGCCTCAAAAGATCTTCCAGCGTCCGATTGGTGCGTTCCATCTACCCATCCGTCTAGGGATGGAATGCGGTGCTGAAGGTCAATCGCGTGCCTAAGTAAGCTTGCACGGATCTCCACTCCCTAAAAGTGAACCGACCATCCCGATCTAACACGATCGTCCTGGGCACCCCATGGTATCGAACAAACTGTTCCACAAATCTCTGCACTAGTACTCCCACTGAGTCATCCTTCCTGATCAGAATGAATCTGGCCACCTTCGTCAACCGATCGACGATGACCCAAATCGAGTCGTTTCTCGTCCGTGATCGGGGGAGGCCATGAATAAAATCCATCATGATGTCCTCAAATTTCCACTCTGGCACCGAGAGTGGGTGTAGCAATCTAGCGGGGTTCCTGCACTCCGCCTTCACCAACTTGCATGCCTCGCAATGAGTCACGAAGTACGTAATGTCCTTCTTCATCCCTGGACAAAACATCATCTTTTTCAAATCTGCCGTCATCTTGGTGATCCCCAGGCGTATAGAGTATCTGCTACAATGTGCCTCCGCCATGATGTCCTCCCAAATCCGGCCTCCTGCGGGTATATATACCCCGCCTCTAAAACATAGAAATCCATCTCTCAGTGAATAATCCCCTATCAAACGCTCCTCCAAAGCTCGGAATATCGGCTCTGCCCATGCATCTGTCCTCTGCCCGTCCCGGATGCAGTCCCAAATATCATCTATGGCCACCATCGATGCTAAATACTCCCTATACAGCTCTGGATCATTCTCGGATACAAGGGATATCTGCATATCTCTGAAGGACCGGACTAACTCCATGGACATAACCTGGGGCCCAGATTCGGAAGTGGTAGCTCTCCGACTCAACGCATCGGCCACCACGTTTGCCTTCCCTGGATGGTAGTGCATCTCATACTAGTAATACGCTAAGAACTCCACCCAGCGTCTCTGCCTGATATTAAGCTCCTTCGGCGTGTCCACGTATTTCAGGTTCTTGTGATTGGAGTAGATGTCGCAGCGGACTCCATAAAGATAATGGCGCCAGACCTTCAGACAAAAAATGACCACTCCCATCTCAAGGTCGTGCACCTGGTAGTTCTGCTCGTGCTTCTTCAACTAGCGAGACGCATATGCAATCACATGGCCCTTCTGCATCAGTACAGCTCCCATACCCTGGTAGGAAGCGTCGGTGTAGACCTGAAAACCTTCTCTCCCTGAGGGGAGAGTAAGTATGGGGGCTGAGGTGAGTCGATCCTTATACTCCTGGAAAGCCGCCTAGCACAGCGGGGTCCAAACGAAAGGTGCCTCCTTCTTCGTCAAAGATGTGAGGGGGAGGGCAATTTGAGAGAACCCCTCCACGAACTTCTGGTAATAACCGGCAAGTCCTAGAAATCTTCGTACATTGGTGGCTGTCTTCAACTGCGACCAATCTCGTACGGCCTGAATCTTTGCCGGATCCACTGCCAACCCGGCTCCACTTATAATATGGCCTAGGAAGCCTACCTCCTTCAACCAGAACTGACATTTGCTGAACTTTGCATATAAATGATTCTCCTGCAGTCTCTGTAGGGTTAGTGCCAGATGGCGAGTGTGCTCCTCCTCCGTTATTGAGTAGATGAGGATGTAATTGATAAACACAATGACAAACACATCTAGGTACTCCTTGAAAACCTAGTTCATGAGGGTCATGAATGTCAAAGGTGCATTCGTGAGCCCGAAGGACATCACTGTAAACTCAAACAATCCATATCTGCTACTAAAAGCAGTCTTCTGAATATCCTCCTCTCGAATCAGAAGCTTGTAGTAGCCCGACCTCAAATCCAATTTTGAAAAGAAGTGCGCCCCCTCCAGCTGGTCGAACAGCTCGTTTATCCTTGGCAGTGGATAGGTATTCCGAACCGTCAGCCGGTTTAGTGCTCGGTAGTCGATGCACAACCTAAGTGTCCCATCTTTCTTTTTAACGAACAATACCGGAGCTCCCCATGGTGATGAGCTCGGCTGGACAAACCCTGACTCTACTAGTTCCTGCAACTGACTTCGAAACTCTGCCAACTCTTTCGGGGCCATCCTGTAAGGAGCCCTAGATGCCGGCTTGGCCCCCGGCACAAGCTGTATTTGGAAGTACTGCTCTCGGTGCGGAGGTAGTCCTGGCAGTTTCTCTGGAAAGATGTCAGCAAAATCTCGCACCACCGAAATGTCTGTCACAGACTCCTTGACTCCCGCCATCTCAAACAGAATCTGATAGACCTCCTCTCCCTTCAAATGGGCCTTAATGGCCTGTACCGAAGATAAGAGTATACGAGAGGCTGGTCTTATACCTTCGATGACAATGAAAGAGTCCCCGTGTCTCACGGTGATCCTCTTCGCTTGGCAATCAATCTCGGCATGGTTCTAGTGCAGCCATACCATGCCCAGGATCAGATCGTAGTCCGTCAGCTTCAAAATCATCGCTAGAGCCTCGAACGCCTTTCCACAAATTTCTGTCTCCATATTGCAGTGGTCCGTGGTAAGGAGCTCAGATCCATCCGGTAGTCGCACCCTCATCTTCAAGCCCGTGAATCGCTCCACGCCTTCCAATCCTTCTACGGACGTTTCCTACACAAAGGAGTGAGTGGCTCCAGTATCGAAAAGCGTGCGGGCAGGCTTGCCGCTGGTGAAGACTATACCTGGGGCGATTAAATGTCTTAGGGTTCTATAATGAGTTTTCTTTCCTTGCTAATCTATCTAGTGCGGTTCTACATTTAACCACTAAAAGGGAAATTCTATAAAAAATAAAGAAACTTTGCGGCGTACCTGTTATGACTTGCTCTGGATTCCGAGGCTGCGCAAGGTCCAAAGCATATACCTGCTCCCTTCCCTATTTACGATCTCCCTCCTGGTATCCACGACCGCGGCCGCGTCCTCGTCCTCCGTAATGCTGAGCTGGTGGGACACAATGTGGTGCTGGAGGTGGTGCCCCCCTCATGGGGCAGTTCCTCCGGATGTGCCCAATCTGTTGATAAAGGAAGCACTCTGGTGGGGGATACGCCATTCCCCCGGGTCTCGGCATCTCCTGCATCCGAAGAGGTTGAGGGGCCAATATCACCTGCTCCCTCGGCTCCTTCCTCACTTCCTGACGAGGCTGGTCCTCTGTCCTTCTCCCCTCTAGTATAGCACCTCGCCACTGGTCATTTCTGACTCTCCGTCCCTGATCCTCTGTTGGCCGCTTCCGGCCCCGAGTGGTGTGCCAATCAGCCTCAATCCTCTTTGCCATCCAAAATCTGGGAGATAGGCCCATCGGATACAAACAACAAAGCCTCCCTCAAATTCTCCTGCAGGCCCTTATAGAACCTCTTGATGTACCCTGCTTCGTCCAGCTGGTAAGAATCTGCGTATCGAGCCAGATGGTAGAACTCCCGATGGGACTCCACCACCGTCCGGGTGCCCTGCTTCAGTTGTAAGAACCGCTCCTACAACTAATCCCTGGCCGACTGCGGAACGAAATGCTCTAGCAGCGCGGCCCTGAACTCTTCCCAGGTAACCTCCGAAACATCCCTATCGGCAAATGTCGTGTCCAACAGTGTCTTCCACCACCTCTTGGCATGGGACTCCAGGCAAGAGACAACCAGAGCCACCCTCTCCTCTCAGGGACACCGTATCCCGGTCAGCATCTCGTACATAATATCCAGCCACTCTTCCGTCCGAACCGCCGACTCTATCCCCAAGTAGGACGGGGGAGAAAGTCCTCGGAAGATGCTCAACCAGTTGTCCCCCGGATTTGCCTGCGGGATCAGAACCTGCTGGGCCCTGAAAGCCTCCAAGATGGCAGTCAGAGTCTGTCCCATGTCTGACTGAAGGAAAGGAGGGGGGGACCGGTGGAGGTAGTGCAACATCCTGAGCCTGTTGAACTCCACCTTGTGGCGTAGGCTGTGCTAGAGGCTGCGTAACGAAAACCCATACTGAGAAAACGTTTAATATTTAATAAAAGTGGACAATTTATATGTGATCCCCATATGAGCACACCACTACTTCCGCTGCATAGTTTGTCCCCAAACTAAACTCGAGCGGGGGTGACCAAGGGTTAGTGGACTGCTACCTTTTTCAGATCGATGTTTCCCTCTGATACCACTTGTAAGACACCTTTTTTTTTCTTTTTCTTTTAAAACCATCGGGGTCTTAGGCCCAGAATCACCGCTTTGCGGTGACACCTTCACGCCCTGAAAGGTCATCACCATAAGGCGCCGATTCCGCCGGCCAATTCGATCATAGAAAGGTAGCACAATAATTGAAGTATGTAAAAGCAAGTCCACTGGTAAATCACATATATAAAAATAAAATCTCCACGAAGGGAGTGTCCATAGAATAATAATCAGAGTACTAGAAATGCGGGCTTATGCCCGGTACATCATATCCTCACTACAAAACGCTCATGCGGAAGCAAACTATATCATCTAATATAAGTCAGGACTCATAGTCCCAGCTGACTGAACTCCTGAGCAAGACTGTCCCATCTCCAAGCGGGCCGACCTCCGGGGCTGCTACTCCATGTTGGGCTCCACGATCCCCTAAATGATGTGGTTCGAAAACCATTAGTCTATAAGACTAAGTCCTATCATCCCCCACCCCTTCCCCCATGGCCCTTAGGCACCGAGTAGAGAGGATGAGAGGGATGGACATGATGGTGGAGAATAAGACAAAGTAGGTGGCGGTGGACCTATACTATCGGTTTATAATATAAATGGCAGTAAGGTAAAGTATGAATTATAACCTTGACTTATGAGCGGAAACGCATAAGCCAAGGGCTCTTCTGCAAAGCTCCCATCGTATAAAGTGTCCCATACCACTTATACGTTGGGGTGTCGGTTATCAAACAATAGCATATATTTATATTGAATATAACCTTAATTTATAAACTTGCCCGCACAAGCTTATAGACCAAGGGGTCGTTTTGCAAGTCCTAATGTATAAGCGTCCCATTTCACTTATACTTTAGGTGTCAGGGGTTAAATGAATTGATTATGCTATGACATGCAAGTGGGTATCATTGAACATGCAAGTGCAACTCACACACCCGACTCTGTGCACACAGACCTTTAGTTCCCCCTTTCGGAGTCGTTACCTCCCAGGATACCTCCGTAGTGGCAGACGGAAGCGGTGGGTTGGGACTCGCCCACCTCTAAACCAGTAAAGGACTACCGGTCAGACCTATTGTACGCCTCAACACTTGGTGCACTAAGCGGATGCCTGCGTACTCTTGCCGGCTGGCGCATGTGACTTTTGTTGGTGAAGTGCAAACCACACTTGCCGAGTAGGCGTATTGGCGTCGGTGCATCGACCCTCCAATAACGAAGACCCACCACCTTAATTTCCTTTCCTTTTATGCACATGAAAGTTTAACCGTAATCAGACAAAAATCGAGCCGAAGCTCCCCGGACCAAAACGTCCGTCTCTTAGCCAATCGAGTCGAAGCTCCCCGGACCATTCCGTCTGTCTCTTAACCAGTCGAGCTGAAGCTCCCAACAATCTCCCCGTGCAAAAAGTGTTTGTGAAATATTAGATCCTAATTACTATGTTACTCTTTTCAGTTTGTTATTACAGTTTACGTTAACCCAGGACTGCCGCCGGTATTCCCTGTGAAGGGCTCTCAAAGGGCACTAGGAACTATGATGGTAGCTGAAGCCCATCGTTCCCTTTCGCAAGGCACTTATTATTATTGGTTGAATCCCTTACCCATTACTTTCTCGTGTTACGATATACTAACCTAGAGTGATTTTTACTCTTCCTTTCCTTGGGGAAGACGATCTTTCGTCGAACCCAAATACCCCTAGAATCTAGCCAAACCACTTCTCACAGCTCTTCCTATCCCTCTATAGTGAAATCATCCACACCAGTCCACTAAGCCAAAACGACAACTCCAACAACTATCCCGGATCATGTCCTATTGCTATTTAGCAATTTGTTACATGTAGACCAATTTAGGTTATATGTCGAACCGAATAGGGGACAATCAAAATAATCATCCAAGTGCCCTAAGTTAATTAATGGAGGCTTATCATGACACAAATAGACTAAATCAAGAAAATAATAATTTTCCTAATATTCTGATATTTTAATTAATTTTCTTAAGGGTTCCAAGAGCTACCATTTGGACATGAAGTGCACTTTTAAAGTAAGTATAAGACTTCATAAAATTATGATAAATTTTACAGAGCAAATCAACAGTAAATCAAAGACATGTGAATTTTTAAAATGGTTTAGGCCCCAAAATCATAATTTAGAATATAAGGTTCATAATACCTATTTTAAGAATCAAAGGCCAGAAATATTGTTCCAGAAATTATAGCAAAAATCCAGTATGATCATCATGGCCTAAAAAAACTCTAGGAGGATTCTCACAATTTTCCAGGGAACAGTAACTCCTAATTTAATTTTACATTGTTAATCCAAGCTCTTGGGTTATTGAAGCAAGTACTGTAAATAATTACCTAAAAATTATGAGAAAATTCCAGTACTTACATATTGATATAAAACACCCACTGACCAGATTTCATTTTTTTTATAATAATACTAAGCTCCACATCTATTTTTGATCAAAATTCATAGTTCATAATTTTATGAATAAAGTACCTAAAATAATAAGATAAAACTCCCAAGAAAAATACAGAGGGTATAACATGCTATAAGATGCCCTAATCCAAGATTTCATAACATTCCAGTGAATAGAAATTCCAGAATCATCAAAGTAAATATCTAGGGCACAACTAGGGTTGTGAATAAGGTACTATATAAATTAACCCAAAAATCTAAACAAAATTATATTATGGCCATTTAGACCAGAACATCACCCTGCCCGAAATTTCTTTTGATTAGAAGTTCAATTGACAGCCTAATAATTCAAAATAAGGTTGGTGTCCTAAACTAGGGTTAGAGTTTTGAGGGGGTTAAAGGATTTATAATTCAATGAAACTTCATCCACAGGACCATATACTCTATATGATTTTCCCCACCAAATTTCAGGTCATTCCAAAGTCATTTGACCATATGACCATCAAACCCTAAAAATCCCATAAAAGGGTCTACCCTAGAGTCCTAGGGATACCCTGCCCCAAACCACTCCAAAATACCTTGGATGGTTTGTCATACTATAAAGAGTCAGTGACCAAAGTTTCAGCTTCTGTTGAGGTGATTTGGCCACTCAAAACTCTAATGGGGTGTTTTGACCTAATTACCCCTATGAGGGTCAACCTAGGGTTGGATAAAAACCTAATCAAAACATCTTCAAATGAGATGAAATTTTTACCAGAGCCTTAGCATGCCCTTTAAGACTACCCACACAAATATGGGGGGATTTTGAGGTGTTTAGGACACCTAATTAAATTATACATGGTTTATTAAATTTTTACAAAAACTATATAAAAATATTCTCATAAAATTCTGATTTTTGGAAAGGCACTAGGTATAGTTAGGATAGAATCCCTGCCCAAATTTCAGGACTTTTGGACAAGGGATGAGAGGTGGTCATCCATTTGAATTTCAGGATAGCCCTAGGTATAGGTCCCACCAAAATGGGTGCCCTGGCCCAACCAGTGGTCCAAACTTGTCCAAATAAATTTTGGATTAAAGTAGACCCTTAGGGCTACATATTTTATGTTGATGACTTTTCAATTAGGTGAGCCTAAGTATTTTTAAAAATTTAATCCAAATACTGTAAAAAAGTGTGACAGAATTAAATAAATCAAGGAAATAAAGATTAATAATAATCTCAGCACGAATCTTAAAGCGCCCTTTTGGACAGCATCGGCTCATCTCCTTCCTCCAGACAACGGTCAAGATTGACCCGTCCTGGAGTGGCTTGCGGGCCAATTTCCCGGCCACCCAGCCACTTCCCCGGCCGGCCAACGACACCACCACCTTCGGGGAGGTGGGGGCTACCCCCAGCCGACGGCACGGCCGCCGGAGGCGACTGTTCCAGCGAACCCTGGAGGATAATTTTCACCCGATTTCCATGGATTTGGAATTTTGGATCGAGCTCAATTGAGCCCGAACCTTGACCTAATCAATTCCTAAGATCTACCCATGAAGAGAGGAGTGGAGGAGGACCTTTCCGGCGGCCTGAATGCGGGAGGAACGACGGGATGCCATGGTCGACGGAGGCGGCGCTCGGCTTCTGCAACAGCACTATGCACTCGCTCGGCTCCTTTGGGTAAGTGGTGGGAAATCTTCCCCTTGATCCACTGATTGGGTTATAATGCTGGATTGGGGAGGGGAAAGGCTGTAGCTTCAATGGCCATTAAAGCCATTAAAGGGGTGGGGTTGAGAGGTGGGGGGCTGAATCTGCCCCTTGGTGGCCGGGAAATGTCTGGAATCAATTACTCTCCCCTAGAGGAGTTGATTGCAGCCATAAAGGGTGGCTGTTAGCCTCCTTTGGTCGGTCCCCATACCATTCCTCTCCCCCCCCCATTTTCTCTCTCCACCATTACGATGAAATTAAGTCCCCCTTTCTCTCTCCTAGTCACCAAGTTTACTGGTCAAACCCCCTAGGATATATGAAGCCATTCCACTCATAAGAATTATGAGAATTGAAGTTAGCCTTGGGAAGCAATGACTAAAGCTTGGGTTAGCCCATTTGGGCTAGGTTCACCAAAAATGGGCTTGGGTTGACTTTGGCCCACATGATCATTTGGGTTGACCCCCAAGGGTCCTTAGTGACTCATTGTCTTCCCTGGAGGTCTAGGAAAGGTTGGGTAGGGTTGACTTGGCCCATTGAAGGTCACCTGCCCCTTGGTTAGGGCACTTTGACCAATCTGGGTCTAGAGTTGACTTTGGTCAACTTAGCCACTAGGCTTGACTCCAATGGGTCCTTGGTGACCCTTTGACCTCAATTTAAGGTTAGGGAGACATGGTGGGGTCCCTTGAGCACATTACATGCCAATTGCCCTTAAATAGGGCACCTTTTCCAATTTTTGGCCTGTGGTGGTCCCAGGTCAGATTGGTCACTTTGGGTTGACTTGCATGGACCCTTAGGGCTCTAGTGGATCCTCTAATAGGTTAGTGGTGTTGTGGCGGGGTCATGGAGTCATGGTGAAGCCCTAAAGTCAAACATTAGATCTGGTGATGAGGTATTGCCATAGGCAGACCAAGGTGAGTCTCACCTTGGCGTTTGATTACTTGGCCCTTTCTAGCTCCCTAGGGATTTGTCATGACTTGGTCATGCCAAAATCACTCTTAGGGGTCTAGTTGAAAATGGGATGTTACAGAACTTTTCCACTGCTACCCAGATCGCGGTGCCCACCGATCATTTTGACTGTTAGTACAAGTTCCCCCTGCTCTGGGAGGTCGCCGAGATCTTTGATCACTACGGGGTAGTTCCAGGTCAGCTTGTGCCCAACATTGTTACTGCGATCTACAGCTACCTCTCCTACCTGCGCTCGGAAAGGATCCAGTTCTCCCTAAACATATTCAGAAAGATCTTCTCTATCCACTCAATAACCCCGTCCAGAGATCACCAGTATAAGGGAGTAATCTACTTTTACTGCCGAGGAATGAAGGTTGCGGGCTTGCCGAATAAAATACACAACTGGACCTCGAGGTATCTTATTTTTGAGGGCGACTTGGGGTTCCTCCATACTAACCCGCAGGTGCGCGCGGACACTGACATCAAAAGTGGGCCATTGAATACGGTGGAGTCCGCCATCGTGGAATTTTTTGCCGGAGCAAGGCTTGATATCGAACACAATATCCCGTTGTTGCCCGACCAGGATACTATAAGCCGCCAGGAGAGTAAGTATTGCGACCTGACTTTGTATCCGCATGTTGTGAGGTTGTATGACTAACGGGTTTCTTCTTTGCAGCGACCATGGCGGTGCCGGCCTATTTACCTCAAACACCCCCCGGGCTGACTCCTACACAGGGAGATAGAAAAAAGGAAATTGCAAGGAAAAGAAGGGAGGACGACGATCCCGCGGCGGACTATTCTTCATCCAACAGCTTCGATATGGCGGGCTTCGGGAAGAACCAGAGGGATCTGAGGGGTAACCCAATGATCCACTGGCACGAGAAGAAGTAGTTCATCCGCCTCTCCACTGCTCTTCCCTCCTGGAAGAGTCTTTGTACTTCTCGCCACGCTCATGTGGTGATTTCTGCTTTATACGGGAAGCAGAACCTACGCAAGTTGCAGAGCATTGCCCCTGCCGACCTCCCCTTGCTCGCGGCTCAAGCTAGCGCGAATAGCACCGTCACTAACCATTTTATGAGTCGGGTAACACGCGAGCTGCTCAGGGAGAATGAGCATCTGCTATGATAAAATAAGTCTTTAAAAGACAGGAATAAGCGACTGGGAGCAAAAGTCAACAAGTATATGGAAGAAAAGCTGTAAGTATCAATAATCGCCGCAGTCTGTCGTCTATCTGTTACGGATTGATTTATTTACTTTTTCTGCAGACCGCGTACGACGTCACTAACCCCACCTTCTAGAACGCCATGTTTCCTTTTGTGAAGGAAAGCATGGAAGTCGTCGTTGAACGTTTCATCAGCGACGGACTCGCGAAGCAGGGCGTGGATTCCGTCTCTTTCTTGCAACTGTTCCCCGAACTAGTGGACCAAATCGCCGAGTTCGAGCGGGCTGCCAAAGGGAAAGCAATTGATGGAGAGGAAGAGCCTGCTGAAGGAGAGAACCCATAGGTCGCTTCTTCAGACCAACCAGGAAGCTAGTCCTACCAGTCCGCTTCTTCTGATTCCGATGGAAGCAGTGAGCGAACGGAGCCTGCAGATACGAGCGGACAGAGTCCGACCAGCTCCAGCTCCGGTGGCAGCAATAACAGTAACTCAGGCGACTATTCTCCTGTGATCAATTTGATGGGTCGAGTCAATAAGCGCCTGTCGAGAAGAAGCAAAGGACAGAATAGGGACATTATAATTTTTTGTTTTTATTGTAAAGGGTGTGGACTCCGTGCGGGTTCGCTAAAACAAGTAAAATTTTTGAATGAAATGAAAAGGATATTTTGATGTCTTCTGTAATGCTCTGATCTTTGTTTGTAACTGTAGGTCGAACTTCATATACCAATCCGCATCATATAGACGTTGTCCGCGCGATGTAATTTTTCAGTCCATAAGAAATCCTTGTCTAAATTGTTATCACAACTCGTTGCGACAAGAATCTTATTTTTCCCTATCAAAAGTAATGACCATCAAGCAGGCGCTTGAAGAGTTCTAACAGCAATCCGCGCCTTGTAGAAACCGAATCATCCTTTGCAAGTTTTAAGATTACCAAGATAATAAGAGCTGCGATTTAGGATAGTTCTAAAAGAATAGCACTGACATGCGAGCTTGGCGGATTTAGACCACAGTCTGCTTGTATTTATAGTCGAGTCATTGTGAAAGTAACATTGTTAAACCCAAACGAACCCAGCGGACTGAACGGACTAGAAAACCAAAGTTTACTTATGAACAATACGATAATAGATCAACCCACAAAACTGCGGACTGGGCGGACTAGAAAACTAAAGTTTACTTATGAACAATATGATAATAGATCAACCCACAAAACTGCGGACTGGGCGGACTAGAAAACCTGAGTCCGACAAAGTGCTTATTATAATAATAGAAATGAGTTATAGCTCATAACTAAGTGGGCAGGAGCGGCTAGTGCGGCATGGCTGTCCACACCGGGCCATGAACTATAAGACAAACCCAAGGCACGGCGGACTGAGCAGACTAAAAAACCTAAGTCAGGCAAAGTGCTTATTATAATAATGGAAATGACCTATAGCTCATGACCAAGTTGGCAGGTGCGGCTAGTGCAGCATGGCTTTCCACACCGGGCCATGAACTATAAGACTAACCCAAGGCACGGCGAACTGAGCGGACTAGAAAACTTGAGTTTGGCAGAGTGCTTATTCATCGAAATGGTACACTTCCCTCTTGCCTGGAGTATAGCCTAGATTGATCCTTAAGGAAGGTGCGGCCGGAGTTGCATTGCTTTTCCTGGGATCAACAAGGTTGTGGGTCTCCTGCAGGCATTGCTTGAGGGTACCAAGGAGTGTTCGAAGGTAACAAACCAAGACGATCTGCAGGCAGGTGCGGCCGAAGCGGAATTTCTTTCCATGCGTGATCATCAAAGTTGTAATGATATCCCCTAAATGGCATGGTAGAGCTGACTGCCACTCTGTCCCACCAATATGCAGAAGTGGGGTTAGGCATTAGCCGGGATCCGAAGTCCAGTATCCTTACGCAGTAGAACCGATAAGCTCCCACTACATGGTTCGAAATCTCCCCACAACACGTGGTCTTTGTGGTGTTATGCTAATAAAAAGGGTTCTAAGGGAGGTTTTTGCTGAACTCGGCAATATCTCCTGGTATTAGGCAACTGCTGGATTTGCTCAGGGAGAAAAAGAGAGAAAATACCCAAAGAAGTGTTAGTATGAAAACTTTGATAAGTACCCAATTTAGAGAAATTTGTGTAACAAAGAAAAGAGAGTTTAGGGATAGAACCGTTTGGGATTGCCCTTTCTTAATGTATTAACTGTTATTAACCCCAGAATCCACAACAGGCCCAGCGACTCCTCTTTCGGCGGACTCGAGCCCCTCAGTCCTCTCAGGTCGTCAAGGCACCCCCAGAAGCAAACTCTAGTTCTCAGTCCGCTCAGGGTGCCTCACCTTGGTAAGTTTCCAGATCTGGACTCACTAGACGGACTCCAGCGTCAGTCTGCTCATCTCCAGTAAGAATTATGCTCCGCACGGGCAAGGGGATGCCCCAGCTCGCAAGCCCAGTCCGCCTATCTCGCGTGGACTGCTTGTTCATTTCTTTTTTATTCCCGTCACCGCTGCCCGGCTCTCCTGTACCCAAGGCAGCCGGTTATTTTTAGCCCTGCCCGTTGGGGCAGACCCCCAAATCTATTAATAGGGGGAAGTGGTGCACCCAAGGCACGCTGACTCGAGCCTAAGAGCCTACTAGTTAAAGGCTGTAGTCTCGAATCTCGAGCTTTGTGGACTCCGACTTGCCTACTGCATAGTTTTCTTTCCGCCTTTTGTAACCCATTGTTTGCAATCAAAGTCAAGCCCGTCGCAAGAGTGGAATTCAGGACGCGGCGGGCGAAGTCTGGTGTAGTCATGATTCACGGCACTTCTGTTCTTTTCTCTCATCCGCTAAGTAGACTACTGCTTGCAGTTTGCTTGTTCTTCTTTCCCAAGTGTTCAAACAGTTAGCTTGTAGTGCTCGAGTCCTCTTCGCATTTCGTGCATCAATAGTAAACATGCGGCCTTCAAATAAAAGCAATCTTTGAAATCCGCGGATAGAGATGTCAAACCACAAAGCTCGCCACTCAGGCCGCTCAACCTCGCCAGATGATTCATTGTGGGAGGCTTTGGAACAGTCTCGCTGGGAAGCTTAGTTATCTCACAGAGAGACCGACCAGCGACTTGTTACTATTAGCCAAGCTCTGCTCGCGATAACTCACTGGCTTGCTCCCCAGGCCACAGGAGATATTGCTGATACCCCAGTCCGCCAGACTCCTTACTCGTGGTCACACCGGATTTGCCTTTTCGATACGTTACCAAAGAAAAAAAAGAGTAGGAGGAAGGAGAGACCTAGATGTCAGAGTCAAAAGGGGGGAAGAGAAAGAAAACTTCCCTCGTAAAAGTTCTAAATCTTCCATTGACACCAAAGAAGAACGAGTCAAGATGTGGAGAACCACCACCCAAGGGACTTTAGGTCACCGGTTGGCTAATACAAATTCGAGAAACCACTCTCTCCGGTTCGCCGTACTCCAGCTCGCCAGACCCCTCTCCAACAGTCACCTGCAGTCACTCCTCATCCTCGCCACAAAGCTCAGCCCACAGCTCCTCTGCGGCCTCAGGCTGACCAGTTCGCCCCCTGATGGATTTTTTTCAGAGAGGAGGCCAGGGAGACTCCAGCCCGCCATCTTGATTTTGTGGATCGACAATCCGCCGAGCCCGCGGACCCTCATGCGCTAGTACGCTCTTCTACAGAACTTGAGACTCTTTCTCCCTTTATTGATAGGATCTGATGGGAGTCAGCACCCAACAACATTAGAGAACCCCGTCTCCCCTTCTACTCTGGGGATACCGATCAAGTTTCTCATCTGCAGGCTTTCGAGGGGGCAGATGCATTGAGATGCCTCTCTGATGCCTTGAAGTGCATGCTTCTACTCACCACTCTCGACGGACATGCGAGAGAGTGGTTTCATGAGCTGCCCTCGGGCACGATTTCTTCCTTCACTGAGCTTCGCAGCGAACTCCTCCCGAGGTTTCCTACCTCAAAGAAGAGGAAAGATGGGCCGGCAGCCCTTTTTCATATCAAACAAAGAGATAACGAATCAGTAGCGCGATCCATTGATCGGTTCCAGAAGGAGATCCAAGGGGTGAGGAATATGAACCCCGACTACTACATGGTTGCCTTGATTCACGACCTTCGGGAAGGCCCACTGAAGTTTAAAGTAATAACAAAGGCGCCATCAACCTACAAGGAACTGATAGCGTTGGCCAATCGCTTCATTGAAGGTGAGAATGCTAACCCCACCTACATTTCATCACTGATAGCTAAGGCTGGAAGAAGGGATGCTTCCAATGCCTCTTCCAGCAGCCACCATCACAGCAAGCCTCCTCGGTCTGATTTCCAGCCTCCTTCTCAGAGGGGGCGAAACCTCCGTCACAAGAAACCTTTCATCGTCCATCAACAGTGTTGGAACCTTAGGTTCTGATTTGGGTTAGGATCACTATTAGGATTATTAGTTTGACCCAAAATGTATAGTCTAAGGGTCATAGGATTCTCCAGGTATACATCAAAAGAATCCAAGAAGAAAGTGCAGAAAAATTCCAGAGAAGTTCAGTTTTGAAGTTCAGAATTCTAGTCCAAAAATAGCTGAACGGAGTTCAACTATAGTCGAATGGAGTTCAACTATAGTCGAACGGAGTTCAACTATTTCTGTGCTCAGTCAGATGCAGTCAAAAAATAGCTGAATGGAGTTCAACTATAGTCGAACGGAGTTCAACTATAGTCGAACGGAGTTCAACTATTTTTGTGTTCAACTCTAAGAAAACAGAAAACTCAGATACAGGTCAACTATAGTCGAACGGAGTTCAACGATAGTCGAACGGAGTTCAACTATAGTCGAACGCAGATTGGAGAAGCTTTTAGATTAAATTTTGGTGATTTCCTGTGCAGTTATTGGAGACAGCTGGCTAGAGTTATTCAAGGCTTAAGTAAAGGAATTTACAGCAAATATATTTAATGCTAAATATTCTTATGAATATAGCCGTTGGGAGGCGGCATTAAATATGAATCTATTCAGAGATTTATTGTAAGTTACCTTTCCAAGACCGTTTCCTTTCTTGGAAATGTCTATGCCGTATTAGACAAGAATTCAAATGACTTTCCTCAGCCTAGTGGATACATATATATATTATATACAGAAGATAAAAGTGATAGAGAGAGAAAAAGCAGGAAGATTTTTTCTCTCTATAAAAGAAGAACTCTGTAACAAGTTTTCTAACAGAGGAAATCAACTTCATCTTCTTCTTTCTGATCCAGGCTTTCAAGAGACAACATATTCAAATTTGTGTACAGAGCTTGCTGAAGATTTTCATCTAGTTGAAGGCCTACATCCTGAAGCAAAGCTTCCCAGCATTCCTGAACTAATACATATTTTCAGGGGGAGCTTTGACATCATCATCAACTATTGAATCCACTAGTATTCTCTCATTTGATTTGAGAACAGAGAAGAATATCATCAACTCCTAGTTTTCTCAACTGTATACAGGGTTATTACTCCCTTCAAAAGTAAACCCCTTTGGTGGCAGAGCACCTGATCAAAAACCTGTGTTTGGTTTTTTGGCACCTGATCAAAAGCTCAAAGGGTCTTTAGATCTACCTGAATCAGATCTATTGGTGGCATGGCACCTGATCAAAAACCTGTAGTGGATTCCTACTAGGGTTGTAGAAGAGTGGATGTACCTATTGAGAGGGAACCACTATAGTTCCTTGTGTCGTCTGGATTGCTTGCTCTGTTTTCTTCCTTATGTGTTATGAATTTTATTTTGCATTTTATTTTCTAAAAACTCTTAAGCATATCAGATCTATCACCTCACTTTCAATTGTTATCATAGGGAGGTTGATTGTTTGTACAAGCTAACACCTGAATCAAAAGATCTTTGATAGATCTTATTGTTTTTTAGAGTTTTTCATGGCACAAAATGAAGAATGGTCAAGCACTGGACCTCCTAAGTGAAATTTGGACAAGTTTGCACTATGGAAGGCAAGGATTAGGCTTTTTATGAACTCTATTGATGAAACCATTTATAATTCTATCTTGTCAGGTCCCTTTACACCATCTGCAGCTACAGAAGCTCAAAAATTGCTAAAGATGGCTGATGCTCAAGCAATGGATATACTGGCTCAATCTATATCAGATGATATTTTTTCAGGAAGTGGCTGAATGCACTTCAGTAAAGGACATCTGGGACTCCCTCACAGCAATGGTTGCTGAATCAGCTAAAAAGAGAAGATATGATGCTGAAACTTGCAGTGACTCTGAAGTTTCATCCTGTAAAACTGAGGATGAAGAAGAAACAAGAGCAAGAGAGTTTTTCCTGATGGCAATAAATACTTCTTGCAGCAAATCTGATGATGAATCAGATTTTGAAGAATCAGAAGCAGAATATGAAGAGGATCAGGTTATCTCTTCCTTTGATTTCTCCTCAAAACTTTTTAAAGATGATTTTAAAGATTTATGCAATGATTTAATTCAATCTGAGATGGAAATTTAACTTCTCAGAGAAAAATTGAATAATTTATCTTCTGAAAATACAAGTATTAAAGAAGATTTAAAAATTGCTTTAGAACAAATAAATTCTCTAGAATCAACTATAGGGAAAGAAAAACTATATAAAAATAATCAACATTCTGAAATAATTCAGAAACCCAAAAGAAAGAGAAATAAACATAAAAACTTTAAAAAATATATGTTTTTACAAAAATCGTCGGACCTTGGTCGACGATCTCTGCATTTCTTGTCGAACGCCGATCGATGATCTCTGAACCCAGATCTTTAGTTTAAACACTCAGCATACGGGGATTGACGATATCATAAGGTATCGTCGACCAGAGGTCGACGATCATGGAACACATATAATAGTCAACATTTATCTGTGAACCGAGATCGACGATATCAATACAGGTCGTCGAACGCTGATCGACGATCTCAATATAAATCGTCGAACTCAGATTTTCAAAATAGAAATTTTTATTCTTTTGAAAATAATAATCAATCTCAAAATTGTATCAATCCTTTTACCCAATGGTACATCTCTCCAAGAAAATTGCACCCATTAGGTAATAAAGATCAACCTTCATGCTCTTTTATTTCTGATTATCATGAAATAAAACCAGGACCCAAGGTGACCTGGGTCCAGAATTTCTAACCTCTTATTTTCAGGAAAAGACCCTTCAGTGAAGGGGTAACTATATAAGGCTACCAGTTCAAACAGCAATCAATGCTACAACAATAGGGGGAGTTTGAATCAGAGGTTACTGCAGTAGTAGTTTAAGTTATTAAAAAAATCTGGGGAAGATATTAGAGAAATTATTGGAACCACATTTCAGTTGAAAGGAAATGAGCTCAGTTGAAGATTAACATCAGAACAGATACCGAACATATCAGTTTTTGTTCTTAGATTTATATTTCAAAACATTGTTGTTTCTCTGTAAAAGCACACATTTTATATTTGTTTTTTTTGTAAATAGTATCCTCACCCAAATATGGGAGATTGTTGGAACCTTAGGTTTTGATTTGGGTTAGGATCACTATTAGGATTATTAGTTTGACCAAAAATGTATAGTCTAAGGGTCATAGGATTCTCCAGGTATACATCAAAAGAATCCAAGAAGAAAGTACAGAAAAATTCCAGAGAAGTTCAGTTTTGAAGTTCAAAATTCTAGTCCAAAAATAGTTGAATGGAGTTCAACTATAGTCGAACGGAGTTCAACTATTTCTGTGCTCAGTCAGATGTAGTCCAAAAATTGCTGAACAGAGTTCAACTATAGTCGAACGGAGTTCAACTATAGTCGAACGAAGTTCAACTATTTCTGTGTTCAGCTCTAAGAAAACAGAAAACTCAGATACAGGTCAACTATTGTCAAACAGAGCTCAACGATAGTCGAACGGAGTTCAACTATAGTCGAACGCAGATTGGAGAAGCTTTTAGATTAAATTTTGGTGATTTCCTGTGCAGTTATTGGAGACAGCTGGCTAGAGTTATTCAAGGCTTATGTAAAGGAATTTACAGAAAAATATATTTAATGCTAAATATTCTTATAAATATAGCCATTGGGAGGCTGCATTAAATATGAATCTATTTAGAGATTTATTTTCTGTTACCTTTCCAAGATAGTTTCCTTTCTTGGAAATGTCTATGCCCTATCAGACAAGAATTCAAATGACTTTCCACAGCCCAGTGGATACATATATATATTATATATAGAAGATAAAAGAGATATAGAGAGAAAAAGTAGGAAGACTTTTTCTCTCTATAAAAGAAGAACTCTGCAACAAGTTTTCTAACAGAGGAAATCAACTTCATCTTCTTCTTTCTGATCCAGGCTTTCAAGAGACAACATATTCAAATTTGTCTACAGAGCTTGCTGAAGATTTTCATCTAGTTGAAGGCCTACACCTTGAAGCAAAGCTTCCAAGCATTCCTGAACTAATACATATTATCAGGGGGAGCTTTGAAATCATCATCAACTACTGAATCCACTAGTCTTCTCTCATTTGATTTGAGAACAGAGAAGAATATAATCAACTCCTAGTTTTCTAAACTGTGTACAGGGTTATTACTCCCTTCAAAAGTAAACCCCTTTGGTGGCAGAGCACCTGATCAAAAACCTATGTTTGGTTTTTGGGCACCTGATCAAAAGCTCAAAGGGTCTTTAGATCTACCTGAATCAGATCTATTGGTGGCAGGGCACCTGATCAAAAACCTGTAGTGGATTCCTACCATGGTGGTAGAAGAGTGGATGTACCTATTGAGAGGGAACCACTATAGTTCCTTATGTCGCCTGGATTGCTTGCTCTGTTTTCTTCCTTATGTGCTGTGAATTTTATTTTGCATTTTATTTTCTAAAAACTCTTAAGCATATCAGATATATCACCTCACTTTAAAAAAGTTTTGTGATCAGAGACTGTCGTTGGCCGCCACTCCCGCCGTACCCCTTCAGGCTCTGCCCATTCTACAGAATACCTTACCTGCTTCAAGGCCACATGAGAACAGCTCCGTGGAGGAGTTTGCAGATCTGGGGCTTGACATTGAAGAGGTCATCCAGATCATCCAGAAGAAAGCAGAGGAAAAGAGGAAAGGGCCTCAAAGGGATTGGAAGTCCAGAAATAACTCTCAATTCTGCGAATTTCACAAAGAAAAGGGCCATTTTACTAAAGATTGTAATGCCCTTCGACAGCTGGTTGAAAGGTTATTTGCCGAAGGCAAGATCAAAGATCTGGGCAGGAGGAATGATCCTTCAAAACCTTCCACCTCCAAAGGCAAGGAAGTGGTGGAGGTTCAGTTAGAATGCGTAGAGATAGAGGATGAGGGACGTCTGGGGCCCATTAATATTCAGAATGAATGCTGCGATATCGTCGACAAAGGAGCCTCGAGGATACTCTTTTACATTCACGGTGGAGCAGGAACAGAGTCCACTCGGAATTCTTCCCTTGCAAGAGTCACTCGGGCAGAGATTACTTCTACTTCTTCCTCTTCCCCTTCTTCGAGAAGCATCATCTTCGGTCCCGAGGATCTTCCCCCGACCGCTAATCCTTTTGATGATGTTGTTGTGGTCCAAACTGCCATCACAGATTTTACAGTCGATAGGATTCTTATTGATACTGGCAGCTCCGTTAATCTCCTCTTGAAGCCAACCTTTGAAGCCCTAAAGTTTGGAAAGCCTCTGCTTTCCATCGAAGGGCCGCTCTATGGTTTTTCCGGCAAGAGGAAGGAAGTCGAGGGAAGCATCATACTCTCAGTAAGAATTGGGGAGGTGACCAAGCAGATTCAATTTATAGTGGTGGATTCTCCAATCAGCTATCACGGCATCTTCGGGAGGCCTCTGCTAAATAAGTACCAATCAATAATTTCAACCTACCACCTGGCAATCAAGTTCAACAAGGATGGTCATCAATGCAGGGTAAAAAGGTACCCAAGGAAAGCTCGGGAATTCTTCCTCCGCACAGTTAACATGACCAAAGTTCCCCCTCCAATCTTCTCGGCAGTAGCAGAAGTATCTACTTAGTCAGAAGCTGCCATGGATAGCGAAGGTGAAAGTGAGGGTAAGATCTACCTTTGCTCTAGGTGGGGGTGAATAGAGTATATAAAAACAATTTCCAATTTAAAAAATTATTTGCAGTGGAAGACTTGATTTAAGTATATGTGTAATGTGCTTACAAAAAAATAAAACTATGAAGCAATAAACAAAATCACAGCAAACAGCAAAGCAAAAGCACAGCAAACCAGAAGACACAAGGATCTATAGTGGTTCCCCAATCAACCTGGGTACATCCACTCTTCTACCACTCTAGGTAGGAATCCACTGCAGGAATAGTTGATCAGGTTTCCTGGGCACCAATGTGCTTTTGATAAGGTGCTCAAAAACCAAACCTAGATTTTTTGATAAGGTGTCTTGCCACCACTGAGTTTTGACAAGGTCTCAGAAACCAGGCACAAAACTTTTGAAGGGAGTTTTGAGAAACCCTTTTACAGAATCATTGATCTGAGCTCGAAGATCGTCGAACCGAGTTCGAAGACCCGTTGAACTGAGCTCAGAGATAGTCGAACTGAGTTCGATGTTTCGTCGACCTGAGCTCGACGAGAATTATCTTGGTCCTCAGCACTGAATCCTGATCTTTAGAAGGTCTTGAGGGAAGCTTTCAAACCTAAGTACTAACCCTAAGACTCATTCTAATTGACCTATCAGATAATACAGCAAGGTCAACACAAATTACTAAGCACATAGTGATCCTTACCCAAATTAGTAATAGGGTGTTCCAACAATCTCCCCCTATTTGGGTTAGGATTACTATTTACAAGATAAAAAGGAAATAATAAGCATACATCAAAATTAAAAAATAAAATAGAAACAACAATGCGGATAACACATGTTGAGCATTGCAGAATCACAGCAAGAATCACAGATTCAGTCAGAAATAGATATAAGTATCAGCTTACACAAATTACTCATTGCCCTTTTTGAAAATAATTTCTCTATTGGGATTGAGGGCTTCCTTTTTGGATCTTCTATCATCATCTGAACTTAAGGAGTGTCGAAGTATGAGACCAGGCGGTCTGGCGGTTTGAGCCTGGCGGGTTGTTGACCGGGCGGTCTGGCGGATTGAGGTTGGCGGGTTGATTTCCAGGCTGTCGCCGTATGGTATCCGGTGGTCTGACGGCTTATCTCTGGCGGCTTGGAAACCGGCCGGTCTAGCGGTCTCCTACCGCATCTCTCCCTCTTGGTTCTGGTATTGCCGAGCGGTTAGAACATTGTCTAACCGCGCGGCCTGTTCCGGTCTCTTATTCTAGCCGCCCAGATCTGTTGTATAGCTTTAGTCCCACATTGTTAGTTTGTATTCTTCTCTCTCTCCTCCATTCTATAAAAGGGAGGCCATACCTTTGTAAATGATATCTTTTTGGATAATAAAATTTCAATTATTCAAAGTTCCGGCTTGTTTTCTAGTCGTTTATTCTCTGCTCTAGTCGTTTGTTCGCTACTTTTAACATGGTATCAGAGGGATCGATCTTCTCCTCCTGATTCTGTGCGCCCTGTCCGCGCGGCTTGCCCCTTCTTCTCGCGACCTGTTCTCGCTGTTTGCGCCCTGTCCGCGCGTCCTCCTTCTCCTGCCTTTCTGTCGCAGCGACCTATCTCCTTGTTCGTCGCGACCTGCTTCTTTATTCGCCTTTTCCGTTCGCGCGGTCTATCTTCTAGCCGTTCGACCTCTTCCCCGTCTTGGACCTGCGGCTTGGTCGTGGCTTCTCTGGCCGCTGGTGTCTAACATCGTGACCGCCGCAGCTCGTCTTCTTTCTATCCGCGCGGCTTATATTCTAACCACGCGGCCTCTCGCAGTTGTCTCCTATGGCCCTTTCTGAGACCTCCACCACCACCACTCCTATCGCCACTCCGGCGCCGCTTCCTACACCCTCTGGCAACCTTGGCACGGTTTCTAAACTTGTTGGCTCCAACTATCCGGATTGGAGCGTCTCCTTCACTTTTCTTCTCCGCTCTCAGCGTAAACGTCACCACCTCACCGATGACCCTCCTCCCTCAGACTCTGCTGAATTTGATGACTGGGATGCCAGTGATGCGCTTGTCCGCACGTGGTTGGCTAACAGCCTCTCCGATGAATGTCTTCCTGTCATACGCCATGATGAGACGGTCAAGACCGCGTGGCTTCACCTTGCTGCTCTCTACTCAAAGGGGGACCAGACATCCCGCATTTATACTCTCTACGCGGATCTCTTCGCTCGCCCTTCCATGTCTCCTGCTGCGGCTTATCAGCAAGTTCAGGCTCTTGGAGCCGAAATCCTCCAGAATCGCCCCTTCTCCGCGGACTTGGCCGAACAGCACAAACACTTCCAGGAACTCCTGGTTGTTTGTTATCTTCTCCGGCTTCCTGAGTCTTTTGATATGATCCGCCAGCAGATCTTGGGCGAAGCCGAGTCTCCCACCTTGGATGCCACCGCAGCTCGCATCGCCGCGGTTACTTCACTGCTCCAACGTCCTCTATTGTCCTCCCCTCCTCCACCGGACTCCTATGCTCACCAAGTCCAGCGGGGTGGCAATAGTGGTCGCAGCCAATCTGGCACGTGCGGTCCGTCAAGGTTCCTCTGCTCTCACTGTGGTCGTACCGGCCACTCTGTTGACTGCTGCTGGCAGAAACATCCTCATCTTCGTCCCTCCGGTGATACTTCTTCCTCAACCTCCGCCTCCTCTCGGCAGTCTGCTTCTGTGGCCACCACCTCAGGTAGTGCACACATCGTTACCCAAGGTAAATGGCTCATTGACTCTGGTGCTACAAATCACATGACCGGAAACCCTCACTGCTTCTCTCTCCTAGAGACGCATGATCGGTTACCCCCGGTTCTCGTTGCGGATGGTTCGCCGTCCCCGGTTCATGGAACGGGCATGGTTCAAGTCACTCCCTCGCTTCGCTTAGCGGACACTCTCTATGTCCCGAAGTTCCCTTGCAATTTACTCTCCGTTACTACTTTATGCAAGCAACTTCAGTGCTCTGTATTATTTACTCCTACTTCTTGTTGTTTTCAGGACCCGAGGACCCAACGGACGATTGCTACTGGGACTGAGAGCGGCGGCCTCTACTTCCTCGACAATGTTTCCGCTCTGTCCGCCTTCTCTTCCTCGTCTACTGATCTGCTTCAATGGCATCTTCGCCTTGGACATCCTCCTCCTCGGATTCTGCATCAGCTTCTTCCCCACTTACCTCAAACCAGTCCTCCGCTCAACTGCGATGCGTGTCAGCTTGGCAAGCATCACCGCTCCTCCTTCCCGCAGAAGCAAGGCCGTGGTTCCTCCCGCCCTTTTGATCTCATTCATTCTGATATCTGGGGTCCTGCTCCTACTCCCACCGTTGGTCGGGGTAGTTTTTACTTTGTAACTTTTATTGATGATTTCTCCAGATGTACCTGGGTGTATCTATTAAAAGATCGCTCTGAACTCTTATCTGTATGGCAATCTTTTTATAATATGATTAAAACTCAGTTTGCTATTTCTATTAAAGTATTGCGCTCTGATAATGCTAAAGAATATCTCAGTCATGAGTTTTCATCTTTTTGTATGCAACATGGTCTTATTCATCAGACCAGCTGTGTTTACACCTCCCAGCAAAATGGGGTGGCGGAACGTAAAAATCGTCATCTCCTCGATATCGCTCGCACTCTGATGACACAGATGCAGGTGCCTCGCTCCTATTGGGGCTATGCTGTTCTTCTTGCCTGCTATCTCATCAATCGCATTCCCTCTTCTGTTCTTCACGGCAAGACCCCCTTCTCCATTCTCTACCCAACCAAGGAACCCTTTCCTCTTCCTCTCCGTATCTTTGGGTGTACGGCCTTCGTGCATGCTCCGTCTGCTACCCGCGACAAGCTTTCCCCCCGCTCCACCAAATGTGTCTTTTTGGGTTACTCGACAACTCAAAAAGGCTACTGTTGCTTTGATCCCGTTCTGCGCAAACAGTTTGTTTCCGCAGACTTCACCTTCTTTGAAAATGCTTCCTACTTTTCTTTCCCATCTTCACCTCCTCCTGCTGTCTCTGACTCTCCACCATCTCTCTGTGAGCCTTCCACACAAGTCGACGTCTCCCCTCCTATGTCGTCTCCTCCTCCGTCTCCTCCTCTCCCTATTATCTCCCCTCCTTCGTCTCCGCAGCCGTCTCTCTCTAGTCCCGGGCCAGCTTTCTCTGCCACGGATGCTCCGGTCCCTGAGGCACAAGACGACCTGGATCGTCCCATTGCCCTTTGCAAAGGGGTGCGGGCGTGTACCCAACACCCGCTTGCGGCTGTTGTTTCCTATGATCGGCTTACTCCCTCTCGCAGGTGCTTTGCTTTGGCCATCTCGGCTACCACCACTCCCCGCACTTACCAGGAGGCTCTTGTTATTCCTCATTGGAAATCTGCCATGGATGAGGAAATTGCCACTCTTACTGAAAGAGGTACCTGGAACCTTGTTCCTCCACCGATCGGTACTGATGTGGTTGGCTGCCGCTGGGTGTTCGTTGTGAAGTTTCGCCCGGACGGCACTGTGGATCGTTACAAGGCCCGCCTGGTGGCCAAAGGCTTTACTCAGACTTATGGAGTTGACTATTTTGACACTTTCTCTCCGGTTGCTCGCCTCAGCACCATCCGGGTTCTTCTTTCTGTGGCCGTCAACAGGGAGTGGGAAATTTCTCAACTTGACGTCAAGAATGCTTTTCTGTATGGGGATCTTCAGGAGGACGTCTATATGGAGCAACCTCCAGGGTATGTTGCTCAGGGGGAGACACGAGTATGCCAGTTGAAGAAGGCCATCTACGGCCTAAAGCAGAGCCCTCGGGCGTGGTTTGACAAGTTTAGTGGCATTGTGGCTGCAATTGGCTTTGCAAGAAGTTCCGCCGATCACTCATTGTTTATTCGCAAAACCGCATCAGGCCTTGTGGTTTTGGCGGTGTATGTGGATGATATCCTTCTTACCGGCGATGACTAGGCTGGGGTGGACTTGACAAAGAAACACCTCCGTCAACACCTTGTCACGAAGGATATGGGCTCCCCGAAATATTTTTTGGGGATAGAAATCTCTCGGAAGCCCGACTCGTTGGTTCTCTCCCAACGGAAGTATGCGCTTGATCTTCTACAAGAGGCAGGATTGACCGGGGCCAAACCGGCCCGGTATCCCATGGCCACTGGAGAAGACAAAACATGGACAGATGACTCACCGCTTATATCCGATGCCACGAGGTATAGACGTCTGGTGGGCAAACTCATTTATCTCACGGTGACCAGACCCGACATTGCCTATGCTGTAGGCAAGGTCAGTCAGTTCATGCAAGCTCCCAGGGAATGTCATCTTCAGTCTGCCTTGAAGATACTAGAGTATGTCAAAGCAGCACCAGGGAAAGGGCTACTCTTTCAGAAGCATGGTCATCTGAGAATTGAAGCCTACTCAGACTCAAGCTATGCGGATGATAAAGGTGACCGTAAATCTACATCGGGTTTCTGCACATTTGTTGGAGGTAATCTTGTGAGCTGGAAGAGCAAGAAGCAGTCTGTTGTCTCAAGGTCCAGTGCAGAAGCCGAATACCGGAGTATGGCGTCAACCACGTGTGAGTTAAAATGGTTGCGGGCTCTCATGCTTGACCTATGAGAGGTCTACAACTATCCTCTGCCTATGTTTTGTGACAACAAAGCCGCTATATACATATCCAAAAATCCGGTCTTCCATGAGAGAACGAAACATATAGAGGTCGACTGCCATTTCATCTGAGAAGAGGTCTTGAAGAAACAGATTTGCACTCCGTTCGTCACCTCCGACAAAGAGTTGGCTGATATCTTCACCAAGCCAGTTTCTACTTCCTTCTTCCACATTTGTGACAACCTGGGCATGATTGATATCTATGCTCCAGCTTGAGGGGGAGTGTCGAAGTATGAGACCAGGCGGTCTGGCGGTTTGAGCCTGGCGGGTTGTTGACCGGGCGGTCTGGCGGATTGAGGTTGGCGGGTTGATTTCCAGGCTGTCGCCGTATGGTATCCGGCGGTCTGACGGCTTATCTCTGGCGGCTTGGAAACCGGCCGGTCTAGCGGTCTCCTACCGCATCTCTCCCTCTTGGTTCTGGTATTGCCGAGCGGTTAGAACATTGTCTAACCGCGCGGCCTGTTCCGGTCTCTTATTCTAGCCGCCCAGATCTGTTGTATAGCTTTAGTCCCACATTGTTAGTTTGTATTCTTCTCTCTCTCCTCCATTCTATAAAAGGGAGGCCATACCTTTGTAAATGATATCTTTTTGGATAATAAAATTTCAATTATTCAAAGTTCCGGCTTGTTTTCTAGTCGTTTATTCTCTGCTCTAGTCGTTTGTTCGCTACTTTTAACAAGGAGGTTAGAGATTTTGGCCTAGGAACAACAGCCTCAGGATGCAGCTTCATGTAGCTCTCTGGATCAAAGAATTTTATGGAAGCATATCTTTCTAATTCTTTCTTTCTTTGCTCTGATAGTGTTGTGATATTGGAGGTATCTCTGCCTTGCTCTCTTCCTTTCTTGATCTGATCTATTGTTGTAAGTTCTTTCATTCTGGATGTCCATGATAGTGGATTGTTCTCAGGGTCTTCAAATGGAACTGGAGGTTCATATCTATTTAATTCCATTGAGTCAGTAGGAGGAGCTCTAGTGGCAACTCTATCTTTCAGCTTATAAGGGAAAGGACAAGATGTAGAATCAATAGGGCCTTGTCCTTCCCTTTAATATGGGTGTTGTCTTGCTTGATTTCTGGAGTGAGTCCTGTAATCTCTCTGTTTGCCTCTTGACTGATCTCTCCTTGACTGATTCCTCTTTGCTGTTGGCCTCTTGGTTGATATCTATCTTGAGACTCGTAAGATCTTGGCCTAGCAGCAGAAGAAGACTGAAAAGCCGAACCTCCACCAGATCCTGAATCTGGAAGAGGAGGAGGAGGATGGAATTGGGAGGATCCCTTTTCATACTTATCAAGTTTTCTCCTTTTCTTCATGGCCTTAAGTTGATTTCCTGAATATTGTATCCAAGGCTCAGAAATTGGACAGTCATGAAGAATGTAATAAGGTATATCATTGTCATCTTTTACTTTTTCTAGAGGAACTCTTTTCAGTGCCTTGCTTCTTGCTTTCCTCTTCCTTACAATAGTTATAGAGGAGTCATCAGAATCAGTATGGAGTTGGTCACTGTCTGAACTTTGAGGATTATCATAAAGCTCATCAATCCTTTGAATATATTTCTCCTAATGTTTGGTTTGTTCAGCAACAGTGATGGAAGCAGCACTCTCAGATATAACAGTAGCAGCAACAGGCTTTGTAGGAGCAGAAACACTATCAGCAGCAGCAGGCTCAATAGGAGCATCAAAAACTATCTCATCAGAAACTGTATCAGCAATTGTATCAGTAGCAGTAGGAACATCACTAACAACAGACAACACATCAATTTCAGCAGACTCAACAATTTCATCAGCAACTATATCAGCAGCAGCAACACAATCAGAAATAATAATTTTCTCAGCCTTAAGAGAATTGATATAAGAAGCAATCAGGCTGGGATCACCGCAAGCAGCAGGCACAGTGGCCTTTGTCAGATCTTCAACTTCCTGAGCTGGTGGACAGCTGAAGTGAAGAGTATCAAAAACTGGTAACAGTGACTTGAAGTTAACTGTTAGAGTTGGAACTTGAGCTGGAACTGGAACTGTCTCTGGCAAGAATTCTTCTGAAGCAGCAGTCACTGTCTCTTCTTCACATGGCATCTCCCCCTGCCTTAATTCAGTTAGAACTGGATTAAGGCACCCCATAGAAGGGATTGACTATGGAGGGGAAATAGAGGATAGCCTGGCAGATAGCTCCTTAATAAACTTCAGGAGTGGAGCCATGGAGGTCTCCTGCAAGGCTACTAGCCTTGGAGCCAGCATCCCATAAAGCTTATCTGCCAGGGCAGAGAAATCCACTTGCTCAAGTGATACTTGAGTAGAGGTATAAGATGGAGTGACTAGGGTTGGTGATGGATGGGTTGCAAGAGGTGTGGTTGTGGGTGGTAGGATGGTTGGTTGAGATATTGGAATGGTGGAGATAGAGGTTATGGTAGTAAAAGTTGATGGAATGAATGATGGTTGGGAAAGAATATCATGAAGGAGTTGTTGATAGGATGTGGTGGATGATAAAAGCTCAGTAGGTGAGGAGGGGGAATCATCCATAAAGGAATCTTCCATGAGATTGAAGGATGGTATGGTGGTGTCTAGGTCAAGAGGTGCATAGAAGTGTAGGGGATGGAATTGGTCTTCTGTGGTTGGAGGTGGAGATGAAATGGTTATGGGGGAAGAGATAGAGATGGTGATGGTGGATGAGGGGATGGTTGAAGGAAAAATTAGAGAAGGTGGAGAAGAGGAGGAAGTAGGAAAATCTTCCATGAGGGCAGTTGCCTGAGGGGAAGAGACTGCAACAGTCCTTGTGCCTGAAGAAGCAGTAGTCCTGGTTGGCTTAACAATCTGTCTATCCCATTTTACAAAAAGGGCACAGGTAAGCCTCTTGGAGGCATTAATATGCATGCCAGAGGAGACCAGCAGCTGAGGGCACCTGTTGTTCAAGAACAGTCCTAAGATCCTCCCAAAATTAACAAGGTTTTTGTTTACCTTCTTCTTAATCAGCTCAAAGAAATTTCTCCCCAGTTTAAGTGCTTATTATCAACCAGTGCACCCATCAACCAGAATTGATACATAGAAATGGTATCATGGGCAGAATGTTTGGCTAGCAGGACCTTGCCCACAACATCTGCAAGGAATCTGTATTCAACAGACAGATTCTTTTTCAGCAGCTTGTTAGGGTTTGCTGCAAAATGCCCCCATTCTATATAATATCATCTCAGATTCGTCTCTAGACAAATCAACATAATCTTGTACTGAACTTAACTGAAAAACATCTATAAGCAGGGCAGGTGTTAGAGGTACCTGTGTTCCTGCTATTGTACCGACCACTGTGGTTGAATCAATGTTCTGTGCAGTATATACCCACTCTTTTATCTCATCGGCTGCCAGCTTTATTCTTGTAGACATAATCAGGGCCAACTGCTGTTCCTTGAAAAGTTCCAGTATATCCTTGAAAATTTGATCGCTGCCTTCAAAGGAATCCATGTCTATATCAAAACCTGTGTCGAATTTCATTTTGGCGAGGGAAGCAACAGACACTGCCATTGTATACCTGCAAAAATGAACAAACACGACCAAGTGGAGAGAGGTTTGGAGGGAAAGAAAAGTTCTGCAGAGAGTATAAAAGCGCAAAAGAGAATGACGGCCGAAAAATGAGTTTTATATTAGGGTTCGATGCCGAAAAGGAAAGATCGTTGAACTCTGTTCGACGATCTGGGATTCTAATGGAATTTGAAGAGTCTTCAATAACGTCGATCTCCGTTCGATGATATTGGAGAGCGTCGATCTCCGATCAACGATCTCTGACCAGAAGAAGATAGCCTAGCGCTATCTTAAAGCACTGAACTCCGGTCGATGCTTTCAGAAAACGTCGATCTCCGTTCGACGATCTTGGGGAAAAACGTCGAGCGCAGTTCAGAGAGTAAAAACAGCCTACAGACACTACAAAAATCAAGTTTTTATCCTAGTCTTGGTCTGTTTTTAGATTTTAAAAAACTTGGATCTCATTTTAAGCTTCCTCCATCTAACATTCCTAACTGATTTAGGAAGAATGTGTATTTCTTTTCATCCAAAGGTTTGGTGAAAATATCTCCCCTTTGCAAATCAGTTGGGATATATTGAAGTTCAATTTTATTCTTCTCAACATTATCCCTTAAAAAGTGATGCATAATCCCTATATATTTTGTCCTACTATGGAGGACTGGATTTTGTGCTATAGAAATAGCACTAGTGTTATCACAAAATATTTTTTACCTTTCTAAGTTGTAACCATAGTCTAGGAACTGGTTTTGAATCCACAAAATCATTGAGCAACAACTACCTGCTGCCATGTATTCAGCTTCAGCAGTTGAAGTGGACACAGATGTTTGTTTCTTACAGAACTAGGAGACAAGTCTGTCACCAAGAAACTGGTAAGTTCCACTGGTGCTTTTCCTGTCTACTCTACATCCAGCATAATAAGCATATGAAGATCCAGTTAATTCAAATCCTGAGTCTTTTGGATACCAGAGACCTAGATTTGGACAACTTTTCACATACCTAAGAATCCTTTTTACTAATGTTAGGTATGACTCTCTAGGGCTTACTTGGAATCTAGCATATATGCATGTAGCAAACATTATGTCAGGTCTACTAGCTGTAAGGTACAATAAAGAGCCAATAATTGCTCTATATATTGTCTGATCAACAGGTTTCCCATGTTCATCAGCATTTAATACAGTATTAGTAGGCATAGGTGTTTTCATACATGATGCTTCAGACATACAAATTTTCTTAACCAATTCTTTTGCATACTTGGTTTGAGAAATAAATATGCCATCAGCATGTTCTTTTGCATTAGATTAGAGAATCTTTTGCACAAATTTGAATCAGTAAATCCAAATATAATATCATCTACATAGATTTGTACTAGTAGGATATTGGCCTTATGGGTTCTAATAAAAAGAGTTTGGTCTACTCTACCCCTTATAAAATCATTTTTCAGAAGAAAGCATGCTAAGGTCTCATACCATGCTCTAGGAGCTTGCTTGAGACTATATAATGCTTTATGCAATTTAAAAATATGATCAGGATGAGTTGGAGAGATAAAACCTAGGGGTTGTCTAACATAGACTTCTTCCTTGATGTCTCCATTGAGAAATGAACTTTTTATACCCATCTGATAGACTATGAATCCTTTGTGAGCTGCATAAGCTAGGAATATTCTTATGGCCTCAAACCTTGCAACTGGTGCAAAGGTCTGGTCATAGTCTATTCCTTATTCTTGAGAGTATCTGATGGAGCTGTCTTCCCCGGGCATGTTGATTTGGAGCGTCCCCCTCCGGACGACGTTGGAGATCCGGTACATGTTGAAGACCTGCGTCATGTTGTTGAAGAAGATTCCCTTTCGGATGATTATGGTGACCCGGATGATGTTGGCGCTGACACACGCTTGATGTTACCTTGCCGCCTCGAGATGAAGATTTGCCTAGGCTTAACATGCGGTTTTACAACATCCCTAGTAGTGACAAGGACAGGTGGCGGGACAGAGGACCTAACCTTTTCATTCGCTTTAACAGTAGGTCTATATGTGCTCGAAATAGTAAGATCTTGGCGGGGCAGAGATCTAGCGTGGGCCGTATAGTCACTCTGATGATCAGAAACGGGTCTAGTGCCCTGGCGGGGAGAAATAAAATCATGAAACGTCCTCATACGGGAGTACGAGGGAACATGCTGGTTCGATATAGGCAAAATCTTAGGAGGCAACTCACTCAAATAATCAGAAGACGGAGAGCGGCAGTATGGAGGGTAATACTCATCCGTTAATAAATTTTTCATAATCCTCCAACCTACAAGTGAGTCGTCGAGGGACGTCCCAAAACGTTGCTCCTCATTTAGCCAGAAGGTCTGGGCTCGACCAAATAATTGAAGTTTTGTAACGGGAATCCTGTGGGGGTCCACAATATGATACTGCTCAAAGTAAATTTCTATATCCTTCACCCAACATAAAAAACTCGCGGATCACCTAACCCATAATAGGTCGGAGCAGGCACTCTAATAGGCTTAGAGGTGCGCGGTGGTGGTGTCAAATATTGTGATAACATAACGTTACGCTCCACGAATGAAAGCGAGTGTTCAGAACTCCCAATGTACGCCATAACGGACCAACAAAACACTCAAACTAAGTAAACATGTAAATAAATTTTTTTTGTTTTTTGTTTTTATATAACTAAAAATAAAAATTTTAAAACCAACAAAACGCGCCTAATTGCAAATGGGGGGGCGGTGGCTCGGAACGAGCAGATCATTGCCAAGACGGGGAGGAGTGCCAATTAGGAAATTGACGAGAACCTCCCTCTGATACCAAATTGATTTAGGCCACTCCCTAACGAAATTAAAACACGAGAAGACAAAAGGAATTCCTAAGGGGAATTTAAGCGAACACGTGGTGTGTACGCAAAACTCGAAATTTCGGCAGAGTTTCGTTTGTAAATGCGCGATCTCACAAGGGGAAAATTTCCACCCAAACCTGCACGAACATACACATTTACTAATATCATAACCTAACCATGCATCTAACATCACATCACATCATTTCCATTAACATGGAGAGTGATCCGGACTAAAGCTTCGATTTGGAAAAATAGTCCAAATGACAACCCTCAAAACAAAAACCATACGAGAATATACCAAATCCTCTTGATCCAATTTGAAACCAAAGGCTACACAAACCCCGGTTTGCAAACGTCCAAGAGGACCTACCCTTATGGAGATCTTCGCAAAAATTCGGTTGAACATAATACCAATTTCAGATTTTATAAATGCAAGTGAATCAATAATTAGGATAAAATATGAAAATCACAAGTCTCCACTAGCTCACAAAATCAAGAAGAAGATCTCACAATTTTATGGGAAGAAATTCGTTACCCAATAACCTGAACTGAGAGAGGAGGAGAGGAGGAGAGGAGGGGAAAAGCAAGATAGTGGTGGAAGAGTCGCACTTCCATGGGTCACCGGAGTCACACCGGATGAGGAAGAACCGAGCCGCCTTATTCGGAGTCACACCGGAGGAGGTAGGAGTTGCCAGAGCAGCAAGAAGCAGCCCCAAGGGGGGGGGGGGGGTAGCAGCAGGGCGGCGGCCTTCTGGGCGTCGGTTTCGGCCAGGCCGAATAGAAACGGGGAGGGGGCGGCTGAGAGCCGAATCCTTCTTAGGATTTTCTTTTTTTTTTCTTCAATTCAATTTTGGAATTACATCATAGTTGTGCCTTTTATAGGCATTAAAATCCTAAATGCACTTTAACCATGGCTAAACATAGGCCAAATTGAACAAAATTAAAAATCTGAAATTATGAATAAAATGCTGAAATTAAAATGCTTGAATTAAGCAATAAAATTATAATCTCATGTGTAGATGCGACAGAGATTTTAATGCGGCTATGGCAGAGGGTGTCGCGGCAAAGTCCCAACCTTCAAGCTTGCGGCAACAGTCATCAAAATCAACAAACTCCATATGACGACGAACAACAGCACCAAACATATCATGGCAAATCTTCATCTCGAGGCGGCAAGGTAACATCAAGCGTGTGTCGGCGCCAACATCATCCGGGTCACCATAATCATGCGGAAGGGGATCTTCTTCAACAACATGACGCTGGTCTTCAACATGTACCGGATCACCAACGTCGTCCGGAGGGGGATGCTCCAAATCAATATGCCAGGGGAAGAGTTGCAAGGAAAATGCAACATGTTATGCTTGTGGAGTTATTGGTCACTATGCCGTAGAGTGCCCCACAAAGCCTAGGGCTTTAGCTCTTTTATCTTCGACGTCTGAGTCCGCCACTTAGGGCGATACAGATGGTTCTGACGACTGTAGTTACGATGAGGATATTGGTTATCCTAGTGACCTGAATGATGATGTCTCCTCTGAGGTATCACTCCTTGGGATTAACCCACCTCCCCTCGACCATATTTCAGGCTTGTCTCTTATGATAGTTGAGGAACTGAGCGATGACCCACAGTTAGCTGACGTACCTACTGAGTTGGAAGATTTGTCTTGCGAGGGATCCGTCAATTTGGATCGATTAGCGGACTTGTTAGGACACGAATTGATTTTACCTAGTCCCATCCACTTAGTTAAACCGTCGTTATTAGTACCTCCCTTTGATATGACTAGTGCGCTCTGTATTAGTGAGTATCCGTCGGCGGGCATGTTTTCATTTGCGACTGCGTATGATTTCACGACGACTGTGCCTAGTGATTTAGTGTTCTCACGACATTGTTACCCGCCAAATAAAATTGCACATATTTTTCGTCCATCCTGGCACGAACTGCATGTACACATATTGTTGCCTTATGCCAGTGTCTATGAGTTGCATCATTTTCACGTTCGTTCACCTTCGAGAGCTTCTGACTGCAGAATTGATGACTCTAATTTAGTCTGGTTAGCCCCTGAGTTGATACCTTTGGGTTCCGTAACAAAATTATTACATTGGAGCGCCGATCCTTTCATGATCTTCAAGAATTTTGGGTTTAATGCAATTTCTTTGGATTTTTACGATGCAATCGGTTTTTCACCGCATTTAAATTTTTCGAATTTAATTTTGCAAATTTGGTCTCCATATGAGCGGCTTTCTCCGATGTTTCTCTCTTCCACTTCAAATTCTCGTGGGTTGAGAGGTGAGATTTTTTCCATGTCGCTCTTCCATTTGGGTTTACTGGTTCTCGCATTGGATGGTAAGATCTGCACTGCTTTTCTTTTTGCTAACACATCTACGAGGTTTCCTGCTGTTATTGCTCATGACAGGTTTTGTTCAATTGTGGATGCTGTTGTCCCTGGCTATTCTCTACCTGGTCACTCATCAGGGATGAGTGATTTCAATAGGGGGAGGATTGATGGAGCCGTCTTCCCCCGGCATGTTGATTTGGAGCGTACCCCTCCGGACGACGTTGGTGATCTGGTACATGTTGAAGACCTGCATCATGTTGTTGAATAAGATCCCCTTCCGGATGATTATGGTGACCCGGATGATGTTGGCGCCGACAAACACTTGATGTTACCTTGCCGCCTCGAGATGAAGATTTTCCATGATATGTTTGGTGTCGTTGTTCGTCATCATATGGAGTTTGTTGATTTTGATGACCGTTGCTACAAGCTTGAAGGTTGGGACTTTGCCGCGACACCCTCCACCATAGCCGCGTCAAAATCTCTGTCGCATCTACGCATGAGATTATAATTTTATTGCTTAATTCCAGCATTTTAATTTCAGCATTTTATTTATAATTTCATATTTTTAATTTTGTTCAATTTGGCCTATGTTTAGCCATGGTTGTAGTGCATTTAGGATTGTAATGCCTATAAAAGGCACAACTATGATGTAATTCCAAAATTGAATTGAAGAAAAAAAAAGAAAACCCTAAGAAGGATTCGGCTCTCAGCCGCCCCCTCCCCGTTTCTATTCGGCCTGGCCGAACCCGACGCCCAGAAGGTCACCGCCGTGCTGCTACTGCCCTTCCCCCCCTTGGGGCTGCTTCTTGCTGCTCCAGCGAATCCTACCTCCTCCGGTGTGACTCTGAAGAAGGCGGCTCGGTTCTTCCTCATCCGGTGCGACTCCAGTGACCCGTGGAAGTGCGACTCTTCCACCACTATCTTGCTTTTTCCCTCCTCTCCTCCTCTCTCAGTTCAGGTTATTGGGTAACGAATTTCTTCCCCTAAAATTGTGAGATCTTCTTCTTGATTTTGTGAGCTAGTGGAGACTTGTGATTTTCATATTTTATCCTAATTATTGATTCACTTGCATTTATAAAATCTAAAATTGGTATTGTGTTCAACCGAATTTTCACGAAGATCTCCGTAAGGGTAGGTCCTCTTGGACGTTTGCAAATTGGGGTTTGTGTAGCCTTTGGTTTCGAATTGGATCAAGAGGATTTGGTATATCATTGTATGGTTTTTGTTTTGAGGATTGCATTTGGACTATTTTCCGAATCGAAGCTTTAGTCCAGATCAATCTCCATGTAAATGGAAATGATGTGATGTGATGTTAGATGCATGGTTAGGTTATGATATTAGTAAATGTGTATGTTCGTGCAGGTTTGGGTGGAAATTTCCCCCTTGTGAGATCGCGCATTTACAAACGAAACTCTGCCGAAATTTCGAGTTTTGCGTGCACACCACGTGTTCGCTTAAATTCCCCTTAGGAATTCCTTTTGTCTTCTCGTGTTTTAATTTCATTAGGGAGTGGCCTACATCAGTATCCCTGTGCAACGAGCCTTGCCTTGATCCTGACAATGATTCCTTGATCATCCAATTTGTTTCTGAACACCCACTTTGTTCCAACAATGAAGTGATCCTTAGGCCTTGGCACTAGCTCCCAAACTTTGTTCCTTTCAAATTGATGTAATTCCTCTTGCATTGCAATGATCAAGTGTGGATCTTGTTCATCATCTTGTATGGATTGAGGCTCAATTTGAGATAGAAAGCAGGTGTGCATCAGGTTTTGGTTGACCTGATTTCTTATTTGCACACCAGCTGAGATGTCTCCAATCACTTTGGAGATTGGATGATCTCTTGTTGTTACTAAATCAACAGGGGGTGTTGATTGTTAACCAACCTGTGTTGTTGTTTCCTCTTGTGGAACAACAACTGGCTCTTCAAGGTAATTCTCACCAGGATGTTGAGTACCAAGATATTGAGTGTCCTCTTCATCTTCACTGATTTCACCTCTTTGTTTGGTAGGTGAATATGTTATATCTTTTTCCACAATATCTAACCTGTCCATATTTTTTGAAAGAGAGTATACCTGCAAGGGTTCTATGGTAGAAGTATTCTTCTCCTTGTAAAACATGTTAGTTTCATCAAAAGATACATGTACAGATTCTTCAATTTTGAGAGAAGTTTTGTTATACACCTTATAAGCTTTACTGATCATAGAGTATCCCAGAAACACTCCTTCATCAGCTTTAGCTTGAAATTTTGCTATATACTTCTTATCATTATTGTGTATGAAACAAATGCAACAAAAAATCTTGAAGCAATCTACTTTAGGTTTCTTCCCTTTGAGTAATTCATAGGGAGTCTTTCCCTTCAATTTATGTATCAAACTTCTATTCAACACATAGTTTGAGGTGTTCACTGCCTCTTCCCAAAAGGATAGAGGAAGGTGAGCATCTGTCAACAATGTGGTGGCAGATTCAATAAGGATTCTATTTTTCCTTTCAGCTACCCCATTTTGTTGAGGAGTTCTAGGAGCTGAGAAAGTGTGCTTGATCCCTTCACTCTAACAGAACTCTTTCATAAGAAGAGAATCAAACTCTATCCCATGATCACTTCTGATCAGGGCAATTTGAGTATTGAACTCAATCCATATGCATTTGAGAAACTCTTTCAAACACTTAAAGTTTTAAGACTTCTTCCTTAGAAAGAACACCCATGTGAATCTAGATATGTCATCTACAATCACCAAAGTATAAGATTTCCCTCCTAAGCTTTGTACTGTAATGGGTCCAAAAAGGTCCATGTGTAACAGATATAAGATCCTATGTGAATCACTCTTATTAAGTGACTTAAAACTATTTTTAGTTTGCTTGCCTAATTGACAAGCCCTGCAAAGTCCTTCCTTCTTGTAGGGGCCAGAAGGTAGTCCTCTAACAAGGTTGTCCTTGGATAGCCTAGTAATGGTTCTAAGGTTTAAATGTCCTAATCTTTATGCTATAGATCATTTGGTTTGCAAACTGAAAAAAATAAACAGTTATCTATATTGGTTGAAAGGAAATCTACAAGATAAATGTTACCTTTCCTTTAACCTGTTAACACTGTTGTGTTATCCTCTGACTTGATCTTGCATAAGGATTTGTTGAATATCACTTGATAGCCTTCATCACAGAGTTGACTGATTAGATTGTGCTTCAGTCCTTCCACATAAGCCACCTTCTTGAATATGACTGAGCAAATCTAGACAACACCATATCCTTTTGTTTGACCCAAGTTTGAATCACCAAATATCACTTTGGGTCCAAGTTTGGTTTTGAAGGATGCTAGATTCTCCTTGTTCCCTGTCATGTTCTTTGAGCACCCACTATCCAGATACCATTGTTGGTTCATTGTTGGATAGGTCTTCACCTGCACATAAATAATTTATATGTTTTTGACCTAGTTTACCTTGGGTCTAGGTTGATAACCTTTAAAATCAGAAATAAAAGACATCCCTGGCTTACTCTTATATCCTTCAGGATGGTATCTACTAGGAGGTACTATTCATTTAGTATAAGGGTTGAAGCTTTGGGATGTAGGACTTCTAGGATTGATTTTAGATTTACCTCTAAAGGATTGTTCAAAGCTCTGAGCTCCGTTCGACAATCATCAAGCTGAGTTCGACGATCTTGGGTCAGATCGTCAAGCTCCGTTCGAAGATCGACTATGCCAGAGTTCAGAGTTTAGAAGTCGTCGACCTGAGTTCGACGATTCGGCCTGATATCGTCGAGCTCTATTCGACGATCGTTGAGCTCTGTTCGACGTTTTCTGTTGAACTTTGTTTTTCTTAGGTAAATCAAGATTCTTCTTAACTACCTCTACAACACCCTTTCCTTTATCTGAGATAAATTTAATTGGGGTTGTTAATCCTATAGGTTGGCTGGATGAAGCACCCAAGCCCAGTGTACTGTTGAGTCTTGAGTTCACTGTGCTTGTGATGTCTATCAGTCTGATGCTTCTCCCATTAAGGGATTCTTCAAACTTATTTGCCTGGGATAGTTCACTTTTTAGTGAAGCTATCTCCTCCCTACAGCATTCTAACTCCTCAGAGAGTTTGAGGTTGTCTGATTTTAGAGTGATATGTTCAGACAAATGATTTTTGAGAGAGATAATCTCTTTCTCAGACTTTAGCAGGTCTAAACAAAGTGCCTTAAATTAAGATCTTAAGTCATCTGAATTAAAATAAAAAGAATTTATTACCTAATCTTCTTCATTTTTATGTTCAGATTCAGATTCTTACTCATGTTCTGCATCAGAATTATGTTGGGAGGCATTGATAGCCATCATGCAGAACTCCTTCTCTTCAGCATCATCTTCATCATCACTTGAGCTTGATGAAGCCTCTGATTCTTCTTCAGTTTCACTCCAGGTTTCCGCTACAAATCCCTTCCTAGTGTGTTTGTTCTTATTGGAAGAGGATTTGTCATTGTTTTTTTCTCCTGGAGTCCTTGTCCTTTCTCCAATCTTTCCTTTCCTTCTTGTCCTTATTCTGATTTTCTGGACAATCAGGCACAATGTGGCCTGGTTTCCTGCATCCAAAACAAATAATTTCTTTATTATTGGATTTGTCATACCTTGGCTTCTCATGCCCTCTGGATGACCTCTTTGTGAAATCTTTCCTGTCCATCTTATTGAATCTTTTGTCCAGTATGCTCATTAATTCTTCATTGCCTATGACCTTGTCTTCAGGCTAATCTTATGTAACTTTGAAGGCAATTGTCTTCTCCTTCCTGATTGCTGGAGAAGCAACCTTTTGTTCTTCCTCTCTGTTCTTGATGAGTAGCTCATAAGACTTGAGCTTTCCCAATAAAGCTTCAGTGGTGATTTCATTTAGGCTTCTGGCATCCTTGATTGGCCAGATCCTTGAGTCCCAAGTGCTAGGGAAGCACATTAGGATCTTGTCATTTAGTTTTGTTAGTGAGATCTCCTTGTCCAATGTTTTTAACTCACTGACTATTAGGTTGAGCCTGTTGTACATGTCAGCAACTGACTCAATTTCTCCCTTTTTGAAGTTCTCATACTGGGTTATGAGATGGGATCTTCTGTCTTTCCTTTCATCAGCAGATCGTGAGACAATTTCAGATAACTTGTCCCATATCTCTTTTGCTGAATTACATTCAGCCACTTTCTGAAATATTTCATCAGACATAGTCTGAGCCAGAATATTCATTGCTTTAGCATCTGAAACTTTCCATTTCTTGATTTCTGTATCTGTTCCTAAAGGAGGTAGAACAACACTTGTACTTGTAATTACTGGGGGTCTTGGACACACTATCAAAATAGAATTGTAGATGTCCTCATCAATAGAATTCATATATAATTTTATCCTTGCCTTCCAACGTGTAAAATTAGAAAGATTACACACTTGAGGTCTGGTGCTAAAATAATCTTTGTTTTGTGCCATGGTTTTGTATGAATATAAATATAATACAAAAAGTAATAACCCTCTATAGAAGATTTATCTTATCAAGGATCTTTTGGTTCAGGTGTTAGCCTGTTCAACCAATCTAGTGAAGATTCAGTTGTTGAGTAACCAACCTGGCTTTGATACTAATTGAAGGTGATAGTCAGATCTACCTTTGCTCTAGAGGGGGGTGAATAGAGTATATTAAAATAATTTCAAATTTAAAATATTATTTGCAGTGGAAGACTTGATTTAAGTATATGTGTAATGTGCTTACAGAAAAAAAAACTAAGAAGCAATAAACAAAATCAAAGCACACAGCAAAGCAAAAGCACAGCAAACCAGTAGACACAAGGATCTATAGTGGTTCCCTTATCAACCTAGGTACATCCACTCTTCTACCACCCAAGGTAGGAATCCACTGCAGGAATAGTTGATCAGGTGTCCTGGGCACCAATGAGCTTTTGATAAGGTGCTCAAAAACCAAACCTAGATTTTTTGATAAGGTATCTTGCCACCACTGACTTTTGACAAGGTCTCAGAAACCAGCCACAAAAGTTTTGAAGGGAGTTTTGAGAAACTCTTTTATAGAAGGAATAAAGAAAAACAAAAAGGTTGAGTTGTTCTTCTCTGTCAATAATCTGAGAGAAGACAAGTGGAAGATGTTGTCAAAGCTCCCCTTGAGATCTGTAAGGGTTCAGGAAGATGAGCATTGCTTAGGGTGATAGGCCTTAAGTTGCTTCAGATCTCCAGCAATAAATGATTTCAGCAGACGCTGAAATGTGTGATGTCTGGAGTCCTTGATGAAAAAGCTTTTGAACACTTGATGCTTGAAGGAGTAGAATAGCAGATGATCTCCTTCACAGTAATGTTCCTTGTGTTCTTGAAGAATTCTGACTCACTAATTCTGTAAAATTTTGTCTGCTGAGTCTATTCCCAGAAGATGAATTCTTGATGAATAATTTTCTTGTTCTCTCTTCTGTATTCTTTTTCAAATCTTGTCTGTTCTCTTTTTCAGAATTATTCTCTAGGGAATATATAGGATTCTGACTTCTTGATAGCTGTTAATCAGTCATAAATGACTACCATAACTGATATCTGCCTCTGGAGGAAAGTCCTTAAGAAACATTCCAATTAGTCTTCCTTGAAACTTGCTCTAGATTGATTGAAACGGCTACAAAATTCTTTGCCAAAAATGCTAAAAATAAGTCTGAATGAATTCAATAACTGTCCAGAATTTGATTCCTGAAATCAACGATCTCTTCAGAAAAGCGTCGATCTTAGCTCAACTATCATCGACCTGAGCTCAGAGATTGAACTTAGACTGAAAATAGAAATCGTCGACCTGAGCTCAGATACTTGGAAAATAGCTAGAGACAGAAACGTCGATCTGAGCTCGAAGATCGTCGAACCGAGTTCGACGACCCGTTGAACTGAGCTCAGAGATAGTCGAACTGAGTTCGACGTTTCGTCGACCTGAGCTCGACGTTTCGTCGACCTGAGCTCGACGATAATTGTCTTGGTCCTCAGCACTGAATCCTGTTCTTTAGAAGGTCTTAAGGGCAGATTTTAAACCTAAGTACTAACCCTAAGACTCATTCTAATTGACTTATCAGACTATACAACAAGTTCAAAACAAATTCCTAAGCACATAGTGATCCTTACCCAAACTAGTAATAGGGTATTCCAACAGAAGGTGCTCACCTTGAACCGGCCCAGGAGACGCAAGGGATCCTAATTGCTGAAGTGTAGGAGAGAAAACTCTCCGTCAACTCAGGGTTGCCAGAAGATAAAAAGGCGGAGTTGATATCTTGCTTGCTAAAGAACCTGTATGTCTTTGCTTGGTCAACGGAAGACATGTCGGGAGTCGATCCTGACGTAGCCTACCATCATCTAAACATTGACCCAACCGCCAAGACAGTGCTATAAAAGAAGAGAGATGGGGCGGTCAAGCTGGCAGAGCAAATCAGGGAGGAGGTTGCCAAACTCCTCAAGCCGTGCTTTATTCAAGAAATTCAATATCCTGAATGGGTTTCAAACGTTGTAATGGTTAAATTGCCAGGGGGGAGTGGAGAATGTGTGTAGACTTCACCCGATTGAATAAAATGTGTCCAAAAGATTACTACCCCTTGCCTCGGATAAATTTTTTAGTTGATTCCGCGATAGGGTATCCTTTTATGAGTTTTTTAGATGCATTCTCTTGTTACCACCAAAAAAGAATGCATAAGCCTGATATCCCTCACACATTATTTATTACTAAGGATGGTTGCTACTGTTATCTTGTGATGCCCTTTGGGCTTAAAAATGCTGGCGCGACGTACCAACGCATGATGGATCATGTGTTTAGAGGACAAAAGGGTAAAAACCTTGAAGTATATGTGGACGATCTTTTGGTTAAAAGCAAGTCTCTTCCGCAACATCTGCACGATTTGGTAGAAACTTTTTCCACATTGCGAATGTACAAAATAAAACTTAACCCGTTAAAATGCGTTTTTGGAGCAAGTAAGGGGTAATTCCTCAGTCACCTCCTTACTTAAGAGGATCTTGCCCCTAATCCAGACAAGGTTAATGCCATTCTTGGTATGGCTCCTCCCCGTTCTCCGAGAGAAGTCCAACAGTTAGGGGGGAGTCAAGCGGGACTCAGGAGATTTATTTCTCGAGTAGGAGATAAGAGCGCGCTATTTTTCAAAACTCTTCGGGGAGCGTCTAAGTTTCAATTGATAGAAGAGTGCACTCAGGCCTTTGAGAAGTTAAAGAAACAACTAGCTTAAAGACCCTAGCTGCAAAGTCCCCGAGCAGGGGAGATATTGTTCTTATACCTAGGAGTTGGCCTTGAGGCGGTGAACTCTGTTCTTGTTCGAGAGGAAAGCCGGAGACAATTTCCTGCCTATTATGTCAGTCACATTCTGAAAGATGCAGAAACAAGGTATTAGATCCTAAGGAAACTTGCTTTGGCATTGGTTATGTCTGCCCGTAGGCTCCGACCCTATTTCCAGGCGCACTCAATCCAAGTGGTCTCTAATCAACCTTTGAAGAGTGTCCTAGAGAAGCAAGAACATTCGGGCAGGTTAGCTAAATGGGCGATCGAGCTTAGTGAGTTTGAAATCTCCTATGTGCCTAGGATAGCTATCAAGGCGCAAGTTCTTGCTGATTTTCTGATTGATACAGCAAAATCTGGTTCTAATAAGGCAGAAAGATCCCCTCTTGACTGTATCATCTATGTTGATGGAGCTTAAAGCAGAAATTCTTCTGGAGAAAGAGTGGTTCTGATAAATCTGAATGGTATCAAACTCGAGCAGGCAATCAGATTTTTTTTCCGGTGACCAACAACCAAGAAGAGTATGAAGCCTTCTTGGCTAGCTTGAGGCTCACAAGAGAGCTCGAGATCGACCATGTTCACATAAATACTGATTCCCTGGTAATGGCATCACAAGTTCTGGGTACGTTTGAGACCAGGGAGCCGGTGTTGAAGAAGTATCTTGCGCTTGTGAAGATTGAGGTCGGAAGATTTAAAAGTTTTACCATTGAACACATTCTGAGGACAGAGAATGAGGAGGCAGATGTTCTTGCCAAGTACGGACTGTCATCAGGAGGAACAACTTCTTCAAGTATCTTTTTGTCTCACATGTTGACAGTTAATACATTAAGCAAGGGCAATCCCAAACGGTTCTATCCCTGAACTCTCTTTTCTTTATTACACAAATTTCTCGAAATTTGGTACTTATCAAAGTTTTCATACTAACACTTCTTTGGGTGTTTTCTCTCTTTTACTCCCTGAGCAAATCCAGCAGTTGCCTTATACTAGGAGACATCACCAAGTTCAGTAAGAACCTCCCTTAGAACCGTTATTATTAGCGTAACACCACAAAGATCACGTGTTGCGGGGAGATTTCGCACCGTGTAGTGGGAGCTTACCGATTCTACTGCGGCAGGATACTGGACTTCGGATCCAGGCTAGTACCTAAACCCACTTTTGCATATTGGAGGGACAGAGTGGAGGTCAGCTCTATCATTCCATTTAGGGTGTATCATTACAACTTTGACGATCACGCATGGAAAGCAATGCCACTCCGCCCGCACCTGCATGCAGATCGTCTAGGTTTGTGACTTTCGAACACTCCTTGGTACCCTCAAGAAGTGCCTACAAAAGACCCACAACCTTGTTGATCTCAGGAAAAGAAATGCCGCTCCGGCCGCACCTGCCCGAAGGATCAATCTAGGCTGTACTCCAGGCAAGAGGGCAGTGTACCATTTCGATGAATAAGTACTTTGTCGGACTCGTGTTTTCTAGTCCTGTTATTCCGACGTGCCTTGGGTTGACCTTATAGTTCATGGCCCGATGTAGAAAGCCATGCCGCACTAGCCACACCTGCCCACTTGGTCATGAGCTATAAGTCATTTCTATTATTATAATAAGTACTTTGCTGGACTCTTGTTTTCTAGTCCGCTCAGTCCGCTGTGCCTTGGGTTGATCTATTATCGTAATGTTCATAAGTAAACCTTGGTTTTCTAGTCCGCTCAGTCCGCTAGGTTCGTTTGGGTTCAATGTTACTTTCACAATGACTCGACTATAACTTAAGGCAGACAGTGGTCTAAATCAGCCAAGCTCACATGTCAGCGCTATCCCGTTGGAACTAACCTAAATCACAGCTCTTATTATCTTGGTAATCTTAAAACTTGCAAAGGATGATTCGGTTTCTGCAAGGCGCGAATTGCCTTTCGAAATCATCAAGAGCCTGCTTAATGGTCATTACTTTTGATAGGGAAAAATAAAATTCATGTCACAACGAGCTATGATTAAACAATTAAGGCAAGGATTTTTTACGGACTGAAAAATTGCATGGCGGGGACAACATCTATATGACGCGGATTAGTATACGAAGTTCGTCCTATAGTTATAAACAAAGATCAGAGCATTACAGAAGATATCAAAATATCCTTTTCATTTCATTCAAAAATATTACATGTTTTAGCGAACTCGCACGGCGTCCGCACCCTTTACAATAAAAATAAAAAATTACAATATCCCTATTCTATCCTTTGCTTCTTCTAAGCAGGCGCTTCTGGACTCGACCCGTCCACATCGATCACAGGAGAATAGTACCCTTAGTTACTGCTGCTGCTGCCACAGGAGATGGAGCTGGTCGTACTCCGTCCGCTCGCACATGCAAGCTCCGTTCGCTCGCTGCTTCCGTGGGAATCAGAAGAAGCGGACTGGATTCCTTGTTGATTTTAAGTAGCGCCCTCTAGGTTCTCTCCATCTGTTGGATCTTCCTCTCCATCAACTGCTTTCCCTTTCTAAGCTCGTTCGAACTCGGCGACCTTGTCCTTTATTTTGGGGAACAGTTGCAAGAAAGGGACGGAATCCACGCCCTCCTTCGCGAATCCGTCGCTGATGAAACGTTCAACGGTTACTTCCACGCTTTCCTTCACAAAAGGAAACATGGCGCGCTAGAAGGTGGGGTTGTTAACGTCATATGCGGTCTGCAACAAAAGTAAAAAAGAAAAGTCTGCAAAGGATAGACGACAAAGACTACGATAATTACTACTAAGAGCTTTTTCTTCCATATGATTGTTGACATTTGCACCTAGTCGCTTATTCCTGTCTTTTAAAGACTTATTTTCTCACGACAGATGCTCATTCTCCCTAAGCAGCTCGCGCGTTATCCGGCACATAAAATGGTTAGTGACGGCGCTATTCGCGCTGGCTTGAGTTGCGAGTAGGGGGAGGTCGGCAGGGGCAACGCTCTGCAGCTCGCGTAGGTTCTGCTCCCCGTATAGAGCAGAAATCAACACATGAGCGTGGCGAGTAATACGCGGACTCTTCCAGGAGGGAAGAGCAGTGGAGAGGCGGACGAACTTCTTCTTCTCGTGCCAGTGGATCATTGGGTTACCCCTCAGATCCCTCTGGTTCTTCCCTAAGCCCGCCATATCGAAGCTCCCGGATGAAGAATTAGTCCGCCGCGGGATCGTTGTCCTCCCTTCTTTTCCTTGCGATTTCCTTTTTTCTTTCTCCCTGTGTTGGAATCACCCCGGCAGGTGTTTGAGGTAAGTTGGCCGGCACCGCCAAGGTCGCTGTAAAGAAGAAACTCATTAGTCATATAACCTCAGAACGTACGGATACAAAGTCAGGTCGCAATACTTACTCTCCTGGCGGCTTATAGTATCCAGGCCAGGAAACAATAGGATATAGTGTTCAATATCAAGCCTTGCCCCGGCCAAAAATTCCACGATGGCGGACTCCACCGTATCCAATGGCACACTTTTGAAGTCAGCGTCTGCGCGCACCTGCGGGTTAGTGTGGAGGAACCCCAAGTCGCTCTCAAAAATAAGATATCTCGAGGTCCAGTTGTGGATTTTGTTCGGCAAGCCTACTACCTTCATTCCTCGGCAGTAAAAGTAGATTACGCCCTTGTACTGGTGATCTTTGGACGGAGTTATCGAGCAGACAGAGAAGATCTTTCTGAATATGTTTAGGGAGAACTGGATCCTTTCTGACCGCAGGTAAGAAAGGTAGGTGTAGATCGTGGTAACAGTGTTGGGCGCGAGCTGACCTGGAACTACCCCGTAGTGCTCAATGATCTCGGCGACCTCCCAGAGCAGGGGAAACTTGAACCCATAGTCAAAATGATCTATGAGAACCGCGATCTGAGTAGTGGTGGAAAATTTCAGTCGTTCTTGATCCTCAGGTAGGCGTGAGAGCACAGACGATCCCGCCATGTACCTCTCCCTTAAGATCTCCAAGTCTGTCGTGGTCAGTCGGCTTCTTTTATGTTCGGTAGAGTGAAAGGCAGCTGCGGCATCAGTACGTGGAGACACCATTCTTTCAGACCGCAGGGCCTTCAGTTGCTACTATTTCTGATACAGAAGGGAAGCGGAGAACCCATTTATAGAAAAACTCTGACAGGCATATGACAGCCAATCCACCAAGATTGATATCTTAATCCGTGCAACTCGCTTCTTTTCAAGTTCCCTGCAAATTCAAATAAGGTTTTGCAGATTGATATCTCAATCCGCACAACTCGCTTCTTTTCAGGTTCCCTGCAAATTCAGATAAGGTTTTGCGGATTGATATCTCAATCCGCGCAACTCGATTCTTTTCAGGTTCCCTGCAAATTCAGATAAGGTTTTGCGGATTGATATATCAATCCGCGCAACTCGCTTCTTTTCAGGTTCCCAGCAAATTCAGATAAGGTTTTACGGATTGATATCTCAATCCGCGCAACTCGCTTCTTTTCAGGTTCCCTGCAAATTCAGACAAGGTTTTACGGATTGATATCTCAATCCGCGCAACTCGCTTCTTTTCAGGTTCCCTGCAAATTCAGATAAGGTTTTGCGGATTGATATCTCAATCCGATAACTCGCTTCTTTTCAGGTTCCCTACAAATTCAGATAATGTTTTGCGGATTGATATCTCAATCCGCGCAGCTCGCTTCTTTTTCAGGTTCCCTACAAATTCAGATAAGGTTTTGCGGATTGATATCTCAATCCGCGCAACTCGTTTCTTTTCAGGTTCCCTGCAAATTCAGTTAAGGTTTTGCGGATTGATAGCTCAATCCGCGCAACTCGATCCTCTTTGGGTTTCCTACAAATTCAAATAATAACTGGCATAGTTCGCTTAACTCGCAAACATTCAGCACACGAAAAACGCAACTCGCACATAGCAGTTCACATAAGTCGCATTCAAACAGCCTGCAGAAAAGCATTCATCACACAGATCATAGCATAATATAAAGAGTACACAATGATACCATACAGTACAGTGTTATACAGAAGCCAAATGATGTCCGCATAACGATAAGAATAGAAAATCCACATCAAATTTTACAGTGTTCAAGATAAGCGTTCGCGAGCTCAGCGGCATGAACGATGAGCAGGTCGTTCCTCCCTGTCCGTCCGACGGCCAGGTCGCCCCTCCTCATCCATTCCAAGATAAGACGCTTGGTCGCTTTCTCGCAGTATCTCTCTATACAGCTGCTGGATGAGGTGATGCATGTTGTTGAAGGTGCGGTGCATGCGGGAAGTGTCTCTGACAACCCGGCTGAACGGGATCACGAGCTCGCCTGCCGACCTAGGATCTGCGACCACCGCGGTCTGCCCGCTCGCCGCCGGGGCTGATGCTTCCCCCGGAGCGGGCTGAGCCGGCAAGTGCGACCAAACTCTAGCTATCTCGGCGACCTCGGCGACCTGCTTCTTCCCTTCTCGCACCACGACCAAGTATTTGCTTTTGTAGTGCCGAGCGTCCTCGCTTAGTTGCTGTTTTCCATCCTTAAGCTTTCCACCATGACGGAAATGCTGGCGACCTGGCCCTCCAACATTCTTTCTCGCTCTTTCTTCTTGCTTAGTTAAGCACGAGTTTTGTTCAGCTCCTCCTCATATTTCTTTGCTAAGGAAATATTCTTGTCCAGAACAAACTGTTCACTTTGCGCGGGCTCGGCGGGAAGAGGCGTCACAGTTTGTGCCAGTACATATGCGGCCGATGGCACGATCTCTCCAGCCTCCATGGAACCCGGCGGCGACTTTCGAACTACAAAAAAGAGAACAAAATTCATCTCAATTTCCAGATCACGGTAGGCTTAAAAAGGTAAATAAAAAGTCACTTTTTGTAATCATCGCGGCGATCTGGCGACTATCCACCACAAGCCGCCTCACGCGCTCCGGATCAAAAGCGATCAAATGTTCCTTCTACCTTAGATAAATTTTCGCCTTCTTCCTGGCAATTGATTCACTGGAAGCAACTATGCCCTCAGTCTTCGTAAAAATTTTTATCGGCCGCGACTTTCAGGGTGGAGACTTATAAAGCCAACGATGTTTAAACCGCCGGGGCAGCGGCTGCAGTTTGCTTGACTGCATCAACTGCGCCGTATTTCGCAGGTCGTCAGCTCGCCTGTCTGTTTCCTTCCTTTCAGATACCGCCTCGACCTTGGCCTGCATGATAGAGAGTTGCTCTTTGGCCGTATTCTCCCTTTTATCATCGCAAGAGAGGGGGCGGGGTCAGCAACTTTATCTCCCACTATCTCAACATCGGACTGCAACACCTCAAGCAGAGATTGATTAATGTCAGCAAGCTGCTCGTTGTCAACATTGTCATGTATTTAAGTGGTAGACAAGCTGACCGTTGACAGGAGTAGGCCCCCGAGATAGTGGCATCCGATGTGACCAAGCTCGCGTCGGGAACTTCTTTATCTCGCGGCCTGTGTTGCAAGCTCGTAGCACCCGTCCGCACAGAGACATTCTTCTCTTTCTGAGCCCGCGACTTCTTTTCCACTCGCTCGGCAACAGAAGACTTATCCCTCTTCCTTTTCTTCTCAGGGCCCTTTTTCTCCAAGGCCAGAAAAACTTGTTGAGAGTCCGGGTAATTCGCGCGGACTGCGTCCCGATTGGTGCCGGCTACGCTCAAAGAAGTCGCTGGTTCCGCGACTTGCTCTTCAGCCGACTTCTCCACTTGCTCTTCAGCCGACTTCTCCACTCGCTCATCTTCCCCGACCTTTTCTATTCACTATAATGCCTCCAGATCTGCAATCCGCATCTCCTCAGTATGCGGCTGTCGGAATCCCGGTGACGAAACCTCCTTCTCGGTATCTATATGTAGCATGTGTGTCCCTGAGGCAGAGACGATCATGGCCATGCACCCTGAGTTCGCAGGGTTCTGATTAGAAATCTGCAACGAATCAGAGATCCTATCCGCACTCTGGGATGGCAGGTCTTGAGCAAGGGAAGTTTCTTACTGCTCAGGCTCCAGCTCCTTTTTTTTGCGGGTTGAATCAGTGATCGACTTTTCCTTTTGCGAACACTCCCCAATGTGGAGGACAGCTGTCTCGCTCCGGTGATTTGCTTTCTTAATCCGAGTGTTCACCTTAGATTTGTCGGTCTTGGAGGCAAGGTTGCCAAAGAAAGATCCGAGTCTCGCCCTGCCGGACTGGAGAGTGCAGACCGCAAGTGGTGAGTATCGGCCTGTTGCGCAGATATTTCTGGCAGAATGCAGTTCTTCCGTCCATATTTATAGCCCAGGCGACATTTATGACTGTTGCGGACTTGGCGGGTTAAGGAAACATTTTCGAAATTTTCAAAAACTTGAAAATGTGTGGGGATTATGTTAACCTAAGAATCCACAACAGGCCCAGTGACACCTCTTTCGGCAGACTCGAGCCCCTCAGTCCGCTCAGGTCGTCAAGGCACCCCCAGAAGCAGACTCTAGTTCTATGTCAGCTCAGGTTGCCCCACCATGGTCCGTTTCTAGATCTAGCGTCACTAGGAGAACTCCAGCGTCAGTCTGCTCAGGTCGCTCCCCTCTAGCCAGGATTATGCTCTGCACGGCCAAGGGGATGCCCCAGCTCGCAAGCCCAGTCCTCCTATCTCGCGTGGACTGCTTGTCCATTTCTTTTTGATTCCCATCACCGCTGCCCGGCTCTCCTGTACCTCGGGCAGCCGGTCATTTTTAGCCCTGCCCATTTAGGCAGGCTACCAAATATATAAATAAGGGGAAATGGTGCACCCAAGGCACGCTGACTCGAGCCCAAGAGCCAACTGGTTAAAGGTTACGGACTCGAATCTCAAGCTTTGCGGACTATGACTTGACTATTGCATAGTTTTCTTTCCGCCTTTTGTAACCCATTGTTTGAAATCAAAGTCAAGCCCGTCGCAAGAGTGACATTCAGGCCACGGTGGGCGAAGTCTGGTGTTGCCGTGATTCACGGCTCTTCTGTTCTTTTCTCTCATCCGCTAAGTAGACTACTGCTTGCAGTTTGCTTCTTCTTTCCCTAGTGTTCGAACAGTTAGCTGGTGGTGCTCGAATCCTCTTTGCCGCAGCATCCACCTTTTAAGAACTAGATCTCCCACTTGAAAGTGTTTGATCCTCACGTTCTTATCAAAATAGAGAACCATCATTCTCTTGATTTCCTCTTGTCTGATTGCTGCCTTATCTCTGATCTCTTCGATATGCTCCAAGCTAAATCTCATTTCCTTATTATTCAGTTCCAGCCAATCTTCCATGCCTTACCTTGCCAGCAGAACTCTGGGTGACGGGACTTTAAATTCAACAAGAATTAGTGCTTCTGATCCATGAGAAAGCTTGAACGGAGTTTCTCCAGTCATAGATGAAGGCATTGTTCTCAGGGTCAAGAGAACCGAAGAAAGGTGTTCAGCCCAACTGCCCCTGAGATTCTTTACTTTCTTCTTAAGCAATTTGAGGATATGCTTATTGGCTGCTTCCACCGGACCATTGCTTCTAGGATGATTGACTGATGCAAAACGTAGGTCTGATCTGATCTGCCTGCAAAAATCTATCATCTCAGCGTTATTGAACTGTGGTCCATTGTCAGTGATTATCGCCATTGGGATACCATGTCGGCAGACTATCTCTCCCCAAATAAAATTCTTTATAATCTGAGTTGTGGTCTTTGCCAATGCCTTAGCCTCGATTCATTGACTGAAGTAGTCAATCATGACTATGATGAAACGTCGCTGTCCACTTGCGATGGGAAAAGGACCAATGAGATCCATCCCCCAAACGACAAAGGGCCAGGGGTTGCAATCGATCTAAGAGACTGAGTAGCCTGATGCTGAAGTGGAGCAAACTTCTGGCATTGGACACACTTTTTCGCATGAGCCTCAGAATCTTTTTTCATGGTAGACCAGAAATAACCCTGCCGTAGGATCCTTCTTTCTAAGGTTCTCGCTCCTAAGTGGCTTCCACACTCACCAGAATGTACTTCTCGAAGGATAGTAGGGACTTCAATTTTCGACACACATCTTGTCATGGTGGACAAGAAAGTCTTTCTATAGAGAATACCAGATACTAGGTAATAGTATGCTACTTTCAACTTAAATCTCTTCTTATCTCTAACCGACTAATGCAAGTTTCCAGTTGATAGGTAGAGGATGAACGGGTCCATCCAAGAGGAATGCTGATCAATCTGCATTATCTCTTCCTCCTCCACTTCCGGGCGGAAGAGTTCAGAAGTTGTTCCTCATGACGGCAGTCCGTACTTGGAAATAACATCTTCCGCCTCATTCTCTGTCCTTGGAATGTGTTTAATGGTAAAACTTTTAAATCTTCCGACCTCAAACTTTACAAGCACAAGTTACTTCTTCAACACCGGCTTCCTGGTCTCAAAGTTACCAAGGACTTGTGATGCCATTACTAGGGAATCAGTCTTTATGTGAACATGGTCGATCCAGAGCTCTCTTGCGAGCCTCAAGCTGGCCAACAAAGCTTCATACTCTGCTTGGTTGTTGGTCACCGGAAAATAAAACCTTATTGCCTACTCGAGTTTGATGTCATTCGGGTTTATCAGAACCACTCCTACTCCGGAAGAATTTCTGCCTGAAGCCCCATCATCATAGATGATCCAGGCCATAGGAGATCTTTCTGCCTTATTAGAACCAGATTCTGCTGTATCAATAAGAAATTCTGGAAGAACTTGCGCCTTGATAGCTGTCCTGGGCACATAGGAGATTTCAAACTCACTCAGCTCGATTGCCCATTTAGCTAACCTGCCCGAATGTTCTAGCTTCTCTAGTACACTCTTCAAAGGTTGATCAATTACCACTTGGATTGGGTGTGCTTGGAAATAGAGTCGGATCCTGCAAGCAGACATAACTAATGCCAGAGCCAGTTTCTCTAGGATTGGATACCTTGTTTCTGCATCTTTCAGAATGTGACTGACATAATAGACTGGAAATTGTCTCAGGCTTTCCTCTCGGACAAGAACAGAGCTGACCGCCTCAGGTGCAACTCCTAGGTACAGGAACAACATCTCCCCTGCTCGGGTACTTTGCAGCAAGGGTTTTGAAGTAAGTTGTTTCTTTAACTGGTCAAAGGCCCGAGTGTACTCTTCCATCCACTGAAACTTAGATGCTACCCGAAGAGTTTTGAAAAATGGCGCACTCTTATCTCCTACTCGAGAAATAAATCTCCCGAGTCCCGCTAACCTCCCCCCTAACTGCTACACTTCTCTCGGAGAATGGGGAGGAGCCATATCTAGGATGGCCTTAACCTTGTCTTGATTAGGGGAAAGAACCTCTGGAGTAAGGAGGTGACCGAGGAATTTCCCCTTACTTGCTCCAAAAATGCATTTTAGCGGGTTACGTTTTATCTTGTATTTTCGCAAAGTGGAAAAATTTTCTACCAAATCGTGGAGATGTTGCGGAAGAGACTTGCTTTTAACCAAAAGATCGTCCACATATACTTCAAGGTTTTTACCCTTTTGTCCTCTAAACACATGATCCATTATGTGTTGATACGTCGCACCAGCGTTTTTAAGCCCAAAGGGCATCACAAGATAGTAGTAACAACCATCGTTAGTAATAAACGATGTGTGAGGGATATCAGGATTATGCATTCTTATTTGGTGGTAATAAGAGAACGCATTTAAAAAGCTCATAAAAGGAAACCCTACCATAGAATCAACTAAAGAATCTATCTGATGCAAGGGGTAGCAATATTTTGGACGCATTTTATTCAATCGGGTGAAGTCTTCACACATTCTCAACTTTCCCCCTAGTTTTTTTTAACCATTACAACGTTTGAAACCCACTCAGGATATTGAATTTCTTGAATAAAGCGCGCCTTGAGGAGTTTGTAAACCTCCTCTATGATTGGCTATGCTAGCTTGACCGCCGCATCTATCTTCTTTTGTTGCACTGGATTTGCGGTTTGGTCAATGTTGAGATGATGTAAGGCTACGTCAGGATTGACTCCTGGCATGTCCTCCGCTGACCAAGCGAAGACATCCAGGTTCTTTAGCAAGCAAGCTATCAACTCTGCCTTTTGATCTTCTGGCAACTCTGAGTTGACGGAGAGCTTTCTCTCCTCCACTTCAGCAATGGGTATCCCTTACATTTCTTGGGCAGGTTCTAGGTGAGCGCCTTCCTTATCCATAGCAGCTTCTGACTGAGTCTACTTCTACTACTGCCGAGAAGATTGGAGGGGCAACTCCGGTCATGTTAACTGTGCGGAGGTAGCATTCCCGAGCTTGCCTTAGGTCACTTATGTCCCTTCATTGACGACCATCCTTATGAACTTGATAGCCAGGTTGGTAGGTTTAAATTATTGCTTGGTACTTGTTTAGCAGTGGCCTCTTGAAGATGGCGTGATAGCTGCTTGAAGCATCCACCACTATAAATTGAATCTGCTTGGTCACCCCCCCCCCCCCCCCGAGCCTTACTGGGAGTATGACACTTCCCTCGACTTCCTTCCTCTCGCTAGAAAAGCCATAGAGCAGCCCTTCATTGGAAAGCAGAGGCTTTCCATTCTTTAGGGCTTCAAAGGTTGGCTTGAAGAGGAGATTAACAGAGCTGTCAGTATCAATAAGAATACTATCGACTGTATAATCCGCGATGGCTGCTTGTACCACAATAACATCATCAAAAGGATTAGTAGTCGGGCGATGATCTGCGGGACCGAAGGTGACGCTTCCCGAAGATGGGGCATAGGAAGAAGTAGAAGCAATCTCTGCTCGGGTGACTCTTGCAAGGGAAGACTTCCGAGTGGACTCAGTTCCTGCTCCACCGTGAATATAAAAGTGTCCCCCAAGGCTCCTTCGTCGACGATATCGCAGCATTCATTCTGAATATCAATGGGCCCCAGACGGCCATAATCCTCTATCTCTGTGCATTCTAGCTGAACCTCCGCCACCTCCTTGTCTTTGGAGGTGCAAGGTTTTGAAGGATCATTCCTCCTGCCCAGATCTTTGATCTTGCCTTCGGCAAATAACCTGTCAACAAGCTGCCGAAGGGCCTTACAATCTTCAGTCAAATGGCTCTTCTCTTTGTGAAATTTGCCGAATTGAGAGTTATTTCTGGGCTTCCAATCCCTTTGAGGCCCTTGCCTCTTTTCCTCTGCCTTCTTCTGGATGATCTGGACGACCCTTCAAAGTCGAGCCCCAGATCTGCAAACTCCTCCACGGTGCTGCTCTCATGTGGCCTCGAAGAAGGCAAGGTGTTCTGAAAAACGGGTAGAGTCTGAAGGGGTACGGCAGGAGTAGCGGCCAATGACAGTATCTGATCACGAAACTGTTGATGGCCGATGAAAGGTTTCTTATGACGGAGGTTTCGCCCCCTCTGAGAAGGAGGCTGGAAATCTGGCCGAGGAGGCTTGCTGTGATTTTGGCTGCTGGAAGAGGCGTTGGAAGCATCCCTTCCTCCAGCCTTAGCTGTCAGGGATGAAATGTAGGTGGGGTTAGCATTCTCACCATCAATGAAGCGATTTTCCATCGCTATAAGTTCATGGTAAGTTGATGGCGCCTTTGTTGTTACTTTAAACTTTAGTGGGCCCATCTTCTCTCTTCTTTGAGGTAGCAAACCTCAGAAGGAGTTTGCGGTGAAATTCAGCGAAGGAAGAAATTTTGCCCGAGGGCAGCTCATAAAACCACTCTCTCTCCTATCCATCGAGAGTGGTGACTAGAAGCTTGAACTTCAAGGCATCGGAGAGGCATATCAATGCAACTTCCCCCTCGAAAGCCTATAGATGGGAAACTGGATCGGTCTCCCCATAGTAGAAGGGGAGATGGGGTTCTCTGAAGTTGTTGGGTGCTGAATCCCATCGGATTCTATTAACAAAGTAAGAAGGAGTCTTAAGTTCTACAGAGGAGCGGACTGGCGCACGAGGGTCCGCGGGCTCGGCGAACTATCGATCCACAAAATCAAGCCGGCGGGCTGGAGTCCCCCTGGCCGCCTCTCTGAAAAAAATCCATCAAGGGGGCGAACTGGTCATCCTGAGGCCGCAGAGGAGCTGCGGGCTGAGCTTGATGACGAGACTGAGGAGTGACTACTGGTGACTATTGGAGAGGGGTCTGGCGAGCAGAAGTCCGGCGAACCGGAGTCTTACGAACTTGGGTTTCAACAATATCTCCTACGGCCTGGGGAGCATGCCGCTGATTTAGCGCGATCAGAGCTTGGCTAATAGTATCAAGCTGCTAGTCGGTCTCTCTGCGAGATAACTTGGCCTCCCAGCGAGACTGTTCCAAATCCTCCCACAACGAATCGTCTAGCGAGCTTGAGCGGTCTGATCGGCGAGCTCGGCGGTCAGACATCTCTATCCGCGGATTTAAAAAGACTGCTTGGATCTGAAGGTCGCGTGTTAACATTTGATGCACGAAATGTGAAAGGACTCGGGCACCGCCAGCTAACTGTTCGAGCACTGGGGAAAGAGGAAAAAGCAAACTTCAAGCAGTAGTCTACTTAGCGGATGAGAGAAAAGAATAGAAGAGCCGTGAATCACGGCAACACCAGACATAGCCCGTCGCAGCCTGAATTCCACTCTTGCGACGGGCTTGACTTTGATTTCAAATGATGGGTTACAAAAGGTGGAAAGAAAACTATGCAGTATGCAAGTAGGAGTCCGCAAAGCTCGAGATTCGAGTCCGCATCCTTTAACAAGTAGGCTCTTGGGCTCGAGTCAGCCTGCCTTGGGTGCACCACTTCCCCAATTTATAGATTTGGGGGGCTGCCCAAATGGGCAGGGCTAAAATAACCGGCTGCCCGGGGTACAGGAGAGCCAGACAGTAGTGACGGGAATCAAAAAGAAATGTACAAGCAGTCCACACGAGATAGGCGAACTGGGCTTGCGAGCTGGGGCATCCCCTTGGTCGTGCGGAACATAATCCTGGTTGGAGGGGAGAGACCTGAGAGGACTGACACTGGAGTCCGCCTAGTGATTCCAGATCTAGAAACTTACCAAGGTTGGGCGACCTGAGCGGACTGAGAAATGGAGTCTGCTTCTGGGGGTGCCTTGGCGACCTGAGCGGACTTAGGGGCTCGAGTCTGCCGAAAGAGGAGAAAAGTCTCGTCGGGCATGTTACGGATTTTGTGTTTAACAGTTGGAGTGTAAGGTGGATAGACAGGCAGATAGGCCGGTGGGTAAAAATGAGGAATCTCAAATGCTTGTGCTGGATTGATTGGAGCAGATGATGTTGCTGAAGGTTGTGCTTCCAATCGTTGAGCGATAGCAACTAGAGTACGGTTGATCGTTTGAAACTGTTGCACAGTTTCTCGACGAGAATGCTCCAAGGCGACCCAAAGAGAATCCTCACTGGAACTTGGAGTAGAGCTCTCGGCTGGTTGACGGTCTGACATGAGTAACCACTGACCTCACAATCTGATCGAGATCTGAAGGTCGCGTGTTAATTGTTGATGCACGAATTGCGACACCGCCTAGTTAACGGGTAGTTCGATCTCACAAGCTAGGGGAATAAGAGGGTTACGGTGATAGAGGAGAGGTTTGATGGAGCAAGGGAGAAGCTTGCTCGAGCAGGGAAGAAGCTTGATCACTAACTGTCGATCAGACGCTACTTTAGTGGTTGGGCTCTGATAGTTAGACCGAGAGAAGAAAAGAGAAGAGAGGGACGCTGGCAGCGACAACAGAAGACTTCGCCCATCACTGCCTGAATGCCACTCTTGCGACGGGCTTTCCTTTGATTACAATCGAAGTTACAGCTCGAGATTGCACCTTTACATGGAAAGCAGAATAAAGGGTACAAGGGGGGAAGCTGGCGTCTAAGGAGAGGAGAATGTCAGAGGTCGCGCGGACTGACTAGGGAGGTCGGCAGACCGCGCGGTTAGCCGATCAAGGAGCCCGCAGAACTTAGCCGTGGCGGACTGCTTGATCAAGCTGGGAGAAGAAGCTGGGAGCAGGTCACGCGGACTAGAAACTTGAGTCCGCAAGAAGCGATGGCGAGATCTGGACGCCTCTGCCGTGTTATTTCTCCACCTGAATGAGAGGTATGGGGGACTATTTATAGGCCCGAGTAGGTAACGGTCTTGGTAACGTCACAATCGGTGAGGCGGTTTGCTGAGCGAGTACAAACATTGAGTCCGCAGAGTCCACACCGGGTTGTGCGGTCTGGGACTGCCTGGAGCTGGAGATGGCAGCTGCTGGGTCGGCTCGCGCTGGGACGTGTCCGCCCCCACTGCTGAGCGAGCTCGCGCTGGGTTGTGCTAGCTGAGGAGTTCGCCCGCTGCTGGGTAGAAGCAGACCTCGAGAGGCTGGAGGGCTAGCCCGCGGACTGTAGAACGAGTCCGCCCAGCCCGTGGCGGAGGAGAGGCAGATCGCAGGCTGCCGAGCTGGGTCTTATCTTGCGGACTGCGCAACGAGTCCTCCTACCTTGCGGCGGACATTTGGAGCAGGCTGCCTGCTGGTGGTTTGTCGTCATTGCTCGGTGACAAGTACTGCCGACCTGGCGGGCTGAAGAGTCCTGGTCGCGCCTTTTGGCGAGAGACGCTATCGACTGGTAGCGCCCCTTGCTTGGAGACAAGGGTTGGCGACCTAGCGGACTGACTAGTGAGATTTGCAAACCGTGCGGTCAGCTGATATTGAGTCTGCCTACATCTGGCGGATAGGAGAGCTGGTCGCCGCCTCTGGTTGATCATGTAGCGTGCGGTTTGGACGGATAGGAATTCGAGTCCGCCACTTAGTTGAGCAGTTCGCACCTGAGGGGAAAAAGGAACCACTACACGGTTAACTACACTAGCCGCGCGGCCTGCAGGGGCAGACTGAGGAAGCAGTCCGCAGCCCCTGTAAAATGAGCGGCTACTACGCGACCTGGGCGATCAGACCGGGCAGACCGCCCTAGCCGCGTGGACTGAGAGGATAGAGGGGTCAGGTTGCCCACCCTTAGAGAGAGAGGCTGACAGGCCGCGACCTCCTAGAGCAGGCCGCGATGAGCTGACTACCTTGGGAGGGATCACCGATTTCTGGGTTAACATAGGTGGTGTAGAAAAATTGTGAAGCGGGTTTCTATTAAGAGCGTTAATAATTTTTTTGATTTTTAATTATTTATATGGAGGATGAGAAAGAGAAATGATAAAAGTAATAGGTTCATGTTTTCAAATTATCAACAAAAGTTTCCCTTGCAACGACGCCAAAAACTTTGTGTCTTAAGGAAAGAGAGCCGAACTAGCAATCCAACTAGGCAAGTACACCTATCAAAAAGTAGCTAGGGGACACAAGTGTCGTATTGAAATCCGGGAACTGTTAAGAAAACCTACTCACACGAAAACTATTATTTTATCGAAGGATGGTTTTAGGGTTTGCTAAGGGAAAACTAAATGCACTAAAGAAAGGAAGTATTACACTAAAAAAGAGAACTAATTGCAGTTAAATAGAGAGCTAATAAAAACGATTACAATTAAGGGTTGAAACGATGAAATGGAAAAGTACTCGATCAAGAATCACCTTGGCAAGAGTTGACTAAAAATGAGATAAAAAAACCTAACTTAATCGAGTAAATGTCTTCGACTGTGGAAGTTCCTAAAACTTGAACACTCTTCTCTCGAAGTCGCGCCCAACTGAGTTTAGGAAGTTCCAACCGAACTCTTGTCCAAATCGGAGGCCTAAATCCCGCTTTGCGCGGTGAACACAGCTATTGGATTTTACTCCAATCTGGGAGATTTGGACGTCTGCCTCTCTCGAGGGGTGCATACAACTCTCTTTCCTCTTGAGTATTCACTTCAAACTATGACCCTCTCAGCTAGCTAAGAGTGAAAACAGAAATGGAAATTATATATCGATGATATAATTCCAATCATGAATAATCAATAGTAAATCGAAGGCCTAAACCCTAAAAAGAAAAAGTAAATCAAAGCATCATAACTTAATCAACTCGAACCTCGGATCATCAAGATCGAGTACAAGGAGGATTAGTTAATCATAGTGAAGTGGAGGAAGGAGGGATGAGTAGAAAAGCAATAAGAAAACAAAGATAAAAAGAGCACTTATATTAATATTAAAAGAGAGCTACACTTGAAATGAAAGATTACACTTGCAATGAAATAAAACTAAGCTAGCATTACATTAAACTACCAAAACAAGTACAAAAGCTTAAACTAAACTAGGGTTACGAAAAACAAAAATGAGAAAGAGAGAGAGAGAGAGGGAGAAAAAGCAAAGAAAACAATAGGAAATAAAAGGGCAGCACCTCCCCTCTCAATCCAAACTATTCTTGAATGCAAGGGGTGGCCTTGTATTTATAGGCAAAATTCTCGGGTTGGTCACACCCTCTGTCATGCCCGTGGAGGGCGTGTCAGGGGGGGCGTGACACGTACGAGGTTGACCTTGGGCTTTTGATTCTAGCAGGAAGGATGATTGCATCTGTATAATGGTGGACACGCCCTAGGTCATGCCCGTATAGGGGGGCATGACACGCACATCACGTCGAAATCATTGGTCGAAAATCCGCCAGTCATTGGAAAAGGTTGAACACGCCCATGGACACTGTAACGCCCCCGATTTTTCTGCGACTATTTTATTCTCGTTTGGCGTTTTGGTGACGTATTTTCGTGGCTTCTGCCATTTATGGAGTGTGGTTTAGCGCCTTAGAACTGATTGGCCTATTTTTTAGCCTATGGGCAAGGTCTCCCTAGCAAGCCGAGTCGTTTTGGGTGACCCGGTGTGGCCTCTTGGGGGTTGCTTGTGTTTTGGCTTTAGGTGGGTATAACTCGAGTTCTATTCGTCGAAAGTTAATTTTTACTTATCCGATGTGTTTGTAGCGTGGGTATTTAGCTACGGTGCGAATTTCATCTAATTCCGAGGTAATTCGGCTTTCGTGTCATTTTGGGTGTGCTATTAGTAAAATCAAATTAGAAATTTTATTTTAGCTGAGTGAATCGGCATTTTCAGACAACGGTTAGGCGTGTAAAGACTTATTTAAAGCCTTAATTAGAAGTTGGCGGGCCACTCTCCTCCTTCTTCCCTAGACCGAAATCGTCTTCTCCTGTTCGCGGAAAACAGAGGCGGAGAAATGGCAGGACTGCCCTAGCCTTCGGCCGGCGATTCTGGGAGCTTTCGTGGACGAAATTCGTTTACGAAAATGGAGTTGGCTTTCTCTCGCTCAGATCTACATTTCGACGGTAAGAGATTCGATTTTCGTGGAGTTTTAGGAGACTTGGATTTTCGGGTCTTGTGGATTTCCGCCATTAAAGTACGGGTTGCTTGTTAGGTGCTTTTAGGTGTTGCTGCTGCGAGTGCCGAGTGAAGAGAAGGGAAAGTCGTCCAAGCTTCGCCGGAAATCGAGGCAAGTGGTATTCTTGCCCTTTCCATTGTTTATTCTCTTGCTGAATTGAAAAATCCCTGTTAGCCCTAGGGTAGAGGCCAAGTTGTTCTTTTATCTTACTGAATTTTTGGGCTTAGTTTCTCCTAATGAGCCCCCCCCTTCTTTGTGTTGTTGGTACCCAACCCACCTGTGTTATGCCGCTAACATAAACTACAGATTTCTGTCTGGTTGTTGCCTTGCGGGTGAAGCCGAGAGAGAGAGAGAGTTGGAGGGGGTGCCTGCTGTTTATCTTGGAAAGAGACAAATTTGGGCTCTCTAGTTTTCCAGCGTTGAGTGTGGTGCACACACTCAAAGCCTTTGCGGGTTTGGCGTTGAGTGTGGTGCACACACTCAACGCCGTAGCTGTAGTCGATTTGAATTTTGGCTAAGTACTGGGGCGTTGAGTGATGTGGACTCACTCAACCCGTAGCCCCTGCTTGCGGCTAAGTACTTTGGCATTGAGTGAGTCAACCTCACTCAACGCCATTTCCGTTTTGGCGTTGAGTGAGGCAAGCTAACTCAACGCCGCGGTTTTTTCGAGAAGCTAAGTACTTTGGCGTTGAGTGAGGTGTGCTCACTCAACGCCACAGCTTTTTTTGAGGCTAAGTACTTTGGCGTTGAGTGAGTCGACCTCACTCAACGCCATTTCGGTTTTGGCGTTGAGTGAGGTGGACTCACTCAACGTTGTAGCTTTCTGTGCAGCCAAGTACTTGGGCGTTGAGTGAGGTGTGCTCACTCAACGCCACAGCCTTTTCTGAGGCTAAGCACTTTGGCGTTGAGTGAGTCGACCTCACTCAACGCCATTTTGTCTTTGGCGTTGAGTGAGGTGACCTCACTCAATGCCGTAGGCAAGTTTGCGGCCAAGTCCCGTGGCGTTGAGTGAGTGAACCTCACTCAATGCCATTTCTTCTTTTGCGTTGAGTGAGGTAGACTCACTCAATGCCACAGCCCTTCTTTGCGGTCAGGACTTCTGGCGTTGAGTGAGACGACCTCACTCAATGTCATTGCTGTTTTGGCGTTGAGTGATGTCAGCTCACTCAACGCCGTAGATTTACCTTGTTGCGGCTAAGTGCCAGGGCATTGAGGAAGTGAACCTCACTCAATGCCATTGCTGTTTTGGCGTTGAGTGAGTTGGAATCACTCAACGCTGCAGTCTTCTTTTGCGGCTGAGTGTAAGGGCGTTGAGTGAGTGAGCTTCACTCAACGCCATTGCTGTTTTGGCGGTGAGTGAGGCCAGCTCACTCAACGCCACTTTCTCTTATTGTGGTTAAGTATTAGGGCGTTGAGTGAGTGTACCTCACTCAACGCCGTCGTTGTTTTGGCATTGAGTGAGGCTAGCTCATTCAACGCTAGAGTATTCTTGCGGGAGGTGTTGAGTTAGTGAACCTCACTCAACGCCATGCCTGTTTTGGCGTTGAGTGAGGCTAGCTCACTCAACGCCAGAGTTGTTCTTCTGGAGGGCGTTGAGTGAGTGGACCTCACTCAACGCCATGGCTATTCTGGCGCTGAGTGAGGCTAACTCACTCAACGCCAAGGTCTGGTTAGGCGTTGAGTGGGTCCCACTCAACGCCAAGCCGTGTTGAGTCATTTCAACTCTCTTTTTCCCTACCTCGATTTTCGTTCCCGAGTGAATTCCTTAGTTATGTTTTTAGTTTCCTTGTCGGCCATGTTTTTTCTTTCCTAAAGGCCGAATCATGAGTCATGGTTAGTAGTGGTGGTTTGGAGCTCTTAAGAGGGGAGGTATTTTGTAATTTAGCCAAGGCCACCCTTTTTTCTTTTATCTTGCCCCAGGTACGGGCTGGGCAAGGGGGTGGAAGGTCCCTAGTGCTTTCACATGTAGACACTTGAGCATTGTTGGTTTGTAAATGGTGGTTGGGGGACTGAGTTTGCCTCCAACCCGGATCCACGTTGTTTATTTTGCTACTACCATCTCCCACAGCTTAGGGTGTTAGACGTTTCATCCTTGGTAGATTGCAGCATTTTTGGCTCTTGGCAGCTTAGTAGACTCTGCAGGAAGTAGTTTCTGGGCAGGGTTGATACTGTTTCCTCGCACCTAGTGCATTTCTTTTTGTCTTGCCTTGGGCAGTTGTGACCTTTTACTGCTTTGTTTTTCCTCTTTCATTTATCATCTGATTGACACTTTCGTGCAGTTTTCCTTGTTTGCTTGCTGAGGTATTCTTTCTTCTTTTGAATGCCTCAGGTTCTTAGCAGTAGTCAGTTTATTGCCCAGGTTGTTGTGGTGTTGCTGGTGGTCTTTTGGACTTTGGAGATCCTTCTGGATTTGTTTAGTGAGGTAGTTTTCTGCACTTTTCTTACAGATATACATATTTTCTAGTGGGTTCGTGTCAGGTTGTTGGCGCCCACTGGTAGTTTTTACCTTTGTACTAGATATATTACTTTTGCTGCTACCATTTTCTTGAGATAGTCTACTTGCTCTGGGAAGGATTTATGCTAGGTTGCTAGTTACTTTTAAAACTACAATTATTATTATAAGTATAGCTCATGATCAGCATGTTTTATAAAACTCAATCACTATTTTCCAAACAACGTATAAAGATCGTTTTCTTATATATAATATAAATTAAATGTAGAGTCTTGCAACGTTTAAGTATAGTTTTAAACCGTGGACTAGGTGATCCACCGAGCCGAGGGATACGGCCTCTAAATTATAACTGATTTCTAATCATTAAACTCATTAATTTCTTTCATAAAGTAAAGTAGATGGTTTTGCCTGAGCGTCAGTAGTTATCCCCTGCTTAACGTGGCATTATGACGCGTGTTTTCTCATACTCTGATAATTCCTAAATTCGGAGAAAATGTGGGTTGTGACAGTTGGTATAAGAGGGAGGTTGCTTGACAAGTTAGTCGGGCAACCTTCCTATGATTGCATTAGTAGTTCAGCATCATGTCATTCAAACACCGATATGTCATCAGCACGTCTTGGCAAAAGCACGAACACTACACTCATAACATAACATGAAGTATACGGGGAATATTATGTAGTATGGGATGCATAATATGTGTTCGAATATGGATCCACCATAGGGGCAACATGTGAGGGTTATGTAGTACGGGATGCATAACCTCACCACATGGCTGCGACTAGCTCGTTTTCTTTTTTGTTGCGTGAGAATGTTATGTAGTATGAGATGCATAACATTTTCATGCGTACGTCGCTCATAACATGCATTAGGGCTTTTTTAGAATGCATAGCATAATCATGCATAGCATAACATTGCATAAGCACAACGTGCCAAGCTAAAGACTGGCAGGATGATATATGTACAAACATAAACTTTCAAGTCAAAAGTAATATTAAGTCATTCATTCCCGATCTAGGCACATGAATTAGTATGGTGGTGGTTAACCATCCTAGGTTAGGGCATAACATCAATTTTTTGTAAAAAGATAAACTCTCAGAGCATGTTTAGCAGCTTTAAGTTTATATCTATATATGTATTGTATGTACTTGTAGTTGGTTCTAGCCGTTGTATTAGGATCTAACTAGTGTTGTTATGTTTAAGGATGGTGAGACGTCCTTCGACTAGATCGACTACCCTATCTGAGGGTGAGTCATCTAGAGCGCAGAATGACGCGGTGATCGAGAGCCTGCGGCAGAGTAGCAATGCCATGAGCAGGAAGATGGTGGAGATGTAGGCCCAGATTTAGTCACTGGTGGAGGTTGTGGTAGGTTAGACTCAAGGAGTGCAAGGCCCTACAGGGGGGTTAGCTGTCCCTCCTCCTCCTGCACCCTTAAGACCTCCAGTGGTGGTGCCAGCAGAGATGGCCTTCATCTCGCAGTTTGAGAGGCTGAGCCCTCCCACTTATGATTGGAAGGCAGACTTTATGGTCATAGACGATTGGCTGATCTCCATGGAGGAGATGTTCTCGTACTCCGGGATTGCAGATGACCAGAGGGTGATGATAGCCGCCTATCAGCTTAAAGGTTTGGCTAAGAGTTGGTGGCTGAGAGAAAAGGAGAGCTTGGTAGCTGGATGCTCTTGGGAAGTGTTCAAGGAGATGTTGTTGAGGAAGTTATTACCCTCGGTCGAGCGTGACCGCCTCATGAACGACTTCCTCCATCTGAAGCAAAGGCAACTCACGGTGGGTTAGTATGAGATAGAGTTCAGCAAGTTGAGCCGTTTTGCCCCTGGATTGGTAGGCATTGAGGCTGATCGAGTTAAGCGATTTCTCGGTGGCTTGAGGAGCGAGGTGCAGCAGTTTACAAGTGCTTATGGGTCAGAGACTTATGTAGGAGTAGTGGAAGCTGCTTTGAAGGTGGAGGCTATTGAGACCGCAAAGAGCAGAGGCCAGCAAATGAGGAAGGACAAGAGGAAGTCTGTGGAGGAGAAGAAACCCTAGGTACCCGATGCTGCTCCGGGAAAGAAGAGCAAAGTGGAGTGCAGCTTCTGTTGCCGGTCAGGCCACCCTGTCGAGAGATGTTTCAAGAAGGCAGTAGCTCAGAAGAAGGAGCAGGTTCATGCGATTCAGGGTGCTCCTAGGAGGGATGTTTCCTGTACTGTTTGCAAGCGACCCGGGCTTGATGCTACCCAGTGCTGGTCCAAGGATAAAGTCTGCTATCAATGTGGGCAGAAGGGTCACATCAAGTCTAGGTGTCCTCAGGTCCAGCCTGTTCTTCATGCAGTTCCACTGCAGGCATTACCTCCACCTTAGCGTGTGGACAAGGGAAAGGGAAAGCTGAACGTGATCTCTTCCGAAGAGGCTCAAGCTTCGACTCAGGTCATCTCAGGTTAGTTTTCTTTCTAACCTGAAGGTTTTGTTCTTGTTTTACTAGAATGTTTGCAGTATTATTGTGGTAGTTACTTATTTATATATGCTCCTATAGGGAAATTTAAGGTAAAGAACCGCTGGGCGCGTGTTCTGTTTGACTCCGGCGCTACCCACTCGTTCGTGGCTAGAGCCTTTGTAGAGCGACATCAGTTGACTTTAGATCGAGTTCGGGATACCTTCTGCGTCAAGTTCCCCTATGGTGAATCTGTGTTGTCAGATTTGGGCATGTAAGATTGCCCTGTTTTGTTGGGGGACTTCCTTGCGAAGGCAGACCCTAAGATGATTGATCTGGAGGACTTCGATGTTATTTTGGGCATGGACTGGCTGTCTAGGTATGATGCAGTCATTCAGTGCAAAGGGAAGTGCTTGGACTTCATCAGGAACGACGGTCAGGCCGGAAGCGTGTATGCTGATCTGTGCCAGGATTCTCCTGTCATCTCTGCGGTATGTGCTCAGAAACTGTTTCTTTCAGATTGTTTTGCTTGTTTGGTCTCGGTGGTTGGGACCACTGTTAGTGCACCGCGCTTGGAGGAGATTCCAATTGTTCGTGATTTCGCCGATGTTTTTCGGATGATCTTCCTGGTCTTCCTCCTGAGCGGGATGTGGAGTTTGTGATTGATTTGGTGCCGGGTACGCGTCCTATTACTAAGGTGCCATACCGAATGGCCCCTCGTGAGTTAGAGGAGTTGCGAGTTTAGTTAGATGAGCTGTTGGCAAAGGGATTTATCAGGCAGAGTTCGTCTCCTTGGGGTGCTCCTGTGATTTTTGTGAAGAAGAAAGATTGGTCGATTCGGCTTTGCATCGACTATAGGGAGTTGAACAAAGTCACCATTAAGAACAGGTACCCTGTGCCGAGGATCGATGATTTATTTGACCAGTTGCGCGGTAGCACGGTGTTCTCCAAGATCGATCTTCATTCTGGCTATCATCAGCTCAGGATCCGTGAGGCAGATATTCCACGGACGGCATTTAGATCGAGGAATGGACACTTTGAGTTCTTGGTGATGTCGTTTGATTTGACTAACACACCATCAGCCTTCATGGATATGATGAACCGGGTGTTCAAGGATTTCTTAGACAAGTTCGTGGTGGTCTTCATCGATGACGTGTTGGTTTATTCTCGCACCGCTGAGGAGCATGAGCAGCATCTGCGCTTGGTTCTATCGGAGTTGAGGAATCACAAGTTATTCGCCAAGCTAAGCAAGTGTGAATTTTTGTTGCCTCAGGTTTCATTTCAAGGCCAGGTGGTGAACAAGGAGGGGATCTATGTCGACCCAGAAAAGATCGCAGCAGTGATGGATTGGAGTAGGCCGAATACGCCTAAGGAGATCAGGAGCTTCCTAGGGTTGGCTGGCTACTACAGGAGGTTCGTGGAGGGTTTAGCTTCCCTAGCTGCACCTTTGACCAAGCTGACTCAGAAGAACGTGGCTTTTGTTTGGAGCGAGAAGTGCAAAGAAGCCTTTCTGGAGTTAAAGAAGAGATTGTGCACTGCTCCCATTCTGACCCTGTCTACTGAGGGTGTGGATTATGATGTGTATGTGGATGCTTCGCATGTAGGTCTGGGATGCGTTTTAATGCAGGTTGGAAAGGTGATTGCCTATGGGTCAAGGCAACTGAAGACTCATGAGAAGAATTATCCTACGCATGACCTTGAGTTTGCAGCGGTAATCTATGCGTTGAAGTTGTGGAGGCATCTACTTTATGGGGCTCAGTACAAGATCTTCACTGATCATAAGAGCCTGAAGTACGAGTTCGCGCAAAAGGAGGTTAATCTGTGCCAGCGGCGGTGGCTAGAGTATGTGGCCGATTATGATGTAGAGATCCAGTATCATCCAGGCAAGGCCAATGTGGTGGCCGACGCCCTGAGCCAGAAGATAGGAAAGATCTTCAATCTCTCCGCCGATCGTTTAGTGGAGGAGTTTCTCCTTATGGATATATCAGTGGGATGCTGTGGCTTGCAGAGTAGTTTATCAGTGGCAGAGCCGTCTTGGATTTCTTTGACCAGACTGCACCAGAAGGACGATCCGGATCTTCTGCACTTGTTCACTAGGACCGAGAAGGGGGAGTTGCCAGACTTTGCTATCGATGATGCGGGTACTTTGAAGTACCGCGGAAGATTTTGCATCCCTGCTATTGGGGACATTAGAGGTATGAATTGCAGAGAGGCTCATGGATCCAGCGTTGCCTACCATCCAGGATCTTCGAAGATGTATCGTGACTTAAAGAAAATTGCCTGGTGGTATGGCATGAAAAGTGATATAGCCTGATTTAGTGCCACACTTGCAAGTGTGTGAAGGCCGATCATGGAAGGCCTGGTGGAGAGTTGACTTCGTTAGAGATCCCAACTTGGAAGTGGGAAAGTATATCTATGGATTTCATCACGGACTTACCGAAATCCCCGAGGGGATTTGATTCTGTTTGGGTTATAGTGGATAGACTGACGAAGTGTGCTCATTCGTGCCATATAAGATTGATTACCCGATGAAGAAGATAGCGGAGTTGTACTTGAATGAAGTCATCCGACTGCACGGTGTGCCTGTTAGCATCATATCTAATCGAGACTCCCGGTTTACTTCTCATTTTTGGCAGAGTCTGCAGGAGGGTTTGGGTACGGATCAGAGGTATTCTACTGCTTACCACCCATAGACCAATGGGCAGACGGAGCGGGTGAACCAGATAGTTGAGGATATGATCCGATGCTACATTTTAGAGCATGGTGGAGCGTGGGATGAACGGCGGCGACTTATGGAATTTGCATACAACAACAGTTATCAGGAGAGCTTGCAGATGGATCCGTTCGAAGCCTTGTATGGGAGGCGCTGCAGAACTCCGTTGTTTTGGGCTGAGGCTGGTGAGAGGCCTTTGTTGGGTCCTGATGCGCTTGAGGAAATGGAAGTCACTGTGAAGCTTACTCGAGAGAAGCTTCGTATAGCTCAGGAGAGGTACGAGAAGAACGCCAATCAGTGTAGGTCTGCCTTGGAGATTTCTGTAGGGGACCTTGTATTTCTTAAGGTTTCTCCGATGGTGGGTGTAAAGAGGTTTGGTAAGAATCGGAAATTGGACCCGAGGTATGTGGGCCCGTTTAAGATTATGGAGCGGATTAGCGTGTCAGCTTACAGGTTGGATTTGTCAACAAACTTCCCAGGCGTTCATAATGTTTTCCATGTAAGCCAATTGCAAAAGTATGTGTGCAACAGTGGGCAAGTCTTGGACGTTGTGCCCCAGTTGGAGCCCAACCTCTCTTTTGTTGAAGTGTCGGTCCGTATTTTGGATACTCAGGAACGGGTGCTGCGAAAGAAGTCAATTCCGATGGTGAAAGTTCTATGGAAGAATCAGGATTTGGAGAGCGCGACTTGGGAGCTAGAGTCGGCCATAAGAAAGGCTTACCCTCACCTATTTCCCTGATTTGATCGGTATGTTTCCCTTCTTGTAACTCATGTTTGTTACTTTTTCCTTCTATAGTAGAAGTGTTGTGCGTAAAGTTTCGAGACGAAACTTTCTTTTAGGGAGAGTGACTGTAACACCCTCGATTTTTTTGCGACTATTTTATTCTCGTTTGGCGTTTCAGGTGACGCGTTTTCGTGGCTTGTGCCATTTGTGGAGTATGGTTTAGCTCCTTAGAACTGAGTGGCATATTCTGTAGCATATGGTCAAGGTCTCCCGAGCAAGCCGAGTCGTTTTGGGTGACCCGGTGTGGCCTCTTGGGGGATGCTTGTGTTTTGGCTTTAGGTGGGTATAACTCGAGTTCTGTTCGTCGAAAGTTAATTTCGACTTCGCTGATGTGTTTGTAGCGTGGGTATTTAGCTACGGTGCGAATTTCGTCGAATTCCGAGGTAATTCGGCTTCCGTGTCATTTTGGGTGTGCTATTAGTAAAATCAAAATAGAAATTTAATTTTAGTTGAGTGAATCGGCATTTTCAGACAGCGATTAGGCTGATTAGGCGTGTTAAGACTTATTTAAATCCTTAATTTGAAGTTGCTGTGCCACTCTCCTCCTTCTTCCCTAGACCGAAACCGTCTGCTCCTGTTCGCGGAAAACAGAGACGGAGAAACGGTGGACTGCCCTAGCCTTCGGAGGGCGATTTCGGGAGCTTTTGTGGACGGAATTCGTTTCCGAAAGCGGCGTTGGCTTGCTCTCGCTCAGATCTACGTTTCAACGGTAAGAGATTCGATTTTCGTGGAATTTTTGGAGACTTCGATTTTCGGGTCTTGTGGATTTCCACCATTAAAGTACGGGTTGCTTGTTAGGTGCTTTTAGGTGCTTCTGCTCCTTATGCCGAGTGAAGAGGAGGGAAAGTCGTCCAAGCTTCGCCGGAAATCAAGGCAAGTGGTATTCTTTCCCTTGCCATTGTTTATTCTCTTGCTGAATTGAAAAATCCCGGTTAGCCCTAGGGTAGAGGCCAAGCTGTTCTTTTATCTTGCTGAATTTTAGGGCTTAGTTTCTCCTAATAAGCCCCCCTTCTTTGTGTTGTTGGTGCCCAACCCGCCGGCGTTATGCCGCTAACATAAACTCAAGATTTTGTCTGGTTGTTGCCTTGCGGGTGAAGCCGAGAGAGAGAGAGTAGGAGGGGGGTGCCTGCTGTGTATCTTGGAAAGAGACAAATTTGGGCTCTCTGGTTTTCCGGCATTGAGTGTGGTGCACACACTCAAAGCCTTTGCGGGTTTGGCATTGAGTGTGGTGCACACACTCAACGCCGAAGCTGTAGTCGATTTGAATTTTGGCTAAGTACTGGGGCGTTGAGTGAGGTGGACTCACTCAACGTTGTATCCCCTGCTAGCGGCAAAGTACTTTGGCGTTGAGTGAGTCGACCTCACTCAACGCCATTTCTGTTTTGGCGTTGAGTGAGGCAAGCTCACTCAACGCCGCGGTTTTTCCGAGAAGCTAAGTACTTTGGCGTTGAGTGAGGTGTGCTCACTCAACGCCACAGCCTTTTCTGAGGCTAAGTACTTTGGCGTTGAGTGAGTCAACCTCACTCAACGCCATTTCGGTTTTTACATTTAGTTAGGTGGACTGACTCAACGCTGTATCTTTTTGTGCAGCCAAGTACTTTAGCGTTGAGTGAGGTGTGCTCACTCAACGCCACAACCTTTTCTAAGGCTAAGTACTTTGGCGTTGAGTGAGTCGACCTCACTCAACGCCATTTCGGCTTTGGCGTTGAGTGAGGTGACCACACTCAATACCGTAGGAAAGTTTGCGGCCAAGTCCCATGGCGTTGAGTGAGTGAACCTCACTCAACGCCATTTCTGCTTTGGCGTTGAGTGAGGTAGACTCACTCAATGCCACAGCCCTTCTTTATGGCCAGGACTTCTGGCGTTGAGTGAGACGACCTCACTCAATGCCATTGCTATTTTGGCGTTGAGTGAGGTCAGCTCACTCAACGCCGCATATTTGCCTTGTTGCGGCTAAGTGTCAGGGCGTTGAGGGAGTGAACCTGACTCAACGCCATTGCTGTTTTGGCATTGAGTGAGGTGGACTCACTCAACGCTGCAGTCTTCTTTTGCGGCTGAGTGTAAGGGCGTTGAGTGAGTAAGATTCACTCAACGCCATTGCTATTTTGGCGTTGAGTGAGGCCAGCTCACTCAACGCCACTTTATCTTATTGTGGTTAAGTATCAGGGCATTGAGTGAGTGTACCTCACTCAACGCCATCGTTGTTTTTGCGTTGAGTGAGGCTAGCTCACTCAACGCCAGAGTATTCTTGCGGGAGGCGTTGAGTGAGTGAATCTCACTCAACGCCATGCCTGTTTTGGCATTGAGTGAGGCTAGCTCACTCAACGCCAGAGTTGTTCTTCTTGAGGGCGTTGAGTGAGTGGACCTCACTCAACGCCATGGCTGTTCTTGCGCTGAGTGAGGCTAACTCACTCAACGCCATTTTCTGGTTAGGCGTTGAGCGGGTCCCACTCAACGCCAAGCTGTGTTGAGTCATTTCAACACTCTTTTTCCCCACCTCGATTTTCGTTCCCGAGTGAATTCCTTATTTATGTTTTGAGTTTCCTTGTCGGCCATGTTTTTCTTTCCTAAAGCCCGAATCATGGGTCGCGGTTAGTAGTGGTGGTTTGGAGCTCTTAAGAGGGGAGGTATTGTGTAATTTAGCCAAGGCCACCCTTTTTTCTTTTATCTTGCCCCAGGTATGGGCTGGGCAAGGGGGTGGAAGGTCCCTAGTGCTTTCACATGTAGACCCTTGAGCATTGTTGGTTTGTAAATGGTGGTTGGGGGACTGAGTTTTCCTCCAACCCGGATCCACGTTGTTTATTTTGCTACTACCATCTCCCACAGCTTAGGGTGTTAGACGTTTCATCCTTGGTAGATTGCAGCATTTTTGGCTCTTGGCAGCTTAGTAGACTCTGCAGGAAGTAGTTTCTGGGCAGGGTTGATACTGTTTCCTCGCACCTAGTGCATTTCTTTTTGTCTTGCCTTGGGCAGTTGTGACCTTTTACTGCTTTGTTTTTCCTCTTTCATTTATCATCTTGATTGACACTTTCGTGCAGTTTTCCTTGTTTGCTTGCTGAGGTATTCTTTCTTCTTTTGAATGCCTCAGGTTTTGAGCAGTAGTCAGTTTGGTGGCTAGGTTGCTGTGGTGTTGCTGGTGGTCTCTTGGACTTTGGAGATCCTTCTAGATTTGTTTAGTGAGGTAGTTTTCTGCACTTTTCTTACAAACATACATATTTGCAAGTGGGTTCGTGTTAGGTTGTTGGCGCCTACTGGTAGTTTTTACCTTTGTACTAGATATATTATTTTTGCTGCTACCATTTTCTTGAGATAGTCTACTTGCTCTGGGAAGGATTTATGCTAGGTTGCTAGTTACTTTTAAAACTACAATTATTATTATAAGTATAGCTCATGATCAGCATGTTTTATAAAACTCAATCACTATTTTCCAAACAACGTATAAAGATCGTTTTCTTATATATAATATAAATTAAATGTAGAGTCTTGCATAGCATAAGTGGTCCTCTTGGGACACTTATGCACTCCTTAGGATGTTAATCCTGAATAAAGTATTTTTCCGTAGCGTTTAAGTATAGTTTTAAATCGTGGACTAGGTGATCCACCGAGCCGAGGGATACGACCTCTAAAATATAACTGATTTTCTAATCATTATACTCATGAATTTCTTTCATAAAGTAAAGTAGATGGTTTTGCCTGAGCGTCAGCAGTTATCCCCTGCTTGACATGGCATCATGACGCGTGTTTTCTCATACTCTGATAATTCCTAAATTCCGAGAAAATGCGGGTTGTGACAGACATGCCCGTGTAGTGGGGGCATGTTAGTACTGTTGATGTGCTGCAACGGAAAATCTTTAAATATGGCAGCAGGCTTCGGGATGAAGGTGACACGCCCTGTGACACGCCCAGGGAGGGCGTGTTAGGGGGGCGTGACCGCGGTTTTTCTCTTTATGTTGGCTTTGGCAGCAGAATTTCTCGGGATCGAGTCACACACCCTGTGACACGACTAGGTTAGGTCGTTTTATAGGAGGCATGTCAGGTCATGTTTTTTCCAAAATTCTGGAAACCTACAAAAAGATAAGAAAACATTAGCGGTAATAATATATACATAAGGAAGATAAAAAATAAGCTTAAAAGACATTATTAGAAAAATAAAAACAAGAAAATACCCTAGTAGTTTAGACTACAAAACATACTATCAAGGGGCGAGTAGGCCTCACCCTGAGATGATTCTGCTTACTAGGCTCCCACTAGCTGGCAGGACAGGTTGATCTCTCAGAGGGGTGAGAAGGCCTTACCCCAAGATGATTTCGCTGACCAGGCTCCCACTAGCTAGCAAGGAAGGTTAATCTCTTGGAGGCATGAGAAGGCCTTACCACGAGATGATTCCGCTGACTAGGCTCCCACTAGCTGGCAGGGCAGGTTGATCTCTTTGAGGGGTGAGCAGACCTTATCTCGAGATGATTTCGCTGACAAGGCTTCCACTAGCTGGCAGTGCAGGTTGATCTCTCACAGTGGTGAGTAGGCTTTATCCCGTGATGATTCCGCTGACCAGGCTCCCACTTACTGGTAGGGAAGGTTGATCTCTCAGAGGGGTGAGTAGGCCTCACCTCGAGATGATATTGCTGTCCAGGCTACCACTAGCTAGCAGGACAGGTTGATTTCTTGGAGGGGCGAGTAGGCCTCACCCCGAGATGATTCCGCTGATCAGGCTCCCACTAGCTGGCAGGGTAGGTTGATCTCTCGGAGGGGCGAGTAGGCCTCACCCCGAGGTGATTCCGCTGACCAGGCACCCACTAGATGGTAGGGCAGGTTTATCTCTCGAAGGGGTAAGAAGGCCTTACCCCGAGATGATTCCGTAGACCAGGCTCCCACTAGCTGGCAGGGCAGGTTGATATCTCGGAGGGGTGAGAAGACCTTATCCCTAGATGATTCTGTTGATAAGGCTCCCACTAGCTGGCAGGGTAGGTTGACTCTTGGAGGGTGAGTAGGCCTTACCCTGAGATGATTCTGCTGACCAGGCTCCCACTAGCTGGTAGGGCAGGTTGATCTCTCGTAGGGATGAGAAAACCTTACCCAGAGATGATTTAGCTTACCAGGCTCCCACTAGCTGGCAGGGCAGGTTGATATCTCGGAGGGGAGAGTAAGCCTCACCCCGAGATGATTCCACTGACCAGGCTCCCACTAGTTGGCAGGGAAGGTTGATCTCCTATAGGGGAGAGTAGGCATCACCCCGAGATGATTCTGCTGACCAGGCTCACACAAGATGGAAGGGAAGGTTGATCTCTCGGAGGGGAGAGTAGGCCTCACCCCGAGATGATTCCGCTGACCAGGCACCCACTAGTTTGCAGGGCAGGTTGATCTCCTAGAGGGGCGAGTAGGCATCACCCCGAGATGATTCTGCTGACCAGGCTTGCACTAGCTTGCAGGGCAGGTTGATCTCTTGGAGGGGGGAGTAGGCCTCACCGTGAGATGATTCAGCTGACCAGACTCCCACTAGTTGGCATGACAGGGTTATCTCTCTGAGGGGTGAGTAGGCCTCACCCTGAGAAGATTTTGCGGACCAGGCTCCCACTAGCTTGCAGGGCAGGTTGATCTCTTTGAGGGGTAAGTAGTCCTTACCACGAGATGATTCCGCTGACCAGGCTCCAACTAACTAGCAGGGCAGGTTGATCTCTCGGAGGGGCGAGTAGGCCTAACCCTGAGATGATTCCGCTGACCAGGCTCCCACTAGCTGGTAGGGTAGGTTTATCTCTCGGAGGGGCGAGTAGGCTTCACCCCGAGATTATTCCGCTGACCAGGCTCCCACTAGCTGGCAGGGCAGGTTAATCTCTCGGAGGGGCGAGTAGGCCTCACCCCAAGATGATTCTGCTGACCCGCGTCCCACTAGCTTGCAGGGCAGGTTGATCTCTCGGAGGGGCGAGTAGGTCTCACCCCGAGATGATTTTGCTGACCAGGCTCCAACTAGTTGGCAGGGCAGGTTGATCTCTCGAAGGGGCTAGTAAGCCTAACCACGAGATGATTCCGCTGACCAGGATCCCACTAGTCGGCAGGGCAGGTTGATCTCTTTGAGGCCAAGAGTTTTTTACCCTAAGGTCATCTCGTCACCCAGGTTCCCATTGGATGGCATGACAGGTTGACCCCTCGGGGAGGCCAAGTGTTTTTTACCCCGAGGTCGTCTCATCACCCAGACTCCCATTAGCTGGCATAACAGGTTGACCCCTCTGGGAGGCCAAGCATTTTCTACCCCGAGGCCGTCTCGTCAACCAGGCTCTCATTAGCTGGCATGATAGGTCGACCCCTTGGAGAGGCCAAGTGTTTTATACCCGGAGGTCATCTCGTCACCCAGGCTCCCATTAGCTGGCATGACAGGTTGACCCCTCGAGGAGGCCAATTGTTTTTTACCCCGAGGCCGTCTCGTCACCAAGGATCCCATTAGCTGGCATGACAGTTTGACCCCTCGGGGAGGCCAAGCTTTTTCTACTCTAAGGCCGTCTCGTCGTCGAGGCTCCCATTAGCTGGCATGACAGGTTGACCCCCTAGGGAGGCCAAATATTTTGATCTCCAAGAAGTCTTTTCAGCGAATAAGTTGGGTTGGATGTTTCTTTCCGAGCATGGAACTCGCTCGAAAAGAGCGAGGATTATGTACAACCCCGTATTCGCGAAAGGAGGGACCGCAAACAAGGCGTGAGACTTGCTGCGCATTTTTAAGCTCTTAGGGAGTTTCACACTCCTGGTGGCCAATTTTCGTGGATCTGCAGGATATACTAGTAGGGGGAGAACAAATATGCCTCCCCTAGCCTCTTTTAGGGGGTGGGTGTGGCGAGTTGGCCGACACCCGCCCCAGCTTGTTAGGTGTGAGGTGGGAGCAGCGGGACCGGCTGGAGGACAGGGTCTCGCCCACTACACCCTAGCCCTATACGGGTGCGAGACCGGTCGATGGCCAGGGTCTTGCCCAAGCACCCGAGTCCTTTGCGGGTTGAGACCGGCCGGTGGCCAGGGTCTAGCCCATGAAACCTAGACCTGTGCGGGTGGCCTGGGTCTCGCCCATGAACCCTAGCCAAGTGTGTGTCGAGACCAGCCGGCCGAAAGGGTCTTACCCAGGCACGTAGCCTTGCCGGGCAAGACCGGCCGGCGGCCAGGGTCTTGTTGGGTTTCTCTATAAGGTTGGCACAACACTTGTGCATGCAGTGGAAGTAATAAAATCTAGAACAACCCAAAAGATATTGGATTGGGCCATGAATGTTGAATCAAGAAGTTAACAAAAATTAGGAAAAAATTACCTTAATGGCGTTGAGTCACAACTCAATGAAGATGCTCCAAATGAGATTCCTTGTCGGTGGCGAGTTCCACGTAGAATAATATCTACGTCTCTGCAGAAATCAACACAAGCGGAAAGAACCCCGAGCTTCGTCGCACGAAGGGTCGGGAAGAAGATCAGCCGCACCTTTGCACTTCCCACAGACTGCTAGGTCCGCGTCAGGGAAAGCAAGACCAGCGACGGTCGCCGGAGAGGAGGTGGTCGGCGGAGCAAACAGCCGGCGGCAGAACGTTTCTGTTTGGCAGAATCGGGAGATCGGCGGAACTCTTTCAGTCGGGTTCTATTCGGCCGCAAAAACAACGCACACTTTTCCCAAAACCCTAAGTCCGTTTTTATACTAAAAGTATAAACAGACCTAAAAGTATCGCTATCCGCAGACCACACAGTATAGGGTCACAGAATCATTCGTTGAGAATGATTTCCAGGTTCGGCAAGAATCAGATCCAGAATCGACGAGAATCAAGGACAACTCTCGACGAATCAGCCTTAGTCGTCGAGTCATACTCGACGGCTCTCGACGATTCTCGTCGATCGGCGGTCGACAACAATCGTCGAACGGCGATCGACGATATTCGTCGAACGGCGGTCGACGACATTCGTCGACCCGCGTTTAACGACAATCGTCGAGCGGCGGTCGACGATAATCGTCGAGCGGCGGTCGACGATAATCGTCGAGCCGCGTTCGACGACAATCGTCAAACGGCGGTCGACAATAATCGTCGAGCCGCGTTCGACGACAATCGTCGAACGGCGGTCGATGATTTTCGTCGACCCAGCCACAGTCGTCGAGTCATACTCGATGACTCTCACCGAAGCAACCTTAGTCGTCGAGTCAAACTCGACGACTCTCGTCGAAACAGTCTTAGTCGTCGAGTCAAACTCGACGACTCTCAACTAACCATTCTCAATGAACTTTCTTGGCAACGATTGCCGGACCCCCATACTTTATGGTGATTGGTAACCTTTACCAACACAGTAAATCTTCCAACTTCTCCACTGCTCTTATGTGCGACCCTGCAGGCTCATATCGCGTTGGCAGTGAGATTACATGTTTGACCACTTCTAGATCACCATGGTAACTCCAACAGTCTCCCACTTGATCTTGAAAGTATCAAACCAAAAACCTCACAAACAATGAGCGGCATCTAGCAATGCATCATTGCTCCCCAAGCAATAAGAGTTCATAACTCATAAGCCTTCATGACCAATGTTCCAGCGTTGTCTTTGTCCCTTTGTCCCTTACATCCGGAAAGAACTAGAGGCATGGACCGTGTCACCCTCAAAATAGCTCAATCCAAGTTTCTTGATCTAGAACAGAGTTCCAGAGAATGGTGAGTCCAATATCACATACTAACTCAACCAAGCATGGCCATGCATTTCTCAGTCCAGTTCCATCAAGGGGCCCGTGGATGTAACTCCTGTCATATAGGAGGACAAATCCCATATCTTCTCACACACAAACACCCAAATGATTCGTAACATACCAAACAACCACCCGTATCATCAACCTTTCTTAAGGAAGACTTTAGATGGCATCAAAGCATGCTCTTCCTCACTTGATGAATGCTGCGACGTCAGGTCAAAGGACCACAACACCATTGCCAATAGAGACCTACTTGTGACACGATTAGATAACAATCCACAAAGTAGTCTCAGGATGGGTCTGTCCAGTACAACTTGTTCATTAACAAGTACCCACGTGATGACTTGATATCACAATATCATGACCTGTGAGAACTAGTCATCAGTCAACGTACGTGCCAGTCTTAAGGTATCATCATCACCCTTTGTTTCTATGACGATACAACGATCAGGGACCTTTTAAGAATGAAGCTTCAAATAAATCATAGGCTCTCACATTCAAGTCACGTACTTGATGTCCTATGGAAGCGAACACTCTAAGGGTATTTATTATGTTACAATTAACTATCACATAGAAAAATCACAATAAAAGAACTTGCCATTAATTGTAAAAAGAAACATTTGGCACACAATTCATCATATAAATGAACAATAAACAACCAACAGAATGTATGTTTACATGCAACCCACAAGACTCCCACTAGAGGTTATCACTTAGGTACCGCATACCCATTGATCTAGTATGACCATCATGCTTTCTCTATGCGAGAGGCTTTGTCAGTGGATCCGCAATATTCTCCTCAGTCGGCACTCTGCAAATGTTCACATCTCCTCGTTCGACAATCTCACGAATAAGATGGAACCGCCGAAGTATGTGCTTGGAGCGCTGATGGGATCTAGGTTCCTTAGATTGTGCAATTGCACCATTGTTATCACAGTAGAGAACTACAGGACCAACAATACTAGGAACTACATCAAGCTCGCCGATGAATTTCCTAATCCATACAGCCTCCTTCGCTGCGTTAGCCGCATCGATATACTCAGCCTCTGTTGTAGAATCAGCAACTGTCTCTTGCTTGGAACTCTTCCATCTCACAGCTCCTCCATTAAGGCAAAACACAAACCCTGACTGAGACTTTGAATCGTCTCTATCAGTTTGGAACCTAGCATCCGTGTAACCACTTACAACGAGCTCTTCCTCTCCACCATACACCAAGAACACATCCTTAGTCCTTCTCAAGTACTTCAGGATATTCTTGACTGCAATCCAGTGACATTCACCGGGGTCTGACTGATACCTGCTAGTCATGCTCAAAGCAAAGGAGACATCGGGTCGAGTACATAATATTGCATACATGATTGATCCAATTACCGAAGCATATTGAATCAACTTCATGCGGTCCTTATATTCACAAGATTTTGGACACTGGTCCTTAGAGAGATTCACACCATGAGACATGGGTAAAAATCCTTTCTTGGACTTAAGCATGTTGAACAGCTTCAACACCATTTCAATGTATGTACTCTGGGTCAAACCCAGAAACTTCTTCGATCTATCTCTATAGATCTTAATACCGAGTATGTAAGTCGCTTCACCCAAGTCCTTCATAGAAAAGTAGTTCCCTAGGTTGTTCTTAACAACTTTCAGGGTAGGAATATCATTCCCAATCAAAAGTATGTCATCTACATACAATATCAGGAAGACAACAATGCTCCCACTGATTCCCTTGTAAACACAAGGCTCATCTTCATTCTTGATGAAACCAAACTCTTTGATTTTCTCATCAAAACGAAGATTCCAATTTCGAGAGGCCTGTTTCAGTCCATAGATGGACTTATTCAGCTTGCATATTTTAGTGGCTTCATTTGGGGATACAAAACCCTCGGGTTGTGTCATGTACACTTCCTCAAGGAGGTTTCCATTAAGGAAAGCCGTTTTGACATCCATCTGCCAGATCTCGTAGTCATAATACGCAGCAATAGCAAGCAATATCCTTATGGACTTTACCATGACAACAGGGGAAAAGGTCTCATCATAGTCAATACCATGAATTTGCTTGAAACCCTTAGCCACCAGTCTCCCTTTGAATGTCTGTACATTCCCATCCATGTCGGTCTTCTTCTTGAATACCCATTTGCACCCTATGGGTCGTACCCCTTTAGGTGGTTCCACCAAGTTCCAAACTTGGTTTGCATACATGGAGTCCATCTCGGATTTCATAGCCTCAAGCCATTTGTCGGAGTCCGGTCCATTCATAGCCTCTTGGTAGGTTGCTGGTTCATCATCATGATCCATAAGCAACACATTACCTATTTGAGACATGAGAAATCCATATCTCTCAGGCTCAAACCTCGGTCTACCAGATCTACGTAGGACTTGTGTTTCTTGAGCAGGTTCTCTAGCTACAACATCTTGTAGTCCTGTCTCAGAATCCAATTCCGGTTCATTCACTACTTGTGGTTCTTGAACTTCTTCAAGTTCTACCTTTTCAATCTTTCTTGATAAGAACTCTTTCTCCAAGAAGACGCCAGTCCTTGCGACAAACACTTTTCCCTCGGACGGTAGGTAAAAGTAATACCCTTTCGTTTCCTTAGGATATCCCACCAGATAACATTTATCCGATTTGGGTTCCAGCTTGTCAGGCATTTGACATCGCACGTATGCCTCACAGCCCCAAATTTTAATGAACGACATACTAGGACGCTTCCCAGTCCATATCTCATATGGTGTCTTCAGAACCATTTTCTTTGGAGCGCGATTCAGTGTCATTGTTGTAGTCTCTAAAGCAAAACCCCAAAAGGAAACAGGCAAGTCTGCATGACTCATCATCGAACGTACCATGTCTAACAAAGTACGATTTCTCCTCTCAGATATACCATTATGCTGTGGTGTTCTAGGTAGAGTGAGCTGTGATACAATACCACACTCTTTCAGATGATCACGGAACTCATGACTCAGGTATTCTCCACCTCGATCAGATCGGAGTGCTTTAACCCTTTTACCCAACTGGTTTTCTACATCTTTCTTGAACTCTTTGAACTTTTCACAAGTCTCAGATTTGCACTTCATAAGATACACATATCCGTATCTACTGAAATCATCAGTAAATGTAACGAAGTAGAAATACCCACCTCTAGCCATGGAACTCATGGGTCCGCATACATCACTATGTACAACACCCAAGAGATCCTCAGCCCTCTCAGTATAACCAGTGAAAGGGGCCTTAGTCATCTTGCCTAACAAACAAGATTCGCATCGCTCAAATGATTCATAATCAAATGAGTCCAAAAGTCTATCTTTATGGAGCTTGGATATGCGCTTCTCGTTTATATGGCCCAAACTATAATGCCAGAGATATGTAGGGTTTGAGTCATTTGTTCTTAGTCTTTTATTATTTTCTACATTATAGATCTGATGGTATAAGTTCAAAACATAAAGACCATTAAACAATTGAGCTACAGCATAACAAACATCATTCTTAAATATAGAACAACAGTTGTTCTTAATCATAAAAGAAAATCCAATCATGTCCAAGCATGAAATGGATATAATGTTTCTAGTTATTGCCGGAACAAAATAACAGTTATCTAGTTCTATTACAAGCCCACTGGGCAAAGAAAGAAGGTAAACCCCTACGGCCACAGCAGCAACTCTTGCTCCATTGCCGACACGAAGGTCCACCTCCCCTTTACTCAGCAATCTTCTTCTTCCCAGTTCTTGCACATTTGTACAAATGTGAGAACCACATCCGGTATCCAATACTAAAGATGAAGGAGCAGAAAGGTTTATCTCTATAACGTAAATACTTGAAGCGGAAGTCATACCTCCCTTCATTATCTGCAGACCCTCAATGTACGAATGACAGTTCCTCCTCCAATGACCAGCCTTGCCACAGTGGTGGCATTTCCTCTCCTTCACCGTGCTCTTCTTCTTCATCAATGCAGAAGACTTGGGCTCAAGATGTGACTTAGGTCCCACCTTCTTCTTCTTGAAGCCCTTGGCCTTGCCCTTGCCCTTATGCACCATCAGTATGGGGCTGGCTGGCTTGTCCTTCTTCATATTTATATCGGCAGTTCTCAATATGCCTGGGAGCTCGGGCAGTGTGTTGTCTATCTCATTCATGTTGTAGTTCAAGACAAGCTGCTCGTAACTGTCCGGCAACGATTGCAGGATCAGATCTGTGGTCAACTCTTGACCAAGAGGAAAACCCAGTCTTTCAAGGTTCTCTATATACCCAATCATCTTGAGTACGTGAGTCCCTACTGAGTCTCGAACTCCCATCTTGCACTGAAACAACGCTTTGGTGACGTCAAACCTCTCTTGACGAGCTTGCCCTTGAAACGTTTTCTTGAGATGCTCGTCAATCTCCTTGCACCCCATGTTCTCATGTTGCTTCTGAAGCTCAGAGTTCATGGTGGCAAGCATAAGTCATTCGACGTCCAAGGCGTCATCAGTATACTTCTTGTAAGCATCCTTATCAACACGGGAAGAATTCCCGGTCGGCACCTCGGGGGCTTCTTCTTCCAAGACGTAGAGTTTTCGCTCTTGCCTGAGAACAATTCTCAGGTTCCTATACCAGTCCATATAATTAGTCCCACTGAGCTTATCCTTCTCAAGGATGGCCCTCAGAGACTGAGTGGAGTGCGAACCACTTGTCATGGAATTCTACAAGAATTTATGCAGAATAAAATCAGTACCAAAATTTCAAAATATAATTTTTTTTTTCTTAGTTTGGACTTCAACTAAAACTCCCACTATTTTATTCGAAATAATAGCCCTCACTATCAATTCGGAGAGTTCATGCGAGCTACTCTCTTAGTGAACAAGATCCGTATTTCACCAACACAATGAGTCAGCTTTGGCTTTCCTCTCACAATGTGGTTATTTAGGTAGGCAACGCTTGCCAATTGCATCCTCATGCAATTCTTGTATGGTTGGTGAATAACTCCTTATTCACATCCATCATATGGTGCATGCCAACCCTATACCTCTAGGCACTCAACCTTTGAGGTCACCTAGTTAAGCTTGACCCGATGTCGATAGTGGGATATCAAAATTTTCCGCTCGCACCCTTACCAAGATAGATTAATGCACCTTGCTTTGGCAAGCCCACACTTCATCGATCGAGGCAGGAAGAGTGTCATCCATCGGAAGGCATCCGAACACTTAATATTTGATGAAGCGAATTTTTGATAATAGGTCAACAATTAACCATGATCAACATTTGATCAACGTGCACATCCAAAGAAAAACACTTCACAAAAATCCCCATGCATCCCTTATGTGCACAACGGAACACTATCAAAATTTGATAGAAGAAAAGGGACAAATCTGAACATCTGCACACATCCAAATCTTCAGGTTTACATGCATTGGACAAGGGACAAAGGCAACTCAACTTAAAACAGTAGACAAGCTCATCTCTCCTTGTTGGATTCAAAATCTAAAACAAAATCGAGGGATGGTTACTACTAAGGAGACAATAATTCCTAATGATTAGAAATTACTACAAGATTCCAGACGTTCCCGGCGGGGTGCCAAGATTAAATCTAAACATTTAGAACACTTCTAAATCCCTAGGTTTACACGTACTGGAATAACCTAACTTCCAATACAACAAACATGGCCGAAACCTCCCTCTGATACCACTGTTGGGTTTCTCTATAAGGTTGGCACAACACTTGTGCACGCAGCGGAAGTAATAAAATTTAGAACAACCCAAAAGAGATTGGATCGGGCCATGATTGTTGAATCAAGAAGTTAACAAAAATTAGGCAAAAATTACCTTGATGGCGTTGAGTCACAACTCAACGAAGATACTCAAAATGAGATTCATTTTCGGTGGCAAGTTCCACGTAGAATAATATCTACGTCTCTGCAGAAATCCACATGAGCGGGAGACCCCGAGCTTCGTCGCACGAAGGGTCGGGAAGAAGATCAGCCGCACCATTGCACATCCCACGGACTGCTAGGTCCGCGTCAGGGAAAGCAAGACTAGCGACGGTCGCCGGAGAGGAGGTGGTAGGCGGAGCGAAGAGCCGGTGGCGGAACGTTTCCGTCCGGCGGAATCGGGAGATCGGCGGAACTCTTTACGTCGGGTTCTATTCGGCCGCAAAAACAACGCACACATTTCCCAAAACCCTAAGTCCCTATTTATACTAAAAGTATAAACAGACCTAAAAGTATCGCTATCCGCAGACCACACAGTATAGAGTCACAGAATCATTCGTTGAGAATGAGTTCCAGGTTCGGTGAGAATCAGATCAAGAATCGACGAGAATTAAGGACAACTCTCGAAGAATCAGCCTTAGTCGTCGAGTCATACTCGACGGCTCTCGACGATTCTCGTTGATCGGCGGTCGACGACAATCGTCGAATGGCGATCGACGATATTCGTCGAACGGCGGTCGACGACATTCGTTGACCCGCGTTTAACAACAATCGTCGAGCGGCGGTCGACGAAAATTATCGAGCGGCGGTCGACGATAATCGTCGAGCCGCGTTCGACGACAATCGTCGAACGGCGGTCGACGATATTCATCGACCCAGCCACAGTCGTCGAGTCATACTCGACGACTCTCATCGAAACAACCTTAGTCGTCGAGTCAAACTCGACGACTCTCGTCTAAACAGTCTTAGTCGTCGAGTCAAACTCGACGACTCTCGACTAACCATTCTCAATGAACTTTCTTGGCAACGATTATCGGACCCCCATACTTTATGGTGATTGGTAACCTTTACCAACACAGTCAATCTTCCAACTTCTCCACTGCTCTTATGTGCGACCCTGCAGGCTCATATCGCGTTGTCAGTGAGATTACATGTTTGACCACTTCTAGATCACCATGGTAACTCTAATAGGTCTCGCCTAGGCTCCCACCCTAGCAGGGCGAGACCGGCCGGCGGCTAGGGTCTCGCCCAGGCGCCCAGCCTTACGGGGCGAGACCGGCCGGCAATAAGGGTCATGCCTAGGCGGCCAGCCTTACAGGGCGAGACCGGCCAGTTGCAAGGGTCTCGCCTAGGCACACAGTCTTGTCATGCGAGACCGACCGATTGCCAGGGTCTCGCATAGGAACCCTAGCCCTGTGCGGGTCGAGATCGGCCAGTGTCCAGGGTCTCGTCCAGGCACCCTAGCCCTGTGTTGGGCGAGACCGGCCGGCAACCAGGGTCTCACCCAGGCGCCTATCCTTGCCGGGCGAGACTAGCCGGCGGCCAAGGTCTCGCCCTGGTGCCCACCATTGCGGGGCGAGACCGGTCGGCGGCCAGGGTCTCGCCCAGGCGCCCAGCCTTACGGGGCGAGACTGGCCGGCGGCAAGGGTCTCGCCCAGGTGCCCAGCCTTACGGGGCGAGACTGGCCGACGGCTAGGGTCTCACCTAGGTACCCAGCCTTATTCGGCGAGACAGGCCGGCGGCTAGGGTCACGCTTAGGCGCCCAAGCGCCCAGTATTACGGGGCGAGAAAGGGTCTCACCCCCAGCTCCCAGTTTTTCTACGGGGCTCGCCCGCTCGTCTAGTCCCATGGCGAAGGAGGAGTGGAGTGGTTTACCCCCTACTAACCTCAGGTGTCCAGGAAAGGTGAGGGGCATGGTTTAGCCTTCGTTCACCCCTGGACCTCTTTTGGCCATGCTTTTACCATTCTGCCCCCGGGGTGGAATTACCTCTTTACCCCCCAGTGTGGATGTTTTCTATTGGCCCAGGACCTATTTTTCTTAGGGGTATTTCTGACCTTTCGGTCCCTAGGTTTGGGAAAACTATAAATAGACTCCCTTGGGTATCTTTGGAGCGGATGGTTTTTTGGCTTCCTCCTCCTTAGGCTTTTTCTTGGTAGAGTTTTAGAGCTCTCTAATGTACCCAGCTCAGCTATTGGTGAGTGAGGAGAAGTGCTCTCGTAACCTTCTGGGTGTGTGGTGGGACCTCCACGCTAGAGCTGAGGGTCTGTTCCTAGTTTCCTGAGCCTTTGATCCGAGAAATTCACCTGAGTGCAGTAAGTGTGAGGTCACCCCTTTTTTGGGACCCCGAAATCCACAAAAACCGATTTATCGGTTTCGACACTCGAATTCCTCTAGACGCCCAAATTCTACGTTCGCACAAAATTTCAGCGCAACAGACAAGTTATTCAATTTTATCAATTAAATGCTAACATACGGGTAGCCAAACCATTTAAGTCAAACAATGGCTATAGGATGATATTCTCTTAGGCTAAAAGGACCCACCTGGTCCGATCGAGCGGTTGTTGTACCAAAAGAGATCCACAAAAAATTACGATTCGGAAATCGTTGATCTTTCCCAATAAAAAGAAAATGAGGTTCGCCAATCCTCTCAAAATTTAATAAATCAAGATATACAACAAATCGATCGAAGAAAACCATGACTAATTCAATGCTATCAAGAATTAATGCCCAAGTATTCCACCACAAAATTATATAGAGAGAAAGTAAAATCACTCATAGAAAGTAGAATTTTTCGTTACCCCACTCGGAGATTTATATTCTCCAAGACTTGGATCGCTCGTCACCGGATTCACCGGAGTCGCGCCGAACAGAGGGAAACGCATCCTCCTTCCTTGCATCACGCCAGATTTTGATTCCACGGGATTCGCATTTAGTTTCCTTGGCCAATATCATTAATGGTTGGGAAGTGCTGGTCGGTTTTTTTGGGGAGATAATAGGGGTTGGTCGGTTTGGTGTAGAATGAAGAGAGAGGAGAGGTGGCGGCTAAGGAGGGGAGAAGGGACTTGGTCGGGATGCAGGAAAAAAGAAGGTTGCTCGGTTTTGGAGGGAGTGGGAGGTGGTCAGTTTCTTGTTGAGGGAGGAGGAGGAGGTGTGGTGGCTGGAATTTTGAGAGGGAGAAAGTGGTGGCTAGTAATTTTGGAGAGAGGGGAGAGGTGAGGGCCGAAATATTCAAGAGGGAGAGTGGCTAGGGTATCAATTTTTCTTTTCATTCAACTTAACAAAATCCTTAATAACATGGCCTTATATTGCCTTACAACCAACTTTGACTTGCTACATGCATCCCAAAAAATAAAATACAACAACCTAAAATAAATTTTAACATCATAAAAATAAAATTAGAAATAAAAAAGATTCAAATAACTATTAATTGGCCATCTTGCGCCGAGTGCGGAGGTTGTAGCTTCCCTACACAAAGTCACCACGGCGCCGCAAGTCTTGGTTGGAGGCGGAGAAGGATCGTCCGCAAGCATGCCATCATCATCTTCAACATGTAGGGGGTCGCCGTCGCCATTAACAGGTTACGTATTGCACACCATCTAGATCTTTCACAAAGTTCACAGAGATGAACGAGTGAATGGCGTCGGTATCAAATAGGGTGTGGGATGGTATTCCACTAACACTCACGATGCCTAAATATAAAGTTATAACAACCTCAAAACTAGATTCCTAGCACATACTTAGGCAAGCAAACGAAGAATGCTTATAACATATTAGTTAACTACAAAATACTTGCAATAACGTCCTAAGGATTCCGTTATTGAGTCATATCCAGAGCAAACATCTGCTCTCTAGTAGGTCTAGGATTCCTTCCTCATGCTCCTTGTCCTCGACAACGAACTTGCCCTAGCCTCGCTGAGCTGCCGAAGGAACAATAGGGGGAGCATCTCCACCTATCTGTAGTCAATAACGTTGAATGAAACCCAGCTGATGAAATGGAAAACAAACTTGTCTGAATGGCCCTTCGGGTTGTTAATTGGGTTGGAACTACGGGGGTGGAGGTAATGATAACTAGGGGGCGAACGTTCCATCCTAAATATCGGATGGAAATGACTGCCACCTCTTTGGTTTCCTCTTCCTCCTCTAATATTTTGTCTCCTTCTGAAGCTAGGTCCTGCTTCCATAACGCCCTCAACGGGTCTCTTACCACTAGCTTGTACACTAAGATGGTCCACCCCCAATCTTATTTCCATGTCAATTATCTGGGAGAGGCTTGAGTCAGCTATAAACAAAATTGCTTACCTTAGGGGGTCTCGCAAACCTTTGTAGAACCATATTACATATCTGCGATCATCCAAATCATAAGAGGCAGCAAACCTGGCATGATGCTGAAACTCCCATTGGTACTCCACCACTGACTTAGATCCTTGTTTCAACTACAGGAATTTTTCTTCAATTCCATCTCGAGCAGTGGAGGGAAAAAAAATTTCTAAGAAGGCCTCAGAAAATTCGTTCCAGCTGATGTCGGTGTATACACGTTCTTAAAAAGTGGAGCCCATAAGGGACTTCCCCCATATTTTTGCATGTGACTCTAGGATGGACACAACTAAGGTAACAACCATACTAGCTGGGCATCTAATTCCTGCCATCAGTTATTGTACAACATCTAGCCATTCCTCTATATGAACGACTGATGTTCTATGTTATACACAAATTTTTGGACTCATTTGGGCGAGTTTTCTCATTGATGCACTACACTTTAGAGCCATATTTGTTCATATTTGTAATTATGTCCATTCCATGATAAGTGAAATTTTGGCCCGCTTTCAGTGTGATTTTCTTAGTTATTATTCTTGTGCTCTACTAGATGTTTTGCTATGTTTGGAGACTATAATACGCCCGTCTTGGTGGCTCTGCTGTTTTGGCTGTAGGTACAAAGGTTGTGAGCCTGTTCTCGGTTGTTTTGGGAAGTTTCAATCCTAAGGGCCACTGGTCGCACGTTTTTACACGCGCAAAATCAGTGGACTCCTTAGCGCATGACCACTGGTCATGCATGGCCTGCTCATCAAATTCCCAAACAGTCCAGGTGCACTGCACACGATCATTGGACCTATTGCGCACGACCACTGGTCGTGAGCCACCGATCGTGCGCACTACTCTCCACTTTTCCAAGTTTTGTCTGGTGCATTTGCACGAGCATTGGACAGAGTGCGCACGACCACCAGTCGTGTGCCACTTCTTGTGCGCGCTATACAAATTTTTCTTAAGTTCTGTCTTTTCTAATCGCACGATCATGGGATCCATTGTACACGACCACCGGTCGTGCGCCACTGATCGTGCGCATATATAATATTTTTTCGGTTTTGTTGTAGGTTTCTCTGGAGTAGAGCGCACGATCATCAACCGTCAGTGCGCCCGACCACTGGTCGTGTGCCACTGATCATGCTCTTTGATTATCTGCTGCTGTATTTAAGCTTGTGTTCCGCGATTTTGGTCAACACCTTCCATTTTTCACTCTGCTCCACCTGCCATTTCATCTCCTCTGAGCGGGAAAACATCGCTCGAGCCACCATTTTCTCTCACCTCTTTGGAGAGTTGATCCGGCCACAATTTCTACTACAAGAGCATACAAAAGCTTGATCTCCACCTTCCATTGTCATATCCAAGCTCCAAGCTCCATTTCAAGCTTATAGGTTGCTGCATCTGTGTAGTTCTCCGGATAGAACCACCCCAGCGATTATTCATGAAGAAGACGGGATATTCGAAGGAAGTGACAGCCCTTTTAGACCACGGATGTCATCCGTAGACCAAGCTCGGACAGGGCCCGACAACCCTTGAATCCGGTCGTGAATCTCAAAGAGTCTTCGTACGTTTGGTTGTTTCTCTTCCCCTTCACTTGTAGTATCTCTATTTTCTACTTTTTTCGAGTGTTGGAATGTTGTGTAGGAATATTGTTAGCTTGAATATTTCAGCATGTCTATGTTTTGATTTATTTTTGTTCTTGATAGCGTGTTGAGCCTATTTCTCTTGTTCAAGTTGTGATTGTGTGGTTTTAGCAATTGCTAGAAGCGTGCATTGGGAAGAGGTGATTGCAACCCTCATTAGCTCATCCATTTGTTTTACTCTCTTGAGTAATCACCCAAAGAGACGCGGTGACAACGACCCGCATTATGATCATTAGTGTTAATCTTAGGAAACCCCAAATCAAAACCCCCCTTTGTTACGTTACCACTTGCAATCACTTTTTAAAATAGCGAAATCACACTCCCTACTTCTACTCCTCGAGAGATCGATATCCGGGAATTCAACTCCTCAACTTTATTACTTGATAATGATCGGTACACTTGTCGTGAGTGCATAAAGTTTTTGGCGTCATTGTCGGGGAGTGCAACCGTTGTGTGTATTTTTCTTTTGAAAAAGTTTGTAAGTATTTTTGTTGGGATTTTTTAAAGGTTTTTTTGTGTTGTATGACAGATCCCAACTCCGGTGATATGGTCGAAGATCTTGTGTGGGAGCCTTAAACGCACGTGCGAGGCGAGCTCACGTGTGTGCTGTTGTTGCTGGAGAGAGGATGGAGAATCTTGGCCTAGGTGGAAATGGCCAAGATGAACGGATTGTGAGAGGACTTAGCGCTACCAACTGCACCAAAAGACCGGCCTGAAGGTCAAAGGCGCATACTAATCTTTATATCAAGATTTTGACTGGGGACGGGGCAGCCAGTTAAGCCATTACCGCATAGCGCCGCAACGCGGGGGCGATTCCGGACCGCTGCCCCAACAACCACCCCCCCCCCCCGGAAATGACCCCGGGGTTTCGAACCCATACCCCGCATCTCCACCAATTGAGAGGACTTAGCGCTACCAACTGCACCAAAAGACTAGCCTGAAGGTCAAAGGCGCATACTAATATTTATATCAAGATTTTGACCGGGGACGGGGCAGCCAGTTAAGCCATTACCACATAGCGCCGCAACGCGGGGGCGATTCCGGACCGCAGCCCCAACAGATTGTTGAGGGCCAAAAGGTTGTCATGCCACGCGTTAGAACAATGCGTGATTTCACAACCCCCACAGTAGGAAGTGTTTACCCTAGATTCGGACCGACCATCGTAAACAACCACTTTGATATTAAACTAGCCATCCTGAATATGATCAGGAATAATACTAAGTTCTCAGGCTTGCCGAGTGAGGATCCGCAGCTCCATCTAGCGGAGTTCTCATAAATCTGCGGCACTTTCCAATATGCCGGTATTTCTAATGATGTCGTAAAGCTGAGGCTGTTCCCTTTTTCATTAAGGGACAAAGCCAAAACCTGACTTCATACAATTATCCCAGGGACCGCTACTATATGGGAGGCCCAGTCCTCTAAGTTCTTGGCTATGTTCCACCCTGTGGACAAGATTTTGAATGCCCTGAGAGATATTGAAACCTTCCGGCCGCTAGATCAAGAGACGTTATCTGAGACGTGGAAGAGATTCTCCGACCTGCAGTGTCAATGCCCCCAGCACAGCTGTGAGCCGTGGAATCTAGTTGAAATATTTTATTTTGGTATTGAGCTTAATTTTAGGGCCATGATCGATGTAGCGGCTGGAGGTACAATAATGAACTTACCTCCTGATGAGACGTTGAGGCTGCTTCATGACACTGCCTCCAATAGCATATACTGGACTGCCAGAAGAAATGCCCCTAGAGGGACAAGAAATTTGTTTGAAGTAAATGTGATGGTGCAACAAGCTGAGGCGAGCCATCATAATTTGGATGGAAGGACTATGCTGACCAGATTGGCCCCTCCTCCTGTAACATCCCATTTCCAACTAGACCCCTAAGAGTGGTTTTGTCATGACAAAACCCTAGGAAGCCCAAAAAAGAGTCAAGTGGACCTGGTGGTGTGGATAGGGCCACTATGGTCTGCACTTATCAGATTTCTAAACCTTGGTTTATGGTGATCATGAGGCTTCACCAAGACTCCAAGACCCTATCTATACCTCCATAACCCTAGGTAGGGGTCAATGGGTCACTAAGGACCCATGGAGGGTAGTCAAGGGAGCTAAGTTGACCAAAGTCAACTCTAACCCTAATTGGGTCAAATTGACCTACACAAGGGTCAATTGCAGTCCCTTAGCCAAGTGGACCCCACCCATACCCTCATAGCCCTAGTGATGTAAATAGGACACTAAGGACCCATTGGGACCAATCATAAAGGCTAGGTTGACCAAAGTCAACCCTTGACCTAAAATGGTCAAAGTGTCCTAGTTAAGGGTCAAGTGACCTCCAAGGGCCAATCCAACCCCACCTTGACCCTAGGGGAGGCTAATGGGTCACCAAGGACCCATTGAAGAAACCTCAAGGACCAATTTGACCTAGGTGGGCCCTAGTCCAACTTTGGGTCAAGTTAGCCCAAATGGGCTAACTCAAGCTCAAGCCCATTGCAATTGGGCTAACCTTGACTTAAGTGACCAAATTGACTTGTGGGCTGCCATAGGATAGGGAGGAGCCAAATTTCGGGCTTGGTGACTAGGAGAGAGAAATCCACCCATGGAGGAGAGAGAAAGAGAAGGAAGAAGAAGGAAGGAGGACTTTGTGCTCCTCCTCCCCCCTCCCCAACCTCCCCATTCAATTCAGAAGAACAAGGGGGAGTGCAGCAGCCATTTTGGACTGGTTAGAGCAAGCTCCACCCCCCTACCAACCAAGCCGCCATTGTTGACCATGGCCAAAAATGGCACAAGGCATTCAGCCACCTAACTCCCCTCCTCTCCCTCTTTAAAAGCTTCACTGAGGTTCAAGGAGCATTTCCCACACTTTACCTGAAGGAGCCAAGCAATTTCCTGCAATTTTGAACAAGCCGACCACCACCGGCCACCACCATGCCAATCTGGCGATCAGCACGGCTACAGCCGCCACCACAGGTCCTCCTCCACTCCTTCTTGCATGGGTAGATCGTAGGGATCATTAGAACCAAGGTTTGAGCTCAATTGATCCCAATCGAAATTTCAAATTCATGGTTTTTCCATGGTTTTTCCATGGTTTTTCCATGGTTTTTCCATGGTTTTTCCATGGTTTTTCCATGGTTTTTCCATGGTTTTTCCATGGTTTTTCCATGGTTTTTCCATGGTTTTTCCGCTTGTCGGGATCACCGAAGCAGTGCTCCCCAGCGGCCGTGCCGCCACCTGGAGGTAGCCCCGACCACCCCGAAGGTGTAGGCGGCGGCGATGGCCGGCCGGGGACGTGGCCGGAGCGCTGGCGACAGCCGCTGGAAATTTTCCCAGGCAGAAGCAGTCCTGGCCATCTGCCAGAGGAAGAAGATGACGGGATTCCGTCCATCTTGCGCCAAGATTCGTGCTGATGATGATAAAATACTATAGGATATGTATTTGATTTATTTCATTCTCTGTCACAGATTAGGTATTTAATGTATTTAATTATTAAAAATACCTAGATCCATTTTCAAAGAAAATGGTCAACACATGAAATATAGCCATATGGGTCTACTTTGAAACGAAATTGGTTTGAACCAATTTGGGTGACTGGTTTGACAAGGGAACTCATTTTGGTGGGGTCTATACAAATGAATAGGCAGTCATTAAACTAAGTGCCCACACTTCATACTTAGCCCAAATGAGTTGAAATTTTGGCGGGGAGTCATACTAACTAATATCTAGAAACTGCCCAAAAATGGGAATTTTTGGAGATAATTTTTCTATAGTTTTGTAAATAAATTAATTTATCTAGGGTAAATTAATTTATGGGTCAAATGAATTTCAAATTCATCCAAATTTTGGTGAGAGGTATATGAGGTCAATATAGACCTCTGGTTAAAATTTCATTAAGTTTGGAGGTGATTTGAATGGAAATCAAGCAAACCCTAGTTTTGCCCTAAAAAGGGCATTTTGGTCCAAAATGTAATTTTTGCTTAGAGTGTCCAATTCACCTCAACAGAGGTCCAAATTTTGAACACTGACTTTTCATGAACTTGTGCACCTTCCAATGAAATATGGGGAGGTTTGGAATTGATTTTCCCCAAGATCCTAGGTCAAACCCTAAGGAAGGACTTTTGTACCTTATGAAGGGCATGTGGCCAAAACACCTTGTATGACTATGAAATTTTGTAGGGAGGGTATTAGGGTAACTATAACACTCTGGTTAAAATCTTAGGGTATTTTGGAAAGTTTGGGACCCACAAAACCCTAACCCTAGTTTAGGGCATAAATATTGTAGGGTTGAAATGGGCTAGCTAAACTCTTCAAACTAAGGTGAAATTGTGGTAGATTGGTCATAAGGATATTATGAGCCTCTGGTAATTTAATTTGGAATTTTGGGACAATAGTTATAGTACTTCATTCGTAACAAAAGGGATACCTCAATTTAATAAATTGAACATTATGGTCCTTCTGACCCTTGGGACGTCATGAAAGTTTGGCAGAGGAAGTTTTGAATCATTATATGCATATATGAATTTTATGAAAATTATTGGATACATATTTGAGGTACTTACTTCACAAGCTTGTTAAAGAGGAAATTATTCAATAATTTAATTAAGATTATTTACTGATAAATAAATTATGAAATTTGATCCAAATCATTTATATGCCATTAGAATCATACTGGAATTTTCTCTGAATTTTTAGAAGCAATATAGTCTTTTATATTTCTTTAAATGAATTTTAAGGGTTAAAATGAAATCGGAATTTTGGGATAAAACCTTACTGAAAATTGAGATATTTTGGAAGATGAGTTAAATCCTTATTTTAATATCCTATAAAATTAGTGGAATGATATCTTGCCTGAAAATGGTACTTTATGTTCATTATTGGAAATTTTAGTCACTAGAATAATTAAATAAATTATTAAATAAATAAGGAAAATTTTGGGTCTCTGGATTTAGGGCTTAAAGGTCATAATGGACCTCCATTAATTATTATAGGAGTATTGGAAGATTATTTGATGTACTCCCCATTATACATGGCATTTAACCTTGTGGTCTGCATTTAGTAAATTGTTGAAAGAAAATGATTTGTCATAGTTGGAGTTAGCCATCTTGCTGGATTTTGTAGATGATGGATGAGTCATCCTAGAAGTTTAGGTTAATAGTGAGATATGAGTCGGTAGTGTTGAGTAATGCTTGGGGTCGACGAAAGATCGTCTTCCCCGTAGAGTGAAAGGTCAAAATCACCTTAGGTTTAGTCTACCGTAATATGAAAAAGAAATTGGTAATAGATATGGGATTAGTTACCAACCAACAAGAATAAGTGCCTTGCGAAAGGCAGCTTTGGGATTCAGCCCATCATAGCTCCTAGTGCCCTCGAGAGCCCTTCACAGGGAATACCTTGGGCAGTCCTGGGTAAAACCTAAGTCGTAGGTATAAAATCGCCACAAGAGTAAATAATAAACTTAGGATTTCACACTCTCACACCCCAATGTCTCGGGAGATAGTTTGGGTTACTCGGGCAATAAGCCAGTGGTTATGGTGATGGGCATGGTGTCCGGGGAGCTTGGCTCGGTTGTTGATTATGACGGACGGGATAGTTCAAGGAGCTTTGGCTCGGTTGTTGATTATGACGGACGGGATAGTTCGGGGAGCTTTGGCTCGGTTGTTGATTATGACGGACGGCATAGTTCGGGGTGCTTCGGCTCGGTTGTTAATTATGACGGACGGGATAGTCCGGGGAGCTTCGGCTCGGTTGTTGATTATGACGGACGGGATAGTCCGGGGAGCTTCGGCTCGGTTGTTGATTTATGACGGACGGGATAGTCCGGGGAGATTTGGTTCGGTTGTTGTTTGGACTCATAACTATTGCATGTGCATAGAAGGTATAAGGTGGTGGGTCTTCGGTATTAGAGGGTTGATGCACCGACGACAATACGCTGACTCGGCAAGTGTGGTTAGCACTTCGCCAATAGAAGTCCGGTGTGCCAGCCGACAAGAGTACGCAGGAGTCCGCTTTGTGCACCAAGAGTTGAGGCGTACGATAGGTCTGACCGGTAGTGATTTACTGGTTTAGAGGTGGGCAAGGCCCAACCCACCGCTTCTGTCTGCCACTACGGAGGTATCCTGGGAGGTAACGGCTCCGAAAGGGGGAACTAAAGGTCTGTGTACACAGAGTCGAGTGGGTGAGTTGCACTTGCATGTTCACATCATAGCATAATTGTATTTCATAGCATAACCATTGCATATAACCTGGCACCTAATGTATAAGCAGTATGGGACGCTCTATACATTAGGCCTTGCAAAACGACCCCTTGGCCTATAAGTTCGTGCGAGCGTGCTTATAAGTCAAGGTTCTCTTTCAGTATTAAATATTTAAGCCTGCTAGTAAAACCGACACCCTATCATATAAATCGGTATGGGACTTTTTATACGATAGGAGCCCTGCAAGAGATCCCTTAGCTTATGTGTATTCGCATAAGTTAAGGTTAATTTTGTATCATTATTACCATACTTAGAACTGCTAGTCTAGTTCCGCTGCCTTCTGCTATTTTACATTCTCCACCTTCATGTCCTTTCCTTTCCTTCTCCCCGCCGGTGCTTGGGAGCCATGGGGGAAAGGGGCGGAGGACGATAGGACTTAGTCTTTTAGACTAACGGTTTTTCGAACCACATCATTTAGGGGACCACGGAGCCAGCATGGAGGAGCAGCCCCGGAGGTCGGCACGCTTGGAGATCGGACAGTCTAGTACTGGAGTCCACACAGCAGGGACTGTGAGTCCCGAACACTAGTAGTTATATTAGTTTGCTTCCGCGATGAGTGATTTGTAGTGAGAACTTGATGTACGGGCATAAGCCCAGATTTTTATTATATGTTACTATCTGTGGACACTCCCTTCGTGGAGCTTATTTTCTATAAATGTGATTTTCTGTGGACTTGCTTTATTCTATTGCTACATTTGTGATCGATTTGGCTGGCAGATCGGCATCTTGTAGTGACAACCTTCCCGGGTGCGAAGGTATCACCGCAAGGTGGCGGTTCTTGGCCTAAGACCCCGGGTGTCGAAAAAGAAAAAAATGGGGGTCTTACAAGTGGTATTAGAGGAAAACATATCAATCAAAAGGTAGCAGTCCACTAACCCTGGTCACCCCCGCTCGAGTTTAGTTTGGGGACAAACTAAGCAGCGGAAGCAGTGGTGTGCTCATATGGGAAATCACATGAAAATGTCCACTTTTAGTTAATCTGTGAGACTTCTTATATTTGGATTCTATTACGCAGCCCCCAGCGCAAGCCAACACCACATTGGCGGAGTTCAGCAGACTCCGACTGTTTGCACCACCTCCCCGGGGGGGGGGTCCCCACTTATTCACTACATCGGACGAGGGGTCAAGTCGCTGACGGCCCATTCTAGATGCTTTCAGGGCTCAGCAGGGTTTACGGCTCGTGCCACAACCCGGGTGCCAATTGGCTGAGCATCTTTCGAGGACTCTCCCCTCCATCTTACTTGGGGACAGAATCCGCTTTACGGACAGAAGAATGGCTAGATATTATGTCGAAATGCTGACTGGGATACAGTGTCCCTGGGAGGAGAGGGTGGCCTTGGTTGTCTCCTGCCTGGAGTCCCCTGCAAGAGGTGGGTGGAAGACGCTGCTGGAACACATGTTTGCTGATAGGGAGGTTGCGGAAGTTACCTGGGAGAGTTCAGGACCGCGCTGCTGGAGCATTTGTTCCACAGTCCCAGGGTGAGTTGGAGGAGCGGTTCTTACAGCTGAAGCAGGGCACCCGTGTTGGTACCCTAGATGTGATTTGGCTTATGTAATCCCTTTCCACCCTCTTGATCCATAAAAGATATATGATCATGCTTAGACTTTGCTTAGTCTCCCTAGGGCAGTATATAACTGACCAGTTTAGGCTAGTAGTTTTAGAATGTGTTTTGTAGTTAAGGCTTTTCCGTTCGACCATCGTCGAACGAGGCCTCGCGATCGTCGATCATGGTCGACGATAGCAGGGCTATTGAATCGTTGAGTCAAGACAATTATCGTCGCCGTCGGTCGACGATCTCAGAGCAAGCTTACTACGCTCTGAAGGTTGGTCGACGATCTGCCATCAACAGATCGACGATCGTGTTCTTCTTGCTTCACAATTTCTCTCTCGACAGATATTTGCCTTAGCTGGTCGACTATCTGTTAGCTGGTCGCGATCTATTATTATTAGCTGGTCGCTATCTGTTAGCTGGTCGACGATCTATTAGCTGGTCGACGTTTTCTGGTCGACGTTATCTGTCTCGACAGATCTTTTGCTTTGGTCGACGATAGTTTGAGCTGGTCGACGATTCCATTTCGACGATTTCTGTTTCGACAGACTTCTGTTTTTTCGACGATCTGTTAGTAGGTCGACGATCTTCCGAACCCTGTTCGACGATTTCTGTCTGCTTTTATCTGTTCGTAATTTATTTTATTCCTTGGTTTTTTCCAGTGTTTTAGTTGGTGGTTAGATTGATTCTCTGATATTATTGTTGCTAATTTATGGTTTAAATTCAATAAATTGATTACAATTCTTTCAGCAAGCATAAATCACGGGATTCAGTATTCTTGATAAAGCATTTTGTCCTATTATACAAATTGCGTGACTTTATCTTTCCAGGCTGTTTTCTAGCCGTTGGTACTATGTACTATTTCCAAGAATGGTACGTCTTTATATGCTGAGATATTTTTTCCCGCTTATTTTATTCCTTATTGGGACTGACAGAAAGTTTAGGCCATTCTATTCCTATTGCTATATTGAGATAATCTGTTGCAGGGCTCGAGAATTCAAATCAATAGAGCCGTTCCAAAGGAAAAACGTGAAGACATATTTAAGAGAGATTATTCTCTCAGAAAAGAAAGAAGTTACAGACACAGAGAAATATTATTCATTCGCTCAAGCATCATCAGAGCAGCTCTTCACAATCTCACAATAAGAAGAAGAAAAGTTTTCCTGAAGCAAAAGCCCAGAGCAATCATCTTTCATTCTCAAGTCTCCTGAGCATCTGCTTAGAGTTTTCAAGACTTCAGAAAAGCTCCAGATCTGCTTCAAGTGCTCCAGAATCTGGAAAACTGATAAAAATCAGTCTACAGACTTCTGAGAATTTAGTTTTCAGTTTATCTGAAACTCCTTCATCCTGAAGCAAAGGCTTTTCCCTGGACTTCCACTGAGCCAGGGGGAGACTTTGATTCTTAGAGAATCCACAAGTCTTCTCTAATCTGTATTCACAACAGAGAAGATAATCTAACCCTCTCAACCCCTTTGTAAAGAGTTTGTTCACATCTCTTCAAAAGTGAACGTTGGTGACAGGGCCCTTATCAACAACCTGTGGTTGAGCATCCTTATCAAAAGCTCAAAGGGTCTGTTTGATCTACCTGAATCAGATCATTGGTGGCAGGGCACCTTAGCAAAAACCTGTAGTGGATTCCTACCAGGGTGGTAGAAGAGTGGATGTACCTATTTAAGGGAACCACTTTATATCCTGTGTCCATCGGTTTATCTTGTTTATTCATCTTATTCTGTGGCTGTGATAGAACTACCTAGGGTTGCTAGTTGCTGTGATAGGCTTGTAGTTAACTGAAATTTCAGTCAACTTCTTCACTTGTGCACTTCACTGTGTTAGGCTCTTAGGGTTCAAGTATCAGATTTTTTATTCCGCAAATAAACTCCAAGGGAGCTGACTAAGTGTTCATAAAATTTTGAATACTCTATTCACCCCCCCTCTAGAGTAGTTTACAACTTATCCCCTCACTTTCAATTGGTATCAGAGGGAGGTTGCTGTTCATACAGGCTAACACCTGAGTTAAAAGATCCTGTGATAAGTTGTTTCCTGATACCATTCTCAAACACTTTCACACATGGCCAGTCTAAGGATTATTCAAGCACCAGACCTCCTGTATGCAACTTGTCCAAGTTTGGCATATGGAAGGCCAGGATAAGACTATACATGAATTCTATTGATGAAGATATCTTTTCTTCTATCTTGACAGGACCACCTGCTAGGCCTGCTGCTGCTTTCCACTTCTGCTGATCTCAGTGCTGTGCCACCACCTGACTACAATGAAACTTACAAGAAGGCAAAAAGCACTGATGCTAAGGCAATGAATATCCTAGCTCAGACAATGTCTGATGAGATATATTCCAGAAGCTGGCTGAATGTACCTCAGCCAAAGCTATGTGGGATTCCCTCAACCACATAGTTGCTGGCTCAGCTGATGAGAGGAAGGACAGGAGATCCAATCTCACCTCTCAGTATGAAAACTTCAAGAAGGATGATGCTGAAGAAATGACACCATGTACACAAGACTCAGTTCAATAATAAGTGAACTGAGGTCTTTAGACAGGAGATAACCTTGTCAGAAGTCAATGACAAGATCCTGATGTGCCTTCCCATCTCATGGACTCAAGGATATGGCCCATCAAGGATGGAAGAAACACTGTGGAACTCTCCACAGAAGCTCTGTTGGGAAAGCTCAGGTCATATGAGCAAACCTTAAAGAGTAGAGCTGCTGTAACTGAAGTGAAGACTCCTACTCCAATAAAGAAAGAGCATTCTCTAGCTCTTAAGGCTGCTGAGACTTCTGAAGGAAATCAATCAAATGAGGAGTTACTGGCACTCATTGCCAAGAGTTCTTCAACATTGGAAGAAGAGACCTCAGAAAGAAGTTCTCCAAGCATGAGGACAAGCCAGGTATGACAAGACTCCATCTAAAGAAATCATTTG